>BTHU01000017.1:80751065-81061065 GCA_036184795.1 Tokudaia tokunoshimensis
TCCAAGTGCCAGCAGAAGGAATGAGTGAATGAATTTAGCTCACCCTGTGACAGCCTCAGACTCTCTCCTTGGCTCCCTCATGGACAACTAGCCTTTGGATTTATGCTTGGAAGCCATCTCTGGCCATCTGCTCTCCCTGTTCTGCCTTCCTGATCTCTCTGTTTACAATATGTTAATTTCTTTGATGATGTTATCCACGTTTAGATAATCATTTACAAATAGACCCCAAAGGTTCTTAAGAGGGGAAGAAAATGCAGTCTTCCAGGTTTAGCAAGGAGACTCTCCATGCTCACTGGGCTCTCCTGTTTCTCTGATTTCCAAGACAGTCACATCTCATTGTCACTATTGATGTACAACTCAATTGGTGTTCAGTACTCCTTCTCATTTGTTCTTATGAGGCTTACTTTGGAGAGCAACACAAACTGAGGTTGTATTTCATGAAGCTTCCCAAAGCACATCTACCCTAGGCTCTAAATCATATAGTTTAGAATATTCAAACCCCCAAATTCAATTGCTTGTTTTGTTAAGTCTGGTTGGCCAGCTTACCTGACCAGACAGGGCAGTTCCACATGCAGAAGTTTCTCTGAGCTGGGATAAAAGCTTAATAACCTCAAAATGGGCTATCTCAGGACCCAGTTTTTCTGATGCATGAGTTTGACAGGCACTGAGCCACAAAGAGACTGCTCGAGATCCAAGATTCACTGGCGTTAATTTTTTTTTTTTAATTTTATTTTATTTTATTTTTTTAATTTACATTCCAAATCACTTCCCCTTTCCCGTTTCCTCCCTCCCCGAAAGTCCCATAAGCCCCCTTCCCTCCCTCTTTTCTCCGTTCAACCCCCTCTCATTACTCTGTCCTGGCGTTCCCCTACATCCAGTCTTTCCAGGACCAGGGGTCTCTCCTTCCATCTTTTTAGAAATCTATTGATATGCTGATTGTGTCTAGGGTATTCTGAGATTCTGGGTCAATATCCCCTTATCAGTGACTTCATACCATGTGTGATCTTTTGTGATTGGGTTACCTCACTAAGGATGATATTTTCAAGTTCTGACCATTTGCCTAGGAATTTCGTGAATTCATTGTTTTTAATTGCAGAGTAGTATTCCATTGTGTAAATATACCACATCTTCTGAATCCATTCCTCCGTTGAGGGACATCTGGGTTCTTTCCAGCTTCTGGCTATTATAAATAAGGCTGCTATGAATATAGTGGAGCATGTGTCCTTATTGCATGCAGGTAAAGTCTCTGGGTATATGCCCAGGAGTGGTATAGCCGGATCCTCCGGAAGTGTCATGCCCAGTTTTCTGAGGAGCCGCCAGACTGCTTTCCAGAGTGGTTGTACCAGCCTGCAATTCCACCAGCAGTGGAGGAGTGTTCCTCTTTCTCCACATCCTCGCCAACAACTGCTGTCTCCTGTGTTTTTGATCTTAGCCATCCTGACTGGTGTGAGATGGAATCTCAGGGTTGTTTTGATTTGCATTTCCCTAATGACTAAGGATGATGAACATCTCTTTAGGTGCTTCTCAGCCATTAGATATTCTTCAGGTGAGAACTCTTTGTTTAGCTCTGTACCCCATTTTTTAATAGGGTTACTTGCCTCTCTGGAGTTTAACTTCTTGAGTTCTTTGTATATCTTGGATATTAGCCCTCTGTCGGATGTAAGGTTGGTAAAGATCATTTCCCAGTTAGTTGGTTGCCGCTTTGTCTTTTTGACGGTGTCTTTTGCCTTGCAAAAACTTTGTAATTTAATGAGGTCCCATTTGTCTATTCTTGATCTTAGAGTATAAGCTATTGGAGTTCTGTTCAGGAAATTCTCCCCTGTGCCCATATGTTCAAGGTTCTTCCCTAGTTTCCCTTCTATTAGTTAAGAAACTGGCAATTCTAATTAATTAAAAATGAATTCATGTATGGTCTCTAAGTCAAGGATTTAATCACATAGCTGGGGGTGATGGCATTAGGGTGGTGACAACAATGGAATCAGGAGTTCTAAATCATTATCTTGTGACACTAGCCAGGGTTAGATGATAATAATGACAACTTAAAGACGTAGGTGGGCATGAGAGAGTCAGTATTTTACATTGTTCGGGTCACAATTCAATGCAGTCAATAAGACTTGTAGAAACTACATTGAACCTCTAACTCTTGTTTTTTAGCATGGTCATGTGACTCAAGAAGTCAATTTATTTTATCAAGGCTCTTTTGTTTGAAGGAGTTTGCTCATCAAAAATTTTTTTTGTTGTTGTTGAAAGTACTTTCCCACTATAGTAGACTTTCAGATAGAGTATTGAAGGCCCTTATGTTTTAAAAACTAGCCTCCCATTCTTCAAATGTTTAGCAAAGGGCTTGAGAGTATAACTCAGTGATGGCTTGCTTA
Source organism: Tokudaia tokunoshimensis (assembly GCA_036184795.1). Classification (NCBI taxonomy): domain Eukaryota; kingdom Metazoa; phylum Chordata; class Mammalia; order Rodentia; family Muridae; genus Tokudaia; species Tokudaia tokunoshimensis. The sequence goes on from BTHU01000017.1 coordinate 80,753,441, forward strand.
CCTACTAGACACAATGCCCTGGATTTAAGCCCCAACATCGAATATATAAAAATATTGATAGCCAATGTGTTTTAGTTAGTGTTTCTGTTGTTGTGAGTAGACACCATGGCCATGGCAAATTAATTGGAGCTGACTTACAGTTCAGTGATTTAGTCCATTATCATCATGGTGGAGAGCATGGTATTGTGCAGACAGACATGGTGCTGGAGAAGGAACTGATAGTTCTACATCCTGGTTGGCAGACAGCAGGAAGAGAGAGTGACACTGGGCCTGACTTGATCACTTAAAACATCATAGCCATCATACCCATACATACCCATCATACCCAGTGACATACTTCCTCCAACAAGGCCACACTTCCTAATAGTGCCACTCCCTATGAGCCTATGGGGGCCATTTTTATTCAAACCACCACACAGTGCTCAAAGAAAATATGAACATGAATATTTTAGGGCCATAAAAACTTTGTTTACAGAGATGTGAGCATTAGAAAGAGAAAGGGCTAGCTTTCATCCTGTATTTTAAGTACTGTGTTTTAGATAACTTTTCTGTATCAAGTAGAAATCAGTACCAGTTAGGAAACATTTTTATAATCCTCTTTTAGAAGATGAGAAACTAGATGCAGTGTATGTTTACAAATTACATATTTCATATTATGCCTGTTTATATTTTATGCTGTCTATATTGGATTTCATCTAAATATAAGTGACTAGCCATAAGAAGTTATCAGAAATGTTTTATTCTAGAATTTATCTGATGAAATTGCTTAAGAAATATGCTTTTTGAATGATAAGACTCAACCAAAAAAGTGAAAATATGAGAGTCTAAATCCACTTTCCAGACTCGCTTCCCCTGTAATATGTGTAATAGAACAATCCTGAATTAGCAGCTACTTTCCATAATTCTTGTCAGCAGAGTCTATCAGTAGTTCCAACTCTGATTATACACGCTGGTAATGCAATTAGACATGTTTTAAGCCTATCTCTGATGTCACTGTTTCAAATATAGCCACATAAATTTTAGCTATGAGTTTTTCATACATAATTTATATATACAAATGTGTTTGCATGTGTACCTGGATTAAGTATAATAAATGTAAATTATATAATTTATATCTATATATGTTTAACTGTGTTTAGTTTCAATCAGACAATGGTTTGATATATATTTTTAATGAGGGAAAATCCTACTGCAATATTAAGATTTTGTGTTCTGCAGACTTCGTTTCTTAGTATTTTTTTAATTAAAAAAGACAAATACATTTCAATGTTCTTTTTAGTAAATGTTATGCTTCTTGTTCCCAAATAATTTTAGTTTATAAATAAGAGTTAATGAATCCAAGAACTGTGTTATTCCATGAGCTTGTGAACAAACAATTTTAAGGTCCAACTAGAAATCCCTTCCAAGTTGGATTTTTACATGATACAATTGATAAACAAGTTATCAGGGCAGAAAACTGGGCTTTGTCTTGTTTTGTTTTTCTGTGCTTTTCATAAGTACACATAAAACTCTGCCATTGAAATGACATAAGAATTAACTGGATCTCTGACCCATCCTTCAGAAAAATTTGTGTTAAATGGGGATTTCTCGTTATCTGTCACTGTGAATTTGTTACTCTCTGAATACATTCCAGGCAGGCTTGGTGGATGGTTCTGGATCAGCATGTGATGTCCCTCCACTGGGACAGAGAAAGCCTGTGCAAACCATCAGTTCTGAGACCTCCATTAGAAATAGATTGTCAGGGAACTGACACTACCTTTGAGCTCTAGTCTAGCGTGCAAGTTGTCTCTTCTCTCATTGTGACAGACACTCCCCCTATTGTCTCTTCTAAACACCTCCCTGGTTCACTTCTTCCCTCCTCTCTGCTGCCAGAGTGGAGCTCCCAGGAGTTTTGACACCTTGTAAAGACATTCCAGAGGCTCCTAGCTCACCCAAACATATGGTGAGAAAGGAAAGAGGGAAAGAAAATGCAGACCTCTGCCAGATCCCTGTGTATTCTAGGTAACATGGTGTCTGTTCCAAGAGGAGGAAAAATACATAGAAAGAAAGAACTGATAGCATTGTTACTACCTGACTCCCGAGCCAAGTCGCCAGGCTTCTGTCAAAGATAACAATGTCTTTAAGGTGCCCACAGAAACTCCTAACATTATGTAAGGTAAAAGAGCTAAACCTTGGGAGGGATATTAAACAATAATCCTTATCACTGTTAGACTGTGTTACACAGTCACTTACATAAACAGAATTATTTTCACAGGGAGTGACACCCAGCTCAAAGGGAGCTCTCTGCTTCTTTGCCTAAATCGGTTCTACTGAAGACCCTGCTGAGGTTCCTCTCCGTGCCTAACACTTTCTCCATAAAGGTCAGGGCCAGGGAACAAAGCTTGTGACAAAAACATTAATGAGACATTAAATGCAATGCTCCCAGACATACCCAGGCCTTTTAATAAGTAAATGAGGCTGTTGAGTCTGATTTGTCATTAGGGAAATACAAATCAGACCCACAGTGCAGCGCCACCACATGGTCTCAGAAGTCTTGACATGCAACAATGGCATTTAATGCAGGCCGACAATGCAAAGAAACCTGATAGCTCTCAGTGGTTGCTGGGAACACAACACAAAACCCATTTAGAACCTTGGAAAACAGCTTGGGCAGTTTTGTTAATCTCAAAAATGAAGACTTAACATCCACACAGAAACCTGAGTGTGAATGTGCCTATCATCTTCATTAGTCATAACCCCACCATAATGAGTGATGTAAACTACCTAAAAGTATGCTACAGCCACACCACAGCAGAGGCACAGATGGTAACGTAAGCATTCTATATCGTGTGTGTGTGTGTGTGTGTGTGTGTGTGTGTGTGTGCACGCATATGAGTGTGAGTGAGCATGTGTGTATGGGTGTGCATGTGTGTGTGAGTGAGCATGTGAGTGTGCACGAGTATGACTGTGTGTCTCTGTGTGTATTTGACCAGGGGTCAGCATCAGCTGCCTTCCTCAATCATTCTCCACCTTATTTTTAGAGATAATCTCTCATTAAACCTGGATCTCATTGATTCATCTACACAAACTGACCAACAAGCTCTGGGTATCTCCTGTCTCTACATCCAAATACCAGTACCAGATTACAGACACAAGTTGTCACACAGCTTTTTACAGGCATGCTAGGGCATCTGAGTGCAGATCTTCATGGTTGCAGGGAAAGCTTTTTACCAGCTGACCTGTCTCCCCAGCCCCTGAAAATGTCCTATATCACAACTTGCAGATCAACGTCAGGGTTTTTTGCTGTAATTTTATACAATGGGTTTGTAAGATGACACCATTGGAGAAAACTAAATTTTTTTTTTTAAAAAAAGCCACTGAATTCTCTGTATTGTTCCTTGTATGTGTCCATGTGTTTACAAGGATTTGAAAATGAAAGTGTAGGATCTAGAGGGGTGGCTCAGACAGCTCCCACTGAGGACAGGAGTTTGGCTCCCAGCATCCACTTAAGCTCAAGGTCTCCTCCAGCTCTAGCCTCAAGGGTTCCAGTGCCCTCTCCTGGCTTCCACGGATATTTCACCCATGTGCACAGACACACAGGCATATACACAATTAAAATCAAAATTAAACCTTTTAAACAAATCAGAGTTTAATTAAAATGTGTCCCTAGTAAAATTAGAGAACTTCAAGTCTACACAAGTAGACTGTTGTAAGCTGAATCACATCTCCTTGAAAGTCGTCACACACGGTGAAGTGCTAACCCTCCCAAGGCTGTATTTGGAGATAAGGTCTTAAGAGTTAATTGAAGTTAAACTAGATCGTAAAAGGTGGACTCACCCAGTGGAACCACGGCCTTAGCCAAATGGAAAGATCTTAGCAGAAACCACTTCAGCCCAATTTTTATCCGGGACTTTCAGTTTCAGCACTGCGAGGACACAGATTTCTGGGTTGACATCAGTCTATGGTATTTTGTGATGATGGTCCAAACTAAGTCAAACACAAGAGAAAATACAGATCTTTAAAAGTGATAAATTTGAAGCCAGCCACGAACCAAACAGGTTTCTTCCAAGCATTCACTCATGACCTACCATGGAGTGTGTGTGTGTGTGTGTGTGTGTGTGTACACGTGCACGCGTGCATGTAAAGCACACAGAGCACTTAGATTTAGTGAAGAAAAGAACCACTCGTCTCCCCATAATGTCATCAACCTATTCCAAATTTCTCGGTCAAGAGAGAGAGAATCAGGGGTATTTTACCAAGGATGAGAGAGCTGGATGACAGCAAAATTCATTGAGTCCAAAGAATAAAATCTCTGAAACATCATTCTCTCAGCTTGAGTGCGGGTGTTCTGGGATGCTTCACACTGTCTGACAATGACTAGAGTTGTGAATTGTTGAATGGCTGAACAAAACCAACATTAAGGAATGGCAAGTAGTTCAGAGCCAAGGGTGACCGACCTAGACACAAAATGCAGGGTCTTCATCTCACCACTCCTTCCTCTTGTCAGCCACATTCCCTTTCATGTTAAGAGTGTGGTGCCTCCGCCATCTTTGCTCCAGTGACCAGGTAGTTGGGACCGCCAGGCTCAGAGACAGACAGGCATAATATCGCTTCGGTTTCAGGCAGCTTGTGTGTAACCTGCTCCCAGGTGCTGGGCTGATCTGCAGTAACCAGCGCGCCAGTTCCGCGGTGGGACCTTCTGCCTGGTGGAGGGACCCCGCGCAGGGAGGGAGCCTGCCAGCTTCCCTTCCGCGACCTCTGTTCCCGCGGACTGCGCTGGAGAGACCGGTACCCAGGCTCTCCCCCCGATATAACATCACTTGGGACACGGCCTGTTGGGGCTTCCGTCTGTGCCCGAGGGCGGGTTGGCGCTGTGGTCGTCTGGGTGCCAGATCGGCGGGCCATCGTGACCACAGGGTGAGCGGCGCCACGGAGAGTGCCCTCCGCCATCTTTGCTCCAGTGACCAGGTAGTTGGGACCGCCAGGCTCAGAGACAGACAGGCATAATATCGCTTCGGGTTCAGGCAGCTTGTGTGTAACCTGCTCCCAGGTGCTGGGCTGATCTGCAGTGACCAGCGCGCCAGATCTGCTGTGGGACTTCTGCCTGGCAGAGGGACGCCCCCCCCCCAGGAGAGATCACACACCCCTGCACAGGGCAGGAGCCTGCCAGCCTCCCTTTGGCGACCTCTGCTCCAGGAATCCACTAGGCTGAGCCTTTAGATGTGCAAGGCCTCCCCAATATAAGATCACTTGGGGCAAAGCACATTAGGGCTCCAAAGTCACTCAGGAGCAGGCAGGCCCCAGAAATCGGTGCCAGGGGAATCCTGGTAATCCAGGGGGGGCAGAAATAGCTTTGCAGGCTCACAGGAGGTCCAACCAACAGCCAGTGGCAGCAGGACCAACTAACACCAGAGGTATCCAGATGGCAAAAGGCAAACGTAGAAATGTTACTAACAGTAATCAAAGTAATGTGGGACCATCCGAACCCAACTCTCCAACAGCAGCAAGTCCTGGATACCCCACCACACCCGAAAGACAAGATCTGGATTTAAAATCACTTCTCAAGATGCTATTAGAGGATCACAAGAAGGACACAAATAAATCTCATAAAGAGTTACAGGAGACCATGAATCAACGGTTAGAAGCCCTTACAAAGGAAACACAAAAATCGCTTAGAGAAATGCGGGAGAACATGGATCAAAAGATGGAGGCGCACAAGGAGACAACACAAAAATCGCTTAACGAGATGAATCAACGGGTAGATGCACTCACAAAGGAATCACAAAATTTGCATAAAGAAATGCAGAAGAATATGGGTCAACAGACGGATGCCCATAAGGAGGCAACACAAAAATTGCTTAAAGAAATGAATCAACGGTTAGATGCCCTTACAAAGGAAACACGAGAACTGCTTAAAGAAATGCAGGAGACGATGGATCAACAGATGGAATCCCATGAGGAGGAAACACAAAAATCGCTCAGAGAAATGCAGGAGAACGTGGGTCATCAGGAAGAAATCCTGAAAGAGGTAATGCAAAAATACCTTAAAGAAATACAGGAAAATACAAACAAACAAGTGAAGGATCTCAGCAAATCCATCCAGGAACTAAAAAAGGAAGTAGAAACAACTAAGAAATCACAAAGGGAGACAACTTTGGAGATAGAAAACCTTGGGAAGAAATCAGGAGTCATAGATGCAAATATCAACAATAGAATACAAGAGATGGAAGAAAGAATCTCAGGTGCTGAAGATTCCATAGAAAGCATCGACTCAACAGTCAAAGAAAATGCAAAATGCAAAAAACGCGTAACCCAAAACATCCAGGAAATCCAGGACACAATGAGAAGACCAAACCTAAGGATTATAGGTATAGATGAGAGTGAAGATTTGCAACTTAAAGGGCCAGTAAACATCTTCAACAAAATTATGGAGGAAAACTTCCCTAACCTAAAGAGAGACATGCCGATGAACGTACAAGAAACCTACAGAACTCCAAACAGACTGGACCAGAACAGAAATACCTCCCGTCACATAATAATCAAAACACCGAATGTTCTAAACAAAGAAAGAATACTAAATGCAGTAAGAGAAAAGGGCCAAGTAACATACAAAGGAAGACCTATCCGAATCACATCAGACTTCTCACCAGAGACTATGAAAGCCAGAAGATCCTGGGCAGATCTCATGCAGACACTAAGACAGCACAAATGCCAGCCTAGACTACTATACCCAGCAAAACTCTCAATCACCATAGATGGAGAGACCAAGATATTCCATGATAAAACCAAATTTTCACAATATCTTTCCACAAATCCAGCCCTGCAACGGATAATAGGTGGAAACCTCCAATACAGGGAGAGAAACAACACCCTGGAAAAAATGAGATAATAACCTTCTTGAATCAAACCCAAAAGTAGATAACCACTCAAACATAAAGATAGCGTCAAGAATGGCAGATGGCAATAATCACTATGCCTTAATCTCTCTTAATATCAATGGTCTCAATTCCCCAATTAAAAGACATAGACTAGCAGACTGGATACGTAAACAGGACCCAGCATTTTGCTGCATGCAGGAAACGCACCTCAGTGTCAAAGACAAACACTACCTCAGAGTAAAAGGCTGGAAAACAATTTTACAAGCAAATGGCCCCAAGAAACGAGGTGGAGTAGCCATCCTAATATCGGATAAAATTGATTTTCAACCCAAAGTCATCAAAAAAGACACAGAAGGACACTACATACTGATCAAGGGAAAAATCCACCATCAAGAACTCTCAATCCTGAATATCTATGCTCCAAATGCAAGGGCACCCTCATTCGTAAAAGAAACTTTACTAAAACTCAAAGCACACATCGCACCGCACACAATAATAGTGGGTGACTTCAACACCCCGCTCTCTGAAATGGATCGTTCAGGAAAGCAGAAACTAAACAGGGACACAGTGAATCTAATTGAAGCCTTGGACCAAATGGAACTAACTGATATATATAGAACATTTCATCCTAGAGCTAAAGAATACACCTTCTTCTCAGCTCCTCATGGTACCTTCTCCAAAATTGACCATATACTTGGTCACAAATCAGACCTCAACAGATACAAGAAGATAGAAATAATCCCATGCCTCCTATCAGATCACTATGGAATAAGGGTGGTCTTCAATGGCAACAAAAACAAAAGAAAACCCACGTACACATGGAGGCTGAACAATGCTCTACTCAATGATAACTTGGTCAAGGTGGAAATAAAGAAAGAAATCAAAGACTTTTTGAAAGTTAATGAAAATGAAGGCACAACATACCCTAACTTATGGGACACAATGAAAGCAGTGCTAAGAGGAAAATTCATAGCCCTGAGTGCCGCCAAAAAGAAACGGGAGACAGCATACACTAACAGCTTAATGGCACACCTGAAAGCCCTGGAACAAAAAGAAGCAAATACACCAAAGAGGAGTAGAAGGCAGGAAATCATCAAACTCAGGGCTGAAATCAATCAAGTAGAAACAAATAAAACCATACAAAGAATCAACAAAACGAGGAGTTGGTTCTTTGAGAAAATCAACAAGATAGATAAGCCCTTAGCCAGACTAACCAGAGGGCACAGAGATAGTATCCAAATTAATAAAATCAGAAACGAAAAGGGAGAGATAACAACAGAAACTGAGGAAATTCAAAAAATCATCAGATCCTACTACAAAAACCTGTATTCAACACAACTAGAAAATCTTGAGGAAATGGACAATTTCCTTGACAGATACCAAGTACCAAAATTAAATCAGGATCAAATAGACCATCTAAACCGTCCTATAACCCCTGAAGAAATAGAAGTTGTCATTGGAAGTCTTCCAACCAAAAAAAGCACAGGTCCAGATGGTTTTAGTGCAGAATTCTATCAGACCTTCAAAGAAGACCTAACACCAATACTCTTCAAACTGTTCCACAAAATAGAAACAGAAGGAACACTACCCAACTCGTTCTATGAAGCCACAATTACACTAATACCAAAAGCACACAAAGATCCGACAAAGAAAGAGAATCTCAGGCCAATCTCTCTTATGAATATCGATGCAAAAATACTCAATAAAATTCTTGCCAACCGAATCCAAGAACACATCAAAACGATCATTCACCACGATCAAGTAGGCTTCATCCCAGGGATGCAGGGATGGTTCAATATAAGGAAATCCATCAATGTAATCCACTACATAAACAATCTCAAAGAAAAAAACCACATGGTCATCTCATTAGATGCTGAGAAAGCATTTGACAAAATTCAGCATCCTTTCATGCTAAAGGTCTTGGAAAGATCAGGAATTCAAGGCCCATATCTAAACATAGTAAAAGCAATTTACAGCAAACCAGTAGCCAGCATCAATCTAAACGGAGAGAAACTTGAAGCAATCCCACTAAAATCAGGGACTAGACAAGGCTGCCCTCTCTCTCCATATCTTTTCAATATAGTACTTGAAGTTCTAGCTAGAGCAATTAGACAAGAAAAAGAGGTCAAAGGGATACAAATTGGAAAGGAAGAAGTCAAACTATCACTATTTGCAGACGATATGATAGTATACATAAGCGACCCAAAGAACTCCACCAGAGAACTCCTACAGCTGATAAACGACTTCAGCAAAGTGGCCGGATATAAAATCAACTCAAGCAAGTCAGAAGCCTTCCTATACTCAAAGGATAAGCAGGCTGAGAAAGAAGTAAGAGAAATAATACCCTTTACGATAGCCACAAACCATATTAAGTATCTTGGCGTGACGCTAACCAAACAAGTGAAAGATCTGTATGACAAGAACTTCAAGTCTCTGAAGAAAGAAATTGAAGAAGACCTCGGAAGATGGAAAAATCTGCCATGCTCATGGATTGGCAGGATTAATATAGTAAAAATGAGCATCTTACCAAAAGTAATACACAGATTCAATGCAATCCCCATCAAAATCCCAACTCAATTCTTCATAGAGTTAGAAAGAGCAATTCAAAAATTCATCTGGAATAACAGAAAACCCAGAATAGCTAAAACTATTCTCAAGAGTAAAAGAACCTCTGGGGGAATCAGTATCCCGGACCTCAAGCTGTACTACAGAGCAATAGTGTTAAAAACTGCATGGTATTGGTACAGTAACAGACATGTAGATCAATGGAACAGAATTGAAGACCCAGAAATGAATCCACACTCCTATGGTCACTTGATCTTTGACAAAGGAGCTAAAACCATCCAGTGGAAAAAAGATAGCCTTTTCAACAAATGGTGCTGGCTCAGCTGGAGGTCAACATGCAGAAGAATGCAAATTGACCCATCCTTATCTCCTTGCACTAAGCTCAATTCTAAGTGGATCAAAGATCTCCACATAAAACCAGACACACTGAAACTAATAGAAGGGAAACTAGGGAAGAACCTTGAACATATGGGCACAGGGGAGAATTTCCTGAACAGAACTCCAATAGCTTATACTCTAAGATCAAGAATAGACAAATGGGACCTCATTAAATTACAAAGTTTTTGCAAGGCAAAAGACACCGTCAAAAAGACAAAGTGGCAACCAACTAACTGGGAAATGATCTTTACCAACCTTACATCCGACAGAGGGCTAATATCCAAGATATACAAAGAACTCAAGAAGTTAAACTCCAGAGAGGCAAGTAACCCTATTAAAAAATGGGGTACAGAGCTACACAAAGAGTTCTCACCTGAAGAATATCTAATGGCTGAGAAGCACCTAAAGAGATGTTCATCATCCTTAGTCATTAGGGAAATGCAAATCAAAACAACCCTGAGATTCCATCTCACACCAGTCAGGATGGCTAAGATCAAAAACACAGGAGACAGCAGTTGTTGGCGAGGATGTGGAGAAAGAGGAACACTCCTCCACTGCTGGTGGAATTGCAGGCTGGTACAACCACTCTGGAAAGCAGTCTGGCGGCTCCTCAGAAAACTGGGCATGACACTTCCGGAGGATCCGGCTATACCACTCCTGGGCATATACCCAGAGACTTTACCTGCATGCAATAAGGACACATGCTCCACTATATTCATAGCAGCCTTATTTATAATAGCCAGAAGCTGGAAAGAACCCAGATGTCCCTCAACGGAGGAATGGATTCAGAAGATGTGGTATATTTACACAATGGAATACTACTCTGCAATTAAAAACAATGAATTCACGAAATTCCTAGGCAAATGGTCAGAACTTGAAAATATCATCCTTAGTGAGGTAACCCAATCACAAAAGATCACACATGGTATGAAGTCACTGATAAGGGGATATTGACCCAGAATCTCAGAATACCCTAGACACAATCAGCATATCAATAGATTTCTAAAAAGATGGAAGGAGAGACCCCTGGTCCTGGAAAGACTGGATGTAGGGGAACGCCAGGACAGAGTAATGAGAGGGGGTTGAACGGAGAAAAGAGGGAGGGAAGGGGGCTTATGGGACTTTCGGGGAGGGAGGAAACGGGAAAGGGGAAGTGATTTGGAATGTAAATTAAAAAAATAAAATTAAATTAAATTAAAAAAAAAAAAAAGAGTGTGGTGCTCGAAGCTCAAAGCTCGAAGCTCTTCTCCACACCGCCTCTCTGGCACTGCCCTTGGCTGCCCTGGCTCCCCTCTCCTGCCTTCTTTGTCCTTTCCCTCAGCACCTCCATCCTCAGACTCCTTTCTAGGCTCGTTCTCCCTCCATCGTCTCCTTCCACACCCAGGCGCTGCTTCCCCTCCAGTCCAGGATCCCCACTCAGACTTCTCTTTCTCATGGTTTAACCTTCGTAACCTACTGTTATATAATGATGCATACAGTCACACATCAGGAAAGGGGAAACGATAGCTATGCTGCTTAAATAGATGCTTTCAACACAACAACATTCTATAAATAAAGATATAGACTGACTCTCTCTCTCTCTCTCTCTCTCTCTCTCTCTCTCTCTGTGTGTGTGTGTGTGTGTGTGTTGCTTTGTTTCTTCTTAAATTACACATGACATTCTCCTCAACCCTCTCGAATAAGTTTTCCCTCTAGGGTTGCTGAGGATTTGAATCTTTCCAACTGCCTGTCACACATCTTTCTCCCTTCTTCTTTCTATATAGCCCCCTTCCTCTTCCTGTCTTGCCCAGACTTCTTCTCTTATATAAAACTTCATAGTTTTATGTTTCTTACGCAAATATTATACCACACAATTTGGACACAGATACACACATCTCACACACACACACACACACACACACACACACACACAGAGGCAAAAGCTATCATACCATAAGGGAAGAACCTAGGAGGAATGCAGCTGTCGTCTCCCCCATTCAAATAGATCAACTCTACTTCTGATTCTCAGTCTTACCATTCTGACATGTAATATTTTGAGGAGCAAGCCTTGGAACTAAAAATATAAAAAGCTTGAGAGAGACAAGTAACCCCAACAGTTTAATAATAACTGATTGAGGAGGTAGGCATTTCTGCTCTGGGTTTGAGAACATGGGAGGACTGTAGCTTCTCTTCTGAACACTGTTCCACTGTCCCCAAGGACCTGCTCCATCATCTTCTCATAGACCCAAGTCTTCTCTCACCAACCTCCAATGCATGTTCCTGCTGCACTCTACAGCGCCTGCAGTCAGGGAAGGAGGTGGCTGTTAAGTTAGAAACAGGGAATTGCAGGAGAAATTTGAACTGTGCACCCTGCAGCGAAGCTTAGGGAAAGAGCCACTGGGAGCCCAGCAGTAAGGACCTTTCCCAACCTTAGCTCCACGTTTGCTCTCTTTCCACTAAAGCATTGATAAAAGGCAGCAACAAACTGCATTTTTTTCCTACAAAATACAAACTCACTGAGTCCCTGATTTCTTAACTCCTGACAGCAAGAAAATGTATTTTAAAGTCATATGGTATATTCCAAGCCTTCTAAAACGCCTAAAGGACAGAAAAGCTAGAAAAACCCCAAAGATATGTGCGTATAGATTTCTGTACTGGCAATGTTAATGGCCCTTGACTAAGACCACTGTGATTTTAATACATTGTATTGTTTTCTTCCTACTGTATTTTAGAAGGGAACATTTCAAAACAATTAGATTAATTAAATATCCATGGGGATGCAGAGAATGTTTTCTGTCACACTTGGGGACTTGACCACGCTTTTTCAGAACTTTTAAATGACAATTCTCATCCCCCACCCCCACTGGAGGCCAGATGACTGTCATGATCTGTTGTGGAGATGCACATTCTAGTACCTGGAAAACAGCAAGGCTTCTCAAGACTTCAGTTTGGCACCCATAGCGGTTTCTTTTAGGTGAAGCTGTCCTTAGCTGTGAGTGGCATACCTTCAGGCTCCCTGCCTCATTGTCTATGAATGCAAAGTGGATCGTGGTCTCGGGGAGTAAAATACAGGTTAGAAAGGTTAGAAAAAGTCACTGAGCAATTTTTATTGTCTATGTTTCATCAAGATACTGAAAGTTGAAAATTTCACCCCGTGCTAATAACACAGTATTAGTTACAGTTGACTGCTTTGCTGGAGCCAAACCAACGGCGCCTGTTCTCTCAAGCCATTCCTCGGAGCGGCTAGCTTTTGAAGAAAACAAAAGCTGCCATAATCTCTCGTATAGGCTGATGTCAAACCACAGGAGTCCTAGCAAAGACCACATATTATCATGAGGGGGAAAGATGAAAGAGTCCCATGGCATGACAAGCTCTAGGAAAGCAACTCGTAACAGAAGAGCATTTTCCTCTGCGATGTCATTGCAGTAATCAACTTGCAACAAAAAAAATAAAAGAGGCTGGGAGCGGGAGCCAAGTGTCTGTGCCCTCGTTCGGTGCCAAGCTGTCTTAGGACCACAAAGAAGGATTCTGTTCGTTCAAGTGACTGCACCAGGGGATTTGATTTTGCTCCTTTTTTGAGTATTGAGGTGGCAGGGTTAGAAGGAGGGTTTTATTATTGTTGTTGTTGTTGTTGTTCTCCTTTCTTTTGTGCTGTCTTTGATTTTGTAGATTTACAAGGCTGTCAATGTCCCATGCCAGACAATGGGGTCCACACACTGGTTTGCTCCCTTGAAACTCTGTGACCTTAGCCAGTATATTCCTACTTCCGGTGTCATTTAGCCAACAGTAATGGGGAAGACAATGATACTTCCACTTCTCAGGTTGTAAGAAATATGTTAGTGAGCTGATAAATTGGGTGCTGCAAATTCTGCAGTTTGTCGTCATTCAACTACTTCTCTTTAGTTTTTAAAACTGTGCATTTCACAGCATACTCCAGCCTTCTCCTAGACTAATAGTAGTTAATGATCCTCATTGATGGAATTGGATTTCTAAGACGCTTATGAAATCTGTGTTCCTTTAGGATGTTTGGCAATACCATTTCCTGATAAAAAATAGTTTGGGTACAGGATTAAATTTGAACATGAGTTTAGACAAGAAACACCAACCTTTCAGTCTCTCCCCTGCTTAGCTACAGGATTCTTCAAAATTAAGGGACCAAAAATGTACTCAAAAACTGACCTAAGAAATGACAGAAGAACTCGAGGTATTGGAGATCTGAGGAACATCAGTGTCAACGCTGGCATTTCGAAGTCATTCACTGTCATTGTATCATATACCTAGGCTGGTCCTGAATCTCCTATGTAGTTGAGGCTAGCCATTTGCTTTCAAGCCTGCCTCCTTCCTCCTCCTGACTCTCCTTTCCAAGTGTTGGGAGGTCAAGTGTATAACCCAGAGGGTCCAGCTCCCAGCCAATCTTCTCCTTCCCTTGTCTCCCTCTTGACACAAACCTTGACACAAATTCTTTCCAAACACCACACAAATGCACAAATAAATAAATAAGTCCTTTAAAAATAACAAAGCATCCTCTGTAATTAGACTTCTTTTCCAGCCCTGATGAAATAGCAGTGAGTTTGTAGAGTCTTCCTAGCCAGGGTTACCTTTCCTTCTCCATAGAAATGCAAAATGGTTCAGTGCAGGTTTTGTTGACCTGTCCTCCACGACGAACCAGGCTTTTATCTATAGGAATGATTTGATAGCATATCCCTAATGGCTTATAAATCTACCTTATAACTTTGAGAAAGTTATGCACTGGTTTGGTTCTCCCTCCACAAGTTAAATCAAATCTTTAGCACATTCTCACTTTGTATTTGTCTGAGTTGTAGTTTTCTCTTTTAAAAGTATATCATCTAACAAGTATAGAGGAAAAAAATCCTACTAACCTAGTCTTATTTTATAAGGAAAAACATTTCTATTAGAATAGATTTACACATTTAAGTTCAGACTGAAAGATACTATTTGATAGAGACCAAAAAATTATAGTGAGCATGTCATTTATATAAATTCCCAGTGCCTCTTGAGCATTTTAGAAGAGTAGGGTATTTTAAGGGTCTTTAGAGTCTCCCTGTACTCTTATGTATATTGTTCTTAAAAAATAAAAGTGTATGCTGTGGTATGGAAGATCTCAACCCAATAGTGAAATCCTACTTCAATGGAACTCTATAGGCGTAAGCTGAAAGAACAGTCATTTTCAGAGGTTTTCTTTTCACCTAAGCCACTAGTGAGCACAAGGCAGAAGAGTGAATCGATCTGTGTGAACACATTTGATAACAAGGCTTCCCTACCTCTCAAAAGCTAATTAATTGTTAAACGTTCGCTGATTTGAACATTTCTCTTATAAGTTATCAAAATCTTCTTCCTTAAAACACCCCCTCCTCAATCCTAGCTGCAGTTTTTACATAAACTCTTCCTCCTTTGGTCAAAGTTTGCCTGCCACTGAGGACTAGTTGGAGGATAAAATACATCAGGAATCACCATAAGCTGAGTCTCTGTCGCTGTCAAGCCAAGACTTACCGGTTACAAATGCCGACACTGTGGTTGCGATCGAAACTACCCAAACCTACCTTTCAGCAGAATCTAAATCACAAATCAGAATCTAAATGGGGCTGCGGTGCCATCCTCTGCTTTCCTGTATGTTTTTATAGACGTTGTTTTAAATCTGCAACTACTAATTTAAAAAACTCCACCGCAAGACACCTGAATCTTTCCAAATCAAGACAGTAAAAGAACGATAGCTTCTGCCCTGTTCAGTCCTGCGGTCCTACGAGTCCAAGAGTATCACAGGATGCTCTTTTGTAGCTAGCATTAAAATCATCCTGTAGTTTGTCAGAGAAAAACCACCAAGCTACTGTTTACGTGATGCTCTGCCACCTAAAGAATCCAGAAAATGCTTTTAGTGGGGGTGTCCTTTGGCAAACATCAGACCAGTTTGATTTTTAAATGATTTTATAGCTTAAGCGTTAAGACTTCTTACAGCTTCTTGCATGAATTTTGTTGCTTTAGTTCACCCAGCTCCATCCTAAAAGTAAAGATGCAATCTATTGACATTGTGAGTACAAATAAATTCTCTAGCACAGACGTGGAACTGTCCGATATTGGGACTCCTACACTCTACTTGCAAAGGAGAGAGACATTCTTATGGTTTTTACAGATTAGTTCGCTAGAGAATAAAGAAAATCTTGCCATTTTCCCTGTGTCAAATATAAAAATAAAAAGCGTTGAGGAGAAGAATGGGGCCATAAACTTGATGCAACGGATTGCTATACAGTTTCATCAGATAAACGATGGAGACAGTTTCGATGATGCTCTTGTCAGAGAACACATGGTACGATGCACTGTATATGTGCCAGATAGCTTCTGCACTTTCAGAAATGTCATTTCTAAAAATGTCTATCCATTTGGAAAATAAGTATGCAATAAATCTGTAAATATTTATTATAAAGGCAATAAGAAAACAGTAAAGAATGAATGTAGTTCTGACAACACCGAGTAAACTGTTAACAACAGACCTTTGGAGTCGACAGTTCTGTCTGGATCAGGGGCCAGAGCCCAAATGTTGTAACAACTGGGGCCATGTCAATATATCCCATCTCTACCCACTTAGCTTCAAAGGTCACCCTGATCAAGATGCCAGCGCGGTGAGATTCAAGGCAGACATAAAACACACAGATCTTGTATTTCTAAATCCATATGTCTCGATCAATGAACCAAAATATGTTTAGAACTAAAAGCTGCTGGAGTTCGCTGCTGTTCAATTTGGTTCCCAGTCTCCACCCTATGGAAAAGGAGGGGCTAGCAGGTGAGGAATCAGACCCAATCTTTCAGAGAAAAAAAGGAATATGCACACTTGTACAGGACTCAGATAACCCTAAGGCAAGTCTCTGAAAGTAACTCTTGACTTTGGCAATGACCTTCCTGCTCCATGTAGCAGCCAAGGTTTCCTCTGTTGACTGGAGAAGTGTGGCCAGGAGCTTTGGGGTAAGGGATGGGGTAGCAATGGCCTCCTCTTTTCTACTTAGGAAATGTGAGTTCATGTTTCTTCACCTTTCCAAGAAACTGTCTTCAGGGCAACTTAACTCAACACTTCTTGACTTAATCCATGGAATCAGAACATCTGCGCTAAATGGGAGCTTTACGGGGGGAATTATACCTACTCCATCTACAGATTGTTTGCCTCTGATGTCATTCTTGATTAGATGATTTTGGAATTTTGATTGCTTCACATGAGATTATTATGATTTCAAAATGCAGCTTGTAAATGTATTCAGTTCATCAAGGACTATAAATATAATCTTCAACAACAGACTTCTTTCCCTAGGTCCTCTTAGATGCTCTAAGTTAATGTGAGGCCAAAAGATATATCTTTAAGAAAAAGTGACAAACTCTTCTGTTATGATCTTCAAAACATCTGACCTCATAGCCAGATATTTGATAATCATGAGTCTTTCTGGTTCCAAAATTAAATTAATAATTGCAGGGTAATGGAAGCTGCTTCTTTAGAAAATCCAATGTAAATACATATGTGTGTGTGTATATATATATATATATGGACTACTCATGCTTTGTTGAGCAGAACAAGAATGAATTTAGGTAGTAATGTTCCTCCTAGGTTTTTCTTCTTGTTTTGGGGTTCCATTTTCAACTTTCTCTTCCAAGAGAAACTATCCACATTCTATTCCCAACTTGTTACTCTGGTGGACTTTGGATCTAATAATGAAACAGAGCAAGGGGGTGAGGCAGGGGTGGGGCAAGGGGCGGGGCAGGGGGCAGGATACTGTCTATACAAAACCAAAACCACCACAGAGCTCTGAAAATAAAATCATATTAAATTTACTTTCTTTCAATGCTGAATGCACACAGAATTAACACTTGCCTCACAAGTGATCTGCCATTGAACTACACCTCCAGACCAACATTATAAATGTATTCTGTAAGTCTTTCATACTTCTTTAAAAAAAAAAACTTCATAAAATTTTTTCTAATTACAATCTAACTTCAATTTCACTCTGAAAACTTTTTATTAGATATATTCTTTATTTACATTTCAGATTTTGTCCCCTTTCCTGATTCCCCACACACACAAAAGTTTTATAACCCATCTCCCAATCAACCCTCTCCCGCTTCCCTGTCCTGGTATTCCCCTACACTGCGGCATTGAGCCTTTCCAGGAACAGCGGCCTCTCCTCCCTTTGATGTCCAACAAGGCCATCCTCTGCTGCCTATGCGTCTGGAGCCATGGGTAACTCCATGTGTACTCATTGGTTGATGGTTTTGTCCCTGGGAGCTCTGGGAGTACTGGGTGACTCATATTGTTATTCCTACTATGGTGCTGCAAACCCCTTCAGGCTCCTTGGGTCCTTTGTCTAGCTTCTCCATTGGGGACCCAGTGCTCAGTTCAATGGCTGGCTGAGAGTGACCCCCCTCTGTATTTGTCATGCACTAGCAGGGCCTCCCAGGTGACAGCTATATCTGGCTCCGGTCAGCAAGCACTTGTGGGTATCCACGATAGTGTCTGGGTTTTGTAGCTGTGTATGGGATGGATCCTGAGGTGGGGCAGTCTCTGGATGGTCCTTCCCTCAAACTCTGCTCCACACTTTATCTCTGTATCTCCTTCTGTGGGTATTTTGTTCCCCCTTCTAAGAAGGACCAGAGTATCCATACTTTGTTCTTCCTTCTTCTTGAGCTTCATTTAATCTGTGAATTGTGTCTTGGGTATTCTAAGCTTCTGAGCTAATATCCACTTATCAGTGAGTGCGTACCATGTGTATTCTCTTGTGATTGGGTTACCTCACTCAGGATGATATTTTCCAGTTCCACCCATTTGCCTAAGAATTTCATGAATTCATTGTTTTTAATAGCTGAGTAGTATTCCATTATGTAAATATACCACATTTTCTGTATCCATTCCTCCGTTGAGGGACATCTGGGTTCTTTCCAGCTTTTGGCTATTATAAATAGGTCTGCTATGAACATAGTGGAGCATGTGTCCTTATTACATGCTGGAGAATCCTCTGGGTATATGCCCAGGAGTGGTATAGCAGGGTCCTCCAGTAATATTATGCCCTTCACTCTGAAAACTTAAGATTCACATGGATCATAGATGAAATAACATTACTGACTTTATTTCTATTGAGAGTCAGAGATAAAAGGAAGAAGTCATGAGGGGAAATCTGGCAGGTTAATTGGTATGGGGAAGAGAAACCACATTTTCTCCCTCACATTCTTTGTATCCTGCTGTTGCACTTCCCAGACAGTTTCTTGAGAAAAGAAAGCATTATCCCAAGTGGCAGAAAAACCAAGAGTCTTTATCTTTCTTTCTCCCCTCCCCCCCACCCCAGTACTCCTCTTTCCCTCATCAAAAGCATCCTCGGATGGCCAAGGCTTGTGTTCATCCACTTCTTCCTTTCATGGTTGTTCTTCTCGTTTTATTTTCCTGAAACACATCCTTTCTGTGCAGTCCTGGCCAGAAAAAAACATGATAATTAGACAAGGGTGGCTTTATGCTTGTGGCTATCTTCTTGTTTCTGTCTCCTAAGTCCTAGGATTACCAGTGTGGACCACCAGACCCAGCATCTCCTTCTTTCTTTGGTTGTGCATTGTGGGGAACTGATGCCCACAGGCCTCAGCAAGTCATCTATACACTCAGCAAATATTTACTTCCCAGGTGCACTGGCACCTGTCCATCATCCCAGCACTGGGAGATGAAGAAGTAGCAAGCATCTGAACTTTAAGCCCTTCCTCTGCTACATACTGAGATCAAGGCCAGCCTATCCTACAGGAGACTCTGTCCCAAAACACCAAATTAAAAAAAAATTTTCCCCTACAACTGAAACATGTAATCTAATTATCTGCAAAAGACAAGAAGGAAGAAGCAAATGATCAAATGAAGAGTCATAAATCCAATGGGAGATGTGCTCTCACAGGAACACCCAGCAAGCCAGCCTGGTTTCTGAGCTGTTCTGCTTCTGTGTGGGGCCCTTTCTGAATCTGGCAGCGCCACACACTTTGCCTCATAGATTCATATGTAAAGAGTTAGGCAATCAAAGCAAGGTCATGTAATAGACTATAGGTTCCTTTTGTGCATTTACTCTGTGGCATTATTAAAGAAATATGAGAGAACAGGCTCTCAACCCACTATGCACTAGAGTCACATCTGAGCATGATAGGAAGGTGCCAATCAGTCCATTTTCCGGCAGATGTGCCAGCTATTTGACCAGTCAGACCCATTAGAATCTACTAGCAATTTCTGAGAAGTCATTTCTGCTGCCAAATGGCAGCGTCAGTGCAGAAGTAACTTTCTGGAAGAGTGAAGGAAGTTGTTGCCCACTTCCTTCCTTGACATCCACAGCACAGCCCCCTCCTCCTCGTCCCCACAGGCTGGGGACTGGAAGGTGGGACCCACGCAGACTGTGATTAAATGACTCATCCCCTTAGCATGGCTTCTTTGTAAAGGTTACCCACAGCAACATCCAGCAGGGCCCCAACTCCAGAGTGGGTATTTGTCAAAATGAGTCAAGATAATAAGGGGCCTTGGAAGGAACACCTACCGTTGGGTAGGAGAAGGGCAGTGCCCGTGGCCCAAGGATAGTATTCAATTGAGCACTTCTATCTGCCCTTTGGAAAAATGTGACCCTCACAGCAGAATCAATGCTTGCCTTACTGTTAGTCGCTCAGCTGAGACCACAAACTTGTGTCTTCCCATGCCTGTGCCAATTGTAACGATGCCCAAATCTGTAACTACATCAATATTGCCCCCAGCTCTAGTCCTTAGGTCCCCTCTGTGCTGCCAATTATGACAAAGTGAGATAGAAGCATCCTGAGGTCTATGGCAAATGAATCCCCACCCATCCATCACTTCAAAGGCAGCCAGAAGAAATAAAATGAAATAAAAACCAGTGACAAACTCAAAGCGGTGATTTTTATTTAAGGGAAATATATCATAAAATAAAACAAATGCAGGTTGTTACAATCTTTAGTTGCAAAAGAAAGGCTTGGAGTCATTTAAATAGGCACCCTTACAAAAGTAGTAAGGAATTGTTTTTAATGTTTTCCTAAACAGTTACTAGGGACAGCTGTTATAGAGGATTATGGGGAATAGTTTTCTCATAAACTGAATAGTAACTAATTCTAGGAGAGACAAGCTCACATTTGTTGGGTGCTAATTCATTCCAGGCAGCATGTGACAATGTATATAACCTTACTTAATCTTAAAAAGCAGTTCAATAAGTACTACTATTCTTAGTTATATAGATAAGTAAATCAGGACTCAGAAAGTTTAACTGTTCCATGCAAATATGGCAAACGATGGTCATCACATAACCTTTTGGGCTCCCTAACAACCCAACACACTTATTTTTAGGGATGATTCCCTGTATGATACTTTTATTTTTTTTTTAATTTTTAATTTTTTGGTTTTTTGAGACAAGGTTTCTCTGTATAGCCCTAGCTGTCCTGGAACTGACTCTATAGACCAGGCTGGCCTTGAACTCAGAAATCTGCCTGTCTCCGCCTCCGCCTCCGCCTCTGCCTCTGCCTCCCAAGTGCTGGGATTAAAGGCATGCGCCACCACTGCCCGGCCCCTGTATGATTCTTGGTACTGCTATAAAGGCAATATCCCCTTCACTACTCAGGCCAAAGAAACTAGAGAGTCTCTCTTCCCATTAGCACACAGGACACGATTGAAGGCATAATGTTTTGTGCACTGCGTAAAGTTGACTTCTGTAGTATTTGAATGCTGATTTCTCCATCCCACTATCTGGTTCAATCAAGACATGGCATTGTAATGCTTATGTTAAGAATCTCCTGCCTCTGGAGTTTAACTTCTTGAGTTCTTTGTATATATTGGATATTAGCCCTCTGTCGGATGTAAGGTTGGTAAAGATCATTTCCCAGTTAGTTGGTTGCCACTTTGTCTTTTTGACAGTGTCTTTTGCCTTGCAAAAACTTTGTAATTTAATGAGGTCCCATTTGTCTATTCTTGATCTTAGAGCATAAGCTATTGGAGTTCTGTTCAGGAAATTCTCCCCTGTGCCCATATGTTCAAGGTTCTTCCCTAGTTTCCCTTCTATTAGTTTCAGTGTGTCTGGTTTTATGTGGAGATCTTTGATCCACTTAGAATTGAGCTTAGTGCAAGGAGATAAGGATGGGTCAATTTGCATTCTTCTGCATGTTGACCTCCAGCTGAGCCAGCACCATTTGTTGAAAAGGCTATCTTTTTTCCACTGGATGGTTTTAGCTCCTTTGTCAAAGATCAAGTGACCATAGGAGTATGGATTCATTTCTGGGTCTTCAATTCTGTTCCATTGATCTACATGCCTGTCACTGTACCAATACCATGCGGTTTTTAACACTATTGCTCTGTAGTACAGCTTGAGGTCCGGGATACTGATTCCCCCAGAGGTTCTTTTACTCTTGAGAATAGTTTTAGCTATTCTGGGTTTTCTGTTATTCCAGATGAATTTTTGAATTGCTCTTTCTAACTCTATGAAGAATTGAGTTGGGATTTTGATGGGGATTGCATTGAATCTGTGTATTACTTTTGGTAAGATGCTCATTTTTACTATATTAATCCTGCCAATCCATGAGCATGCAAGTAACCCTATTAAAAAATGGGGTACAGAGCTACACAAAGAGTTCTCACCTGAAGAATATCTAATGGCTGAGAAGCACCTAAAGAGATGTTCATCATCCTTAGTCATTAGGGAAATGCAAATCAAAACAACCCTGAGATTCCATCTCACACCAGTCAGGATGGCTAAGATCAAAAACACAGGAGACAGCAGTTGTTGGCGAGGATGTGGAGAAAGAGGAACACTCCTTCACTGCTGGTGGAATTGCAGGCTGGTACAACCACTCTGGAAAGCAGTCTGGCGGTTCCTCAGAAAACTGGGCATGACACTCCCGGAGGATCCGGCTATACCACTCCTGGGCATATACCCAGAGGCTTTACCTGCATGCAATAAGGACACATGCTCCACTATGTTCATAGCAGCCTTATTTATAATAGCCAGAAGCTGGAAAGAACCCAGATGTCCCTCAACGGAGGAATGGATTCAGAAGATGTGGTATATCTACACAATGGAATACTACTCTGCAATTAAAAACAATGAATTCACGAAATTCCTAGGCAAATGGTCAGATCTTGAAAATATCATCCTTAGTGAGGTAACCCAATCACAAAAGAACACACATGGTATGCAGTCACTGATAAGGGGATATTGACCCAGAATCTCAGAATACCCTAGACACAATCCGCATATCAATAGATTTCTAAAAAGATGGAAGGAGAGACCCCTGGTCCTGGAAAGACTGGATGTAGGGGAACGCCAGGACAGAGTAACGAGAGGGGGTTGAATGGAGAAAAGAGGGAGGGAAGGGGGCTTATGGGACTTTCGGGGAGGGAGGAAACGGGAAAGGGGAAGTGATTTGGAATGTAAATTAAAAAAATAAAATAAAATAAATAATAAAAAAAAAAGAATCTCCTACCTCAACTTTGTGTAAACAATGCTCACCATTTATTCTCTGCCTTGTCAACAAAAACTGGAAAAGTCAATGACTAGGCAATGAGAGAGCATAGGGAAGGACTTCTGCCAGCCAGCATGGAGATGATTTACCACAGAGAAATAATCTTTGCACTCATCTAGGATATGCTCCATCCTCAAGATTAAGAAAAGGTTGTGCCACTGGTCCAGATGTTACCTTTAACAATACCACCCCAAATGCCAAAACTCAGAGCCCGTCTCAGCTCCCAAACCTAAGGATTCAGTCAATTCTCACCAAATCTTGTGGCCACTGCTTAGGATGTCCAATTACAACTTTCCCCTTCTCCCTAAGGGGTAGAGACTCTGGAATCCAGGAAGTTGAATTGTTCTCCTATTCTAGATATGGGCCATTAGCCCCAGGAAGTCCCAGAGTACTGCCTACACAGATTATGTCAGGGTGGGGGGGAGGGAAAATATCAAAGAGACAGAAACTCAAAATTCTAAAAGGAAAAAAGAACAGGCAGGCAATTGATATATATGTAAAATCAACATTAGGGGAAACTGAGGCATATGGATTGTGTGTGTGTGTGTACTGTTACATCATTTTATGGGTTGGCTATTATTAGGAGCTTTGTAAAAATAAAAGGCAGCTTTAAACACTAAAGAAGGAAGAGAGGAGGAAAAGGTGCCAACAAAGGCTTAGAAAAGGAGATGCAAGAAAAATTTCCTCCAACTTTGAAATGAGAAGCTCATCCCTATGTTTCTGCCTTCATCTGATTTCCATTCTTCATCCCCCTCTCTAAACCCTAAGGGCTACCATACCTCTACTAACCCCAAGAGTAGGTCTACCAACAAGCAAGAGGCAATAGATGTTGACGGCCCTAGAGAGTTATCTGCCCTCTAATCAATTGCAATGGAAGGTAAGATGTGTGCTCTTCCCTCTTTCAGCACAGCATCTGGGCATGAATGGAATAACTGGGTCTCTGCTCTGAAGATCACTTTCACAACTGCCTTTCTCCCTAGGTCAAATGCTAAACTCCTTACAAAAGCTTCCTAGTGCTAGTCATACAGGTGTACTATATATGTCAAATATAGATGCTTTTTTTTCAATGCAAGTAAGGGGGGAGGATGCTAGAAAGGTGGCTTAGTGGTTAAAAGCCCATGCCAAAGAAGACTGGAGTTTGACTTCTAGCACCCAAGTCACTCTAAGAGATCTGATGCCCTCTTCTGGCCTTGAGGGGGTATTGTACACACAAGGGTGCACACACACACACACACACACACACACACACACACACACACACACAAATACTTTTTTAAAATGCAAGCTGAATTAAATAATGAATGAATGCACAATGCCAATGACTTCAAACCAGAAAGGCATGGTGTGTTACTTCTATACCTTATTTGAAAACTTCCATTTTGATGCAGGGGAATAAAGCAATCTTATCAGAAGATAAATTTGGGGATAAGCAATCATCTAGTGGTGCATATTACAGTCCACATAAATCATTTGCAAGTTACACGAAGTAAACGATTATGGTAAGCCTGAGACTTGGACTCAGAGATGAGACTGAAGCAGCATCTGCCTGTCCTCAGAAAGGAATCCATTCTGGCCCTGCTCTGGTGCAGGGCCCTTAAGTACTATATGTAGGCGTTGCTGACCCACATGAAAATAGCTGCCATATAAGCAGTCTAGGTTTTCTACCTTGCAGAATGTTAGCAGATCATTTCTATTTCCACCCAACCAGTCTCCAACCTGCATATGTATGTATGTAAGTTAAGTAAGATGGGAGAAGAGTCTACAGAACCATTAGAATATGCATTAAGAAATTCAAACTAGGAGCTAGAGAGATGGTTCAGTGGTTAAAAGCATCTGCTGGCTCTTGAAGAGGACACACGTTCTATTCCCAGCACACATGGAAGCTCATGCCCACCTGTGACTCTGGCGGCAGAGGCATCTGATGTCTTCTCCTGGTCTCCACAGACATATACCCACATTGAGAGAGAGAAAGAGAGAGAGAGAGAGAGAGAGAGAGAGAGAGAGAGAATATCAATCTTCAAAAGAAAGAAACCCAAAACTATTTCAAACTATTTCAAAGTTGCCTATTCCACTACCTGCTCTCCTTCTGCTGGGCTAGTGATGGAAAATTGTGTAGTAAAAGGAAAATAAATTATTGAGCACTGTATATTACATTTATCATATTTATTTATTCATATATTTATGCCATGGTGTGAATATGGAGGTCAGCAGGCAACTTGTAGAAATCCATTCTCCTCTTCCACCCCACAGGTCCCAGGGATCAAACTCAGGTTGACAGGCTTGGCAAGGTCTATCTGCTGAGCCAGCTCTTGGTGGTTTGAGAAATCTGAAAGAAGCTCACTCTTCTTCTTCTTCTTCTTCTTCTTCTTCTTCTTCTTCTTCTTCTTCTTCTTCTTCTTCTTCTTCTTCTTCTTCTTCTTCTCCTCCTCCTCCTCCTCCTCCTCCTCCTCCTCCTTCTCCTCCTCCTCCTCCTTCTCCTCCTCCTCCTCCTCCTCTTCCTCCTCCTTCTTCTCCTCCTCCTCCTCTTCCTCCTCCTCCTCCTCTTCCTCCTCCTCCTCCTCTTCCTCCTCCTCCTCCCCTCCTCTCTTCTTTATCAGAAGAGGCAGCCACTAAGCTCAAAGTGTGATTCTGAACTGGACCTTCATACTTTATAGGATATTATTGCAACACCTGGCAACTTGAAGGAGCAGGTGTTAGCAATGACTCTGTCTTTGTTTGTTTATTTCAAGGTTATCTTAGTGGGGTTCTAGCTCAGGGAAAGTCTAAAAGCCTGAAAGGGCTATTGGTATGAGTCCTGGAGTACAAAGGTAGAGGAAACTGGATTTCTGGCACTTAAGGCTAGGAGAAGAGCATATCCCCTGTGAGCAGAAAGACCATTCTCTTCTCTGTTTTCTCTGAGCCCTCAACAAAGTGGATGCCTGCCCACAATGTGGTTGAATCTTCTGTAGCTAGTCCATTCAGACTCACACATTCATCTCTTCTGGAAGCATCTGGACACAGACACACTTCAAATACACTACTCTAATAGGAACATGTCCCAGGCGCTTCTTAACCTAGTAAAGGTAACAGCTAATCATACCGTTCATGAGTGATTCATGGCAGGATATAGACCATAGGAATTATACACTGAGGGATTTGGAAGAGATAGTACAACAAGTCAGCAACATGCTCTCAAATTGTTTAGAATTTCAAACATTCTTTTATGTATTCATAAAATATTTAAGTTTGAGGTGGTTTTTAAGAGGAAAACAACAGAAAGAAATACCATTGTTTTTCAAAGCAGCACCAGCAGATAAGCTTTGAGGTTATCCAGTTACCTTGTCCATCTGACACCACTCTTTGCATAAATACTGACCTGCCCAGAATGTCAGAATGCCCTTCCCAGGGTGGTCCAGAACATTCCAGCTGTATATTATTACAAAAGCCAAACTAGTTCTTCAGTGATCACTGGACCCTCCTTGCTTCCTCTTTCTTAGCTACTCATTTCTTGGCCCATTTTCAAGCCTCTACTTTCCATGCTCAAAAGTCTCCCCACAGTATCAACCTAATAAATGCCTGGGTTCTTAACCATTAATGCATCAAGCCCAAATGACAGACAAACTGTTCCTTTCCTGCCTTACCAGCAAACATGGTGCATTGATTGTTCCCATACTGTGGGCCAGTATTCATCCCACCAGTTCCGTCTTGTCTGCACCTGTGTACCAAGGATAGAAGCTAGTTGAGGGCTGAGAAATTAACGTAAACACAGGAAGGAGGGGACAGCTCTTCTGGGAAAACTGGTAAGAGGACTCTACAAACCTAGGTGAGAGTTATATAAATGCCTATCAGATTCAGACAGTACTGCAAAGAAAAGAAAGACTTTACAGGTGAGGGTAGGAGGTCTTCAATGCAACCAGACCAAACTCCATGAGTCATGGTCCTGGAAGGACCAACAAAGAGAAATAGACAAAAGGTTTAGAGCTTGGAACAAGTACAAGGATGTCCTCCTCCTTGACAGAAAGCAGCATTAGCTTATACCTTCATCAATATCTATAGTGCTAATTCCAGCTTACTCAGGAAAAATAGACTCATTGTTCCCATTTGTTCTGCACCTTTCAACAAGTACATTCTTTGCAGATTAAACATAATTTCCAATACAAAGCCCTCTTTATGTGATATGGCATATCTATAAAAACAAACTCAGCTATACTCTGATTGTATTTAATGATATTTTCTATATTGATATCTAACTAGTGAAAGTAATGACCTGGGGAAAAAATCATGTCAAATTCGACCACAAACTGCCCCAGAGCTTGCACTAAGGATGTGGACCCTTGAGCATCATATTATAGTCCAAACTTCTCCCGAAAACTGGTTACTTAACAATGGAGACAAAACATTCACCCAGTCTTGCGATAATGTCTTCAGAACTCCTACTGGATGATGGAAGGATGGTTCAGTGAGTAGGGGCTTGATCTGTGCAAGCATGAAGAGCTGAATTTGACCCCCAGAACCCATTAAAAGCAGTACATTGCTGTACCCACTGTAATCCCAACACTGTAGAGGACAGAGACAGGAGGACCACTTAAGCCTGCTGCCTGTCAGCCTAGCTCTTGGCCTAGTAAAAGATCCTCTCTAAAGAGAGTAAGGCAAAGAGTGATACCAACACCCTCCTCTGAACTCCATGAGCCATGAAACATCCTACACACACACACACACACACACACACACAAACATACACACACCCCTCAGCCCTTTGGACCGGAACTAATGGCACAGAGTACACTCAGTCTCCAGCACCTGCATGTTCCTTGCCAAATGTTCTCACCTAAAAGAAAATCAGCATCTGCCTACCACCACCACATCTGGTCAAGAATCAGTCATTGTCGAGCAAATTATCATTCACACTGGCACAGAGCTGTCTCTTGACAAACTGCAAAGTACTTCCATCTATATTATTATTTCATTGAGTCCTATGGCGGCCATTTGTGAGGGCAATAAATATTTGATGGGCCATATGCAAAGCACTGTGCAGCATAAACACATGTTTTAATTCATCCACTCTTCATAGGAACCCACAAGGTTGGTGGTCAGATCTCCCTTATGACAGATAGGGAAACTGAGACTTAGAGAGGTGGCATGTATGGCCTAGGGTCCCATAGCTCAGTGACCACATCTGTCTCCCTGTGCTGAACATGGTCATCAGGTCACATCAGGCTGTAATATTTTCTTCATCAGTCTCCCATTAAGGCTTTATCTAAGGCTCCTCTGCACCTTAGGCATGAACATCAGGAGGACCATTGTGAAGAGACCAGCAACCTTCCTAGGCATGCGAGCTGTTGTCATCTCTCAAGCTGTGGTCTGGGAGCCTAAGAGAGAAGTTATTCTAATAAAGCAATGTGCAGAGGATGGATGTGCTAGGCTGAGGTCAGGAGGAACAATCCTTAGGCTGTTACTGTTAGCCCAGTTGTCAGTTTCATTAGAACTTGAGCCCTCATCTCGGAATACCCTAGACACAAATCGCATATCAATAGATTTCTAAGAAGATGGAAGGAGAGACCCCTGGGCCTGGAAAGACTGGATGTAGGGGAACGCCAGGACAGAGAAACGAGAGGGGGTTGAATGGAGAAAAGAGGGAGGGAAGGGGGCTTATGGGTCTTTCGGGGAGGGAGGAAATGGGAAAGGGGAAATGATTTGGAATGTAAATAAAAAAAAAAAAACTTAGAAAATAAAAAAAAAAAAAAGAACTTGAGCCCTCAAATTTACCTCCTTATTCCTCCCAAACACCTTCATTGCAAGAAATTATTCTAGGCAAATTGTTTACCAACAAAATGCTATTTGTCTATTCATTTTGTTTTACTTATTCCTTTGTTTGTATATTAGTTTGTTTGGCACATGGTATCACCTAGCCCATGCTGGTCTCAAACTTATTATACAAGTGGAGCTGGCTTTGAACTTCTGATCCTCCTGAGATTACGGGTGTGCATCACCACACTTAGCTATTTATGTATTATCTAGCTAGAGAACTTGAACTTGACTTTGGAGGACAAAAGGAACATGGTGACTTGAAAGGTAAGAGGAAACCATGGTCAAGAAAAATAGCCGGGCAGTGGTGGCGCACGCCTTTAATCCCAGCACTTGGGAGGCAGAGGCAGGCGGATCTCTTAGTTCGAGGCCAGCCTGGACTACAGAGTGAGTTCCAGGACAGCCAGGGCTGTACAGAGAAACCCTGTCTCGAAAAACAAAAGAAAAAAGAAAAAAAAAGAAAAATAGACACCAGGGTCAATCAGGTTTCTGTCAACTGTCCCAAAATATCTGAGATCACCAGTTTATAAAAGGAAGTATTTCGTTTGGCTCACAGGCTTTTCTGTCTGTAGTCATAGGGTCCTATTGCTGTGGTCCTACGATGAGGCAGTACATACCAGCAGGGATTATATGGGGTGTGAAGCAGGTCACCTCACAGAAACCAGGAAGCAAAGAGAATGGGCAAGAAAGTAAGATCCTACTATCCTCTACTGGGGCATGCTTCCAGTGACCTGGTCTCTAAGTAATATCTACTGACAGTTCCATTGCCTCTTAATAGGAACTCACCTAGAAACAGCACACTTCAAGGCATGAACTTCTGAAGAACCTAAAGCTCTCTGCCCTAACTTTGTCTCTCAAGATACATTGTATGCAATGCAACTTGGACAAAGATAGAAATGCTAGACCTGATACAATAACTTATTGCGCACTGGATGACTTAACTAATAGAAATCTCTTTCCTTGGTCTGGAATCAAGGTGTTGGCAAGAGTCAGGTTGTTAGGAGGCCTCTGTTTGGTTTGGCTGTGGCTGCCTTCTCCTTGCATCTATTTTGGCTGTGGCTACCCTCTCCTTACATCTATCTTGGCTGTGGCTATCCTCTCCTTACATCTGTCTTCACACGGCCACCACTCATTATATATCTAGTGTTCAAATGTCCACTTCTTACACGGACACCACCTACAATGGATCGGACCAGGCAAGACTTCATTTTAACTTGTTTTTCTCTCAAGCTCCTTTCTGAGATGTCTGGGCTTCATACTTCAACATGTGAAATTTAGAGGAACACAATTCTTCCTACAATAAACACCAAGTGACTCTCAGTTGCTGCTCTACCCCCAGCCCCAGCTACTACCTAAAAACAGGATGTTCTCTGTCACTAGTTAAGAGAAATATGTCCTAACAGACAATTACTAAACTGAACATGGAACAAACAACCTATTATAAAAAAAAAAAAATTAAAGGGCCTCCCAAGGACAAAAGGCTGAATAGAAAGCTGGCCAGATCCTGTCTGAATAGAAATGAGGAAAAACTTGGAGCAAGGAAAAATACCTTCCCTGAGAGAGTTCTTCAGTGAGCATGTATTCCTCTACATGTCTTAGAATGCCTATAAAACTAAATCTTTGTAGACTTGTGCCCAGCTGCATTCTTGAAATACGGCCACTGTGTTGGTTACTCTTCTGGTCACAGTGACAAAATATAACATTAAAAAACTTAAAGAAGAAAGGTTTGCTTTGACTCCTGGCTTGGGGGACAGGGGAGGTGGTGTCTAGTCTACAATGGAAGGGGAGATGTAGAAGCTGGAGCATGAAAGGATAGGTCACTCTGCATCCACACAGACAGGAAGCAAGGCGGAGGTTTGTTTTCATGATGATTCTAGAATTGATCAAAGGGACAGTAAAGATGAAGCAGGATAGCCACAGAGGTACTCCCACCCTACCTGCATTTCTAACGCTTGTCTCAAGGAGGTAGATCTGTGTCTCCTCCTTTTGGATCTCTGTTGGTTGAGACTAAGGGACCAGTGATGTTAAGTAACCTCAGATCAGTGCACATCAGGTCATTTAGCTTCCACTTGAGCCTCTAAGGCAGGGGTTCTCAAACTGTGGGTCACAACCCTTTGGGGATGACCAACCCTTTCATAGGGGTCACCTAAGACAATCAGAAAACACATATATTTACATTATCATTCATAACAATAGCAAAATTACAATTATTAAATAGCAACAAAAATAGTGTTATGGTTGGGGAGGTTACCAACACATGAGGGTCATAGCATTAGGAAGATTGGGAACCACTGTTCTAAGGATGTACACTGTTTAAGAACTGTGCCCTTGTGTAGTATTCTGTCTGCCCTGAAGCTATGATTCTTCACAGAGAACATATGCAAAATAATCCCAAGACAACAGAAAGGAAGAAGGCTAGCCCACTGATCCCCCTGCTTCTGCTCCAGCCATATCTAACTGCAGTGATGTCTGTGACCTAGAGCCAAAACAACTCAGCCAGGCTTCTAAATTATCGACCCACAGAAGCCATGAGCATAACAAAATGATTATTGTTGTCTTACATCACAAAGTTTGGGAGTAATTGTTAGGTTGTGGGGAAAAATCTGAATGAAAATATTCTGATTGAGTCTTTCTGATGCTAATTTTACTTTGCTTCTTCCAAACATTAACCCAAATAAGTAAAATGATTATTTCCTCTTGGCAGGTCTGTAGATTTTCTACTTGGCATCTCTTACATCCGAGAATAACAATGTGTCTTTGGTTTTCTCAATTTCCATGGATGCTACACTTGTTGAGAGGTCAGTACTGAATGAATCCCACGAATAAACACCCTGCTCACAGCTTCTTGGTGTGTTTAATATGGTTCACATGTAGCTCACCCATGCTTGTTTCTAGCTGTCTGTTCCCAGCTTTCTGATATAATTGCAGCTCTTTCCTCCTAGGGCATCTAACCTGGAAACTTCTAGATTTCTTCTGTTCTGCAAGTGTTGCTCTGTATTCCCCATCTCTGTGTTCCTGAGATGCTGACCTCCGGTCAAGGAGAGGAACAGAAAGTTTCAAAGGTATTTTGACTGAGACCCTAGTGATATCACCATAGGTGTGGTTTCCATATCCAGTTTGCTAGAATGCATTTCCAAACACCGAGGTGGCCACACCTACAACATGGTCCTGAGATTCTCATCTCACTTCTGTTTTTATTTTATCTCTGGTTAGAGTGAAGAGTCATTCTTGGATGACTTTCACCTAAAAGGAGATGCAGCCTTTTTCACAATGTGATAGCTACTGTCTAGGATGCAGGATTCCAAGGCTATGAGCATGCATCTTCTTCACCAACCCAATGCCTGACACTCAGACATGAGAGACTCAATCCTTAGAATTACACCTGGACCCAACTGATTCAGATTCTATAGATGTCTACAAATGTATTACCTACTTTTCTCACTGCTGTTTCAAGATACCTGACAAGAAGTTTAAGGATGGAAGTGTTTATGTGGGCTTACAGTTCAAGAAGACATAGTCTGTCACTGTGGAGAAAGTGTAGCAACTACAGCACAGGCAGCTGGTCACATTGCATCAGCACTCAGTTGACAGAGAGAGAATAGGAAATGGATCTTTGCTATAAAACTTCTAGTTCTGCTTCCAGTAATCTACTTCCTCCAGTAAAGCTACATCTCCAAAAGGTTCCTTGATCTCTTGGTTTCTCAGGCTGGCAGCATCAGCAGCTGGGCATCAAGTGTTCAAAGACATGAGTCTGTGCAGGACATTTCACATTCAAACCGTAGCAATATGTAAATGAGGAAAGGTGATTGTGAAGTTCTTGATGGAGCCACTAAGGATTCATTCCAGATGGTCAGGAAAGACCATGACGTTTTCTAGGGAAAGGCCAAACTATATCAATGAATTCGATATTAGCTATTGGCATTTCTAAGTTTAGTACACCATTTAACAATTGTCCCAATGGCTTGTGACTTTCATTAACAAACCTTATCAAAAAATGTTTGGGTTTATAAAAGAAAACTATGCAGCTGCTAAGATGGCTCAGAGGACACATGTGCTTCCCCTAAGCTGACATGTAAGTGGGTCAGATACACCAGGGTAGTTAAAGGAGAGAGTCAACCACTGCAGGTTGTGCTTTGAGCTCTATATGTGCTCTGTTCCATGCATGCCTGGACATACATATATACAAGCATGCATACATACATACATACAAGCATGCATACATACATACATACATACATACATGCATACATACATACATACATACATACATATATACATACATACACTCATCTCTCCAGCACCTAAAAACATATGTTTAAAGGAAATTGTTAACCAGCAAGATAGAACATCAGGTAAAAGTGCCTGGTACTAAGCTTGACAACTTGTACTTAATCCTCAAGATCCATGTGATAGAAGGACAGAACTGACTCCTATGAATTCTGTTCTGATCTCCACATGCATACCATGGCATGTGCACACATACGATATAAAATTTAATCAAAGAAAATTCCCAGTACTATGTATAGCCAATAATATGGGTGTCAAGTAATAGGACCACATAGAACATAGGTTTCTGGAGGTGAAATCTATGTATTAATGCTTTCTTACCTTAAGACATGAAGCAAATGTGACCTGGTAATGAGATTTTAAGAAAATATTATACTATCTTAAAAAATGGAAAGGAAAGCCTTTTGTATTAAGAGTTTTAAAAATCTCAAGTGTTGAGGTTGGAGAGATGGCTCAGAGGCTAATAACACTCACTGTCCTTGCAGAGGACCAGGGTTTGGTTCTCAGCAGCTACTAGGGGCTTCCTACTGCCTGTAATTCCAGTTCCAGGGGGACCCAGTGCCTTCTTCTGACCTTCATGGGCACCAGCAAATGGTCATCCATACAAAGAGGCAAAACACTAATATGCATATGCATATTATATATATATACATATGTATGTATGTTTGTATGTATGTATATATGTATGTATATAAAGTTTTGTAAAAGATAAAGCTGCACACCTCTCATGAGAGAGGGCAAGCATTGTCTTTTCCACACTAGGATCTGGCCATGCTGAACCCATGGCCTCATACTCTCTGCCTCCAGATCAGTGAAAGGTAAACATTTGTTGTGTATAAGTCACCTGGTCTGGGGTCTTTGTTACAGTAACCTGAGCTAATCCAGTTCTCTGTTAAGATAGAATTCTTGGGAGTGGGTGGGTTGGTGAGCAGGGGGAAGTGTGGGGGAGGGAGGGAGAGGGATGGGATAGGACTGTTTTCCAAGGGGAAACCAGAAAGGGGATAGCACTAAAATGTAAATAAAGAAAATATCTAATAAAAAAAGAAATAAATAAAAAAAGATAGACCTCTTTTTATTCTTTTCTTTCTTGGTTTTAAATGGTGTTATGTATTCTTTGAAAATGTAATACAAGTATAAAATGTATCTTCTACTCTCTACCTCCAACTTCCCCTTTGTCTCCCACCATCTCTCTCAAGCCTTTGTGTCTTTTCTACTTGTCAAAAGAGATTTATCTCATAGTTTTTTGATGTGAATGTGTATGAATATGTGAGTTCATGCTCTGGCACCTGGACAACCCAGAAGAGGGCCTAGTGTGTCCTACACCTGGGGTTACAGGTGGGTGTGGCAGTCAGGAACCAAGTTCAGTCCTCTGTGAGAGAAGAATGCTCTCCTAACTCATACGCTATCTTTCTAGCACCACCCGCTTCTTTTCCAATGTAACCCACTCTGTACAGCTAGTCCTACCTGCAAGAGCATGGGTATGAGCACATGGGTAAAACTACCAAAGGCCCCATCGCTAAAGACATGTGTCCATCAGATTGCACAGAAGACTAGATATATAGCCCAGGTTACCCTCAGACTTGCTATCTTCCTTCTCCTTCTGAGTGTTGGGGTACAAGAATGAACCACCATGCCTAACAGTGGCTGGAACATTTTTCATTCTTGGTCAGTCTTGGAGGAATTAGGCAAAGGAATTGGGGGAATGAATATGATCAAAATATCCTGTATGAAATCCTCAAAAAATTTAAAAATATATATTTTGAGAAGAGAGGGTCTTTTGTCTAATAGGTCTCAGACCCAGCTATTCTGTTTAACTACTCTGAAAGATACTCAGTGCCCTGCTCCGAGGCAGTCAGCTGGGGACAGGGTGAGAGCATGGGAATCTCCATTTGCCCAAGGGATTCTAAGGCATACCCAGGGCCAAAGGCCAGACCTTTCTGTGAGCATTCTGCATCTATTGGAACTTGCTAGGCTAAGGTCTGTGCTTTGAAAGGAAACATGAACAATGCACTAAGCAAAGGGAACATCAACCCTATTTGCATCAAAGACCACAAACTGCTTAAGCACCACCTTCCCAGCAGTTTGTATTCAAAGGGAGGATGAGCTCATTTGAAGCACATCTTATCTGTCCAGTAAAGCCCTCACAGGACGTTCTCAAATGCATAGGCAACTTCTACTCTCCCTTCCCCCTCCCCTTGTCCTGTCAGCAGTTACTGTACAAATTTGAAAGTCACAAAACTCCTTTCCTCAAGTTAAAAAAAAAAGTCCTACAAACTAATAATATGAATACTGTACTATGTAGCCATAAGCAAATGTGGGAACAAAATCACGTCTGATGAAAGGAGGGGAAAGTAAAATAGCCCCAAATACAACTCCATACAAAGTGCGACAAGCAGGCGGACTGCGATTTAGTGCAAGTTTTTCCAGCAATGAGTTTCAACATAAAACTGAGATTGAAAATGATGTTTAAAGTGCTGTATAACTTAAGCACATTATATAAGGCTTATTTGCCTCCTGACTAGAACATATTTAACATCAGTGTTTGCCCATTCTCCAGTCAAAAGTTAAGTATTTCTGTCTCTGTGAGTTTGTCCTCTGTTGCTCTATTTAGGTGAGCCCCTGGCTGTATTTTCCTGGGAAGGACTTAGTTCTTTGATTATATTTTTACTCCTTCTTGGAAGTCCTCCTTATAGTGACATCCCATGGTTGGATAACTCTGGAACTAGAGTCTTGCTGACCTGTCAGACTGTGATTTAACTCCTTGAAAACCAGGGGAGCATTTTTATTGGCTTACCAAGGTGAGGTGATATTTGCTGGTTCTTCAGAATAAGAAATAAATTCTTTAATTGGGGAGACAATTGGGAGAATGCTAGCCTAGCACACATGAAGCCCTGGGTTTGATTCTCAGC
Source organism: Tokudaia tokunoshimensis (assembly GCA_036184795.1). Taxonomy (NCBI): domain Eukaryota; kingdom Metazoa; phylum Chordata; class Mammalia; order Rodentia; family Muridae; genus Tokudaia; species Tokudaia tokunoshimensis. Next base: position 80,789,721 of record BTHU01000017.1, read on the forward strand.
ATCCCATGAACTGATTGTGGTTCTGTAATCCATGCAGGAGGAACAGGAGTTCAAGGCCTGCCTGTTACACAGCAAGTCTCAGGCTAGATTGAGCTACATTAGACCCTATCTCAAAGGAAAAAAGAAAAAAGAGGAAGAGGGGAAAGAGGAAGACAAGGTTGTTGGTCTTTGAGCTTGGAAATAATATTGGCTGCCTTTTGTCATGAGGAAACAAGATGGAAACCTGTATCCTTCACACATATGTCTTCAGTAAGCATCAAGCTGGTTTTATTTTAAAATCCTTAAGGAACCTAGCCAGAAACCCTACATCTATTGGCAATGGAATACATCATTTCTAAACAAAATCACTGTGATTAATTCACTTTTAATAAATAGCATGTGCTCATGCGTGTATAGATACACTGTACATGTATGCACGTGTGGGTGAAAACCATGGGCTATGTCTTCCTTGATAACTTGTCACCTCATTTTTGGAGGCAGAGTTTCTCACTGAACATGGAGCTCACTGGTTTTGCAAGACTGGCTGGCTAAGAACCCCTAAGCATCCTGTTGTGGCCACCTCTTCAGCTCTCCGGGATTACAGACACACACTGTTGAATACAACTTAACGTGGGTTCTAAAGGACTAAACTTAAGTCCTCATGTTTGTATGGCAAGCACGTTACCCTCTGAGGCATCTCCCCAACCCCTAATAAATAGATTTATTTCATTTCATTGTTAAGCTGAGATGTAATTCATTTTTAAGAAGACTGTCCCCTAAAGGTAACTTAAGGGGATTCATAAATCTGGTTCGGTTTAAAGAAAAATGCCAATCCACAATGATGCTCTTAGCATGAGAATTCGTTAAAGAAATCAAGGGGCAGCAAAAACGTCCATTTCTCCTCATTCTTCTTTGACATTGAGAAAACAAAGCCAACATGCTGTCATCCACACACGAGTAAAGAAAGGACATCCAGTTATTCATGCCCGAAACCCAGAGCTCTTCCTCAACTCTTGAGTTGCTGTGCCCTTCGTAACCTTGGGTGAAATCAGTGAGTACCTCGCACACATCTGTGAAATAGATTATTTACTCACTGTGTATCTTTTACTAATCTTTAGGTAGCATGTAAGACAATGGCTTTCACTATGACACTGCAGTGCATATGTATTCAGTATGCTTTGTTCGCGATTGTCCCCCACTTCCACCCTGCCATCTCCTTCCCTCTCTCACTGGTCCTTTTCCACCACCATCCCAAACTGTCCCCAGCACTTTTTTGAAACATGTGTTCCTGTGGTTAAAGATAAATTAGTAATTAGCAGGAGCATACACACAATTCTTCTGCAATTTGAAGTCCGTCAGAAGGAGAAATGCCAAACTACTAATCACATAATTAATCTAGTAACTGATTGGTAATTTTCAGAGAAAGGCCTAAAGCTCTCCAATTGTGTAAGTTAAGAACAGGCTCTTCTAAGTGGTGTGACAGCTCTCTCCAGACCTCCCACATCACCCCTCATGGGTTTGATCACTTTGATTTCAGCTCTTGCTACATCTATATATACGCTACTTTAAAATTCCAAGCCATATACATAGCAGATGAATTTTCAGTAGTATATCATGAGGGTCTGGAGAGTTAGCTCAGTGAGTCCAGATACTACCTTCTCTTCCAGAAGACCTGGGTTCAATTCCCAGCACCCTATATGGCTGATCACTCTCTGAAACTCCAGGTCCAGGGACATCCACTGGACATGCACAAACATACAAGCAAAACACCTATTCACATCAGATCTTTTTAAAAAATTAAAATGAATAAATGAATTGCCTCCATTGTAGCAAGTCCAAAATCAAACCAGAGAGTGGTTTGTTACCTCTACAACCCACATAAACATGCCACTCTTGTACTAATGGTTATATCTGGCCTTACAAGATGGTTCATAGGGTTCAAGCTGTAGAAGACTGATCTAGATACCTTTTCTCTCCCAGAAGCCTCTGCGGCACTTTTTGACACTATAAAAGCTATTCAGCAAAGAAGCACCTTGCAGCTCAGTTCTAACTCATTTGCACCCTATCTTGTAACGAAGGCAATGGTGTCTTCAAGCAATAGGATCTTATCAACTAGTTCTGTTGGGCAATCAACATGAATGGCATGAGCCTAGATCTCTTGGGAACCTCTGAAGTCTCCCTGACTGACAGCTCTCACATCCGGCACTGTAATTTTGGCTTAATGACCCATGGCAATATATTCTATTTTTAAAAGGCAGCTTACCTAAATGTGCCTTCTCTCATCTCTTGCTGCTAGATCTCTGGGGAAAGAAACAAAGTTTTCTCTTTGTCTTTCTCTTTCCAGGCAAGGAGGTTGCCAAATGGTCCTGGCTTCCTTTCCCAGGGAAGTCCCTCTACTCCTGTGGTTGTCAATTTGTCAGTCGCAACCCCTTTGGCAAACCTCTATCTCCAGAAATATTTACATAATGATTCATAACAGTAGCAAGGTTATAGTTATGGAGTAGCACTAAAAATAATTTTATTGTTAGGGATCACCACAAAATGAGACACTGTATGCATTAAAGGGTCGCAGCATTAGGTCGCAGCATGAGAACCATTGCTTGAGACCCCACTAGAAGAGAGTCCACCTAGAGTCAAAACTAACCACCTGTCCTTTAATTTGTCATGACGGAAAGGGAGCCACGTTTCTCCCTTCTCCACCATGCTTACCTCACCTTTCCCTCATTGGGTCCCCAGTCAGTGAGTTCCCCAAATGAAGCCTTGGATTCAGCAATCTTCCTTTCTCTGTAGTCTTTTCACACGGTCAGCTACGGCCTCAACTACCCCACCATACGGTCCCTCTTCCCCTCCGCATTTCAAAACCGGAAAATGCTTGTTAAACATTTGCGCCCCACACCTACCCATGCATCTTCTTTTATTAAGGAGGGAACGCTGTGTGTTGTTGAAATAGTTTCAGTCAACCTTGAATTTATAAATAGCTAACACTCCAATTGGTGGTGAGCCTGGCAGAACGGGTAACATATGCATGCCCCCACTCGAGTGGGCCCAGCTTATGTTATGTTGAATGATTTTTTTTTCTAGAAAGAAATAAAAAAATTTAAATTATGACAAAAATGCCTGAACTTCTGATTATTCATCTCAGATGCTGTTTTTTTAAATTACAGACTCTGAAACTTAAGTCAAAATCATCACCATTTAAAGGCAAATAGTAATTCTCTTTCTTGCAAAGGGGGGTTCCAAAATATTGGTGCAGGTCTTACAAATTTGGGGATCTGACTTTCCTCCCAAAACTCTAAAATGTAAACAAAAATGGCAAAATAAATCCTCAAGAACTGAAAAAATATTAATCAAATGTATGTCCCTTTACTTTCCTTAAAAATTATTATAAATCCTTTCCTAAGTCCAGCCAGCCTTGCTATAATCTCTGGAAATTAGGAACAGAGCTGGGCTGAACAAATAAGATGCAGCGATCCAACTCACCTTATCTGTCTAATTTAATCTTCTTTGCGGGCGGACGCGCACACACACACACACACACACACACACACACACACACACACACCAGTCAAGTTGACTGACTTTGGTGACTTTGGTCCAGTCTCAGCTCTTTGGAGAGAAGCAAAGACATCAGAGAAGCAAAAAGAGAAAGATGGTACCAAGGCCTCTGACTACAGGCACTTGCTAACTCCTCAAAGGGAAAAATTGATTATGGGATAGATGGGCAGGGCAAGTTGAGCATTTGATGAGCCTGGTAAAGAGCAGGAGCAGACTTAGAGTGACCAAACAAGTCAAAAGTTAATAAAATGGGGTGTGGGGAGGGAAAGGCATTACAGAGGGAAGAAATTTATTCCCACCTTTTTTTAAAAAATGAAAGAAAGAAAGAAAGAAAGAATGTATCTCGCACTCACAGAGAGCCCTTTCACTGTAGTTAGTTTACAATGCCTAAAAGGTTGTCATGTGAGCAGGACACCAAGCTGGAGCTAGCCAGTGGTCAGATAAGTACCAGTCCCCAGTAGATGCTCCCCAAGCCCCTCCTGTTCCTACTCAATGGTGGCTATGTTTCCAGAGATTCTCCTTGTGCCCTAGTCATGAAGATTATCTCCTTCAGAAGGTCCTTCCCAGAATAAGGAGTAAATGAAAAAAAAATGGAGAAAACAGTTCTGTAGGCAGAAGCCAGAGGGCCCAGCTCCACCTGGTACTACAGGCTGCCTGAACAGCGTCTTTCTTCCTTCACTCTTCTTTGCCCAGTTTTAGCCTGAGATTCCACCCTCATCTCTCCTAAGAGTGCCTGAAGGAACAACATCCCCAGTACTGTTTGGTGACAGTTAATAAAATTACGATTTTTAGCATCTGGAGACTCAAACCAAAGGACAACCATTTTATGCCAGAACATAAATAAAATTCAAATATAAATTCACATTATAGCTTCTTCTTATAAAAGCAGAAGCTATAGATCTGAGTTATTAAGGCAAAGCCATATTTTTGGTTCCAATATTTTAATGCTTAAAACCCATCAGTGCCCCCACAGGTAATGTATCCTCTAAGTCTGCTTAATCAGACTCCAGTTTACGTCTGTTCTCACTGATAATCCTTTGCTTAACGAAGGTTCCTATCTCAGAGGTCTTAACACAAATGAAAATGTTGTGAAATGGGTATGTATTAAGGGAGTGGTAATTACTCCTCAATGTAGGGCCAAGTGATGGCTAAGTAGTAAAATAATACCTCAAATGATTAGCTTAAAAATCGCCATGTGTTAACAGAAAGTCATGTGACCAGATACAACGTATGAATGTGCCAGTTTGTAAAACTTAGTATTCGTACTTTGTGAAGGGACTCTGGCCAGCTTGTGTGGCAAGCAGGGCTCTGGCAGGCCAGGCCCTTTTCTCCTCTTCCCTCTGCCTTGGTAAAAACTGTAAGACACATTCCTAAAGCTAGCCACCAAGGTCTATTCCCTTATTTGTCCACTTCCTCCACCCGAGGCTGACTACCGAGGTCCAGATATCAAAGTACTGAAGTCCAGCAATCAAACGCCCCCTTTGACCCCCTAATTAACATGGCCAATTAAAATTAAACACTTCATCCAAACACAGGATGTTCCATTTTTCCTTTATAAATTGCTATCTTCCTATGGGCCACATATGTCTTCTCTATCCAGAGGCAGTCCTTGGTCCCTCTGGGACAAACATCCCTTCTCCCTCTCCCTTGTTCCCTTCACCTTCTCCCTCGTCCTCTATCTCCTGTCCTTGTCCTCTATCCCTGCCCTCTGTCCCTCTGAGACAAATCAATCTCCTCTGTGCTAAGAACTTGGTCTTGGGTTCCTGAGCAAATTCCTTTCCTCTCATTCTTATCCCAAGAAAAATTCTAAGAAATTAACAAATTAAAAACTAAACTACTTCACATCTATTTGATAAATAGACCATAAATAAATCCATATAGCATATCATAAGTAATTCTTTTCTATTCATCTTGCCCACTTACCTGCCCCCCAGTTCCACCTTCAGGTACATTGAGGTGACAGTAATTGTTATTGCTGGTTTTAGTCACAGTCTAATGTGGCCCAGGCTGGCCTTAAATCCACTGTGTAGCCAAGGCTAGCCCAAAACTTCTGACCCTCCTGCCAACACCTCATGGCCTGGATTCTGATGTCACCTCACATGAATTCAGAGTCCAACTCTTCTTCTTCCTAAGTGGTGTTGGTCAAGTCTTAGAGATGTAGCTCTCTAAGAAGTGGTTGTAACAGCAGCAGAGCACAAAGAAGCTTTCTAAGCAATGAAAATTATGCGTAAGAATATCTGCTCTAGGGAAAGCGTTAAGTCACCATGCATCACTGTGGTAATGGCAGTGCGCCCCTAGGCTCTCCCCAGCATTTGTCTCTAAGTCTCTGAGGCATTTTTGGCATTATTGCTTAGATTTTGGGGAGACAGAGTCTCATGTAATGAGACCATGCGCTGGCTGTGAGATGGGAGATGACCTGAATTTCTGATCCTCTTGTCTCCATCTCTCAAATTCGGGGATTTCAGATACACACCTTGAGGTTTATGCTATGCTGCGGGTCAAACCCAGGGTTCTGTGCATGCTAGACAAGAACTCTACCAACAGAGCTACATCCCTAGACTTCTGAAGGGATTTTCCATAACCTGCCCCTCACAAAAGCCACAGTTCTTAACTCATCAAGACAGCAGCAGCAAAGACAAGAGGGAACCACATGGACCATCTCTGAGCCGTCTCCTGGTATCCTTGGAGACATTGCCAATGATTGACAGACAACCTGACAGTGCTGATGAACACTAAAGTAATAGCTGGCAAAGCTTAACCTCCTTCACCTGTGGGTCCACCTCTGCCTCACGCTTCTCAGATCCTGCCTCTGATGACTGGGCACGCTAACTGGACTCTCAGCAATCATCCCATCCTACCATATCAACCTGACTTTAGTTCTGATCAGAACTAGTGATCTTAGGATTGAAATAGAACATGAGGCTTTATAATCAGAATGCCGAATCCAGTGCGTGCTCCAATCCATTCATAGTAAGACTCTTCAGCTATTATCCATGCTTCTGAAGTAAGCCGTTTTTCCAAGAGACAGTGTCATGGATTGAAAGAGTGAAGCTTGCTACTGAAGATCCCTTCTGCCCTTCTTCTAGAGATGGAGAAAATTGTGCTGCCCCGAGATCTGATTCTCCATTGGGCCATGGAGATTAGCCCAGAAAGCATCCATTTTGATTGTCCAACACATGTGGTTATATCCAGAGACTGAGGATCTTGTATGACAATTATTATAATGTTGTTGTTGTTATTATTATTATTATTGCTATTGTTGTTGTTGTTGTTGCTGAGAAAGGACCTCACAACATAGCCCAGGTTAGACTAGAACTCATTATGTATCATATTCCAGGTTGACATCAAACTAAAGATCTTCCTGCCTCAGCTTATTGAGCTGTTGGAATTATAGGCATGCACCACTTTATCCAAGTTGAAAATTCTGGTAAACTATATAGGATGTTAATTATAGAATAATAAAAGTCATCCTTTATTTCCTTTTGGTTTTTATTGCATTCAGTGTGTGTGCATGTGCATGAGTGTGTGGTGTGTGTATATGTGTGTATGTGTGTGTGTATGGTGTGTGTGTGTGTGTGTGTGTGTGTGTGCCTGTCAATTGCTTCTCTGGCATTTGTGTGGAGGTTAGAGGACCCACTTGCAGTTCTTTTCTTTCTCTCCTTCCTCTGTGTTCGTCCCAGGAATTGAACTCATGTCATCAGGCATGGTAGCAAGTGTTGTAATCCTTTAGTTATTGTTTAGAGTTGTAATGAACTAGAATATACTCTAAAGTGATATTTACTAACTAGTCTAACATATTTCTATTATTGCTGATTTTTCATTCATGAAGTTTTAAATGTTATGCTGTTTTGACTCACAAACATAAAAACAGTAAAGTACTTTAGAGAATTACCTCTATACATTTTTGTCATAGGAAAATATCCACAGCATAGGATGTTGAGTGAAATGGGTTTACAATGTGTGTGTAGTTTGCTCTCATATTTAGTCCATTATGTGCATTATAAAATCTGGAAGATTGATCCTTAGACTGTCAGGACTCATCTCTAGTAGAGTAATGTTATAGGTTTTATTTCTCATCATCTCTTGCAGTGAGTTTATACATACTGATCCACTAGAATACATACATGTTAAACTTTAAACAAAAAAACCCTAAAGCATATTTCATATTACTTTTATCATTAATCTTCTTAATTTATTTTTTAATTAACAATTGAAAATATTTGTGGTGTACTGGTATATAAGATGTTTTGATTTTTATATATATATATATATATATATGAATGATTGAATCAAGTTAATTAACATATCCATCACCTCACATACTTTTCACTCTGAGTAATGAAAGCATTTCAAATCTTCTCTCTTAGCATTTTCAAGTACACAATACATTAATCTCTTTTTCAAGTCTGTTTGGAAGTATGAGTTCTGCCAACTACCCTAAAGACCTCTGCAAGCCTGATGTTGTCAAGGAATCTTTGCCACCAAGTCACTTTCTTTTCAAGTCCTTCAAAATGAACCTGGGTAATTTATTTTTCCAACTTAATTACTTCATGTCTTCTGCCTGTAGGCAGTTACCTGCAATTCTTGTCTCTGGTGAAGAAAAACATTTTCTCACTATAATTGCCATAATTGCGCAGTCACTCTGCAAGCTTCCACTTCCATCACCCTCTGCGGCTGTTCTTGGCCCAAGCACGGTTCATCCCTCCACTCGATGGTAGAGTCAACAGACTGGAGACACACTGAGCACAACTTGCCTGGTTGCTCTCTTTGTTTGAAAATAAGCTCCTTGAGGACAAGGTCTGAGGTTTGAGACCAAGCTCCTTCTCCCATTCAGCCATTCAGCCCAGTGTGAGGCCCCAGGATCAACTCCAGACCTGTTGACTAGATGAATAAACTGGATTAATGAATCCATCCACCCTGCTTTCTCAGATGTCTCAAACAAACCTAGTCATAAATGACTGACCTCTGTAAAGAGAGGGCGGTTAGACCCTGTGATGATTCATTTTCATTGGCAGCTCGATATAATTTAGAGACACCTAGGAGAGAGTCTTGAAAAGGGATCGTGTAGGTCAGTTGGTCCCTGGGCATGTCTATATGGGATTGTCTTGATTTTGTTAAGTTACTTGAAGTCAGAATATCCTCTCACTGTGGGTGGCACTATTCCCTAGGAAGGGGGTTCTAAATTGTCTAAGAATAAAGAAAGTAAGCTAAGCAATTGTGCACAAGCATTGATTCAATCTTCTGGGCTCTTGACTCTTGATACTGCAAACTGTTTCAAGTTTCTGCCACCTCAACTTGCCCACAATGATGGACTGAATCCTGGGACTGTAAACCAAATACACCCTTTCTCCCTTAAGTTGATTTCGTCTGATTATTTTACCACAGCGACAGGAAACAAAACTAAGACAGAGTCACAAATCTCAAGACAAAGCCAGAATCGCAATTTCTGACTTTATTATTTGAGATTATTATTATTGGAGACAGGTTCTCTGACTCAACTTGGAGCTTGACAATTGGATAAAGTCAATAACCTATAGTCCCAAAGATCCCATTAGATTTACCTTTAGACTTCCCAAAGTCTCTGGTGAAATTTAATACACATACTTTTGTGAGTATAACATACAGAACATGAAGAAATATGTATGAAAATATGCTTGTTGGGCATATTTAAGAAAGAGAATGGACATTATGCAGAGCCTGCATCCCTGCTGAGCTCCCTCAGAGTTCGTTTGTCCCGGAAGCTCTTGAGGCGTACTGCACACCTTAAGTGTTTGGCCATATAGTTGTTGCCCCTATGGGACTTAGTGGAAGGACCATGAGTTCCTTTTTTGTCCTCATGAGTTTAGCACAAGGTACTGGGGAGATGACTCAGTAAAGTGCTCGCTGGGTAAATACAGGGATCTGAGCTTGGATCCCAGCACTCACATGAGAATCCAGACACAGAGACAGGCATCCAAATCCCAATGCTGGAAAGGCAGACACAGCAGGATCTTTGGGGCTTTAGATCATTGAATTTATCCAATTGATGAGCTCCAAGTTCAGTCAGAGAACCTGTCTCAAATGATAACAGTAGTAGTAATAACAACAACAACAACAATTATAATGTGATGAATATTTGAAAAAGAAGTCCAACTTCAACTTCTGGCTTACACTCACATGTACTCAGGCATTTATTCACATGACTACACGCACACACACACACACACAAACACACAGAGAGAGAGAGAGAGAGAGAGAGAGAGAGAGATTATCATTGTATCTAAAGCTTATTGAGTTCTTAATGTGTACCAGGTGAGCTAGGTATAATTATTTTTTCTCATGCCACACTACCGCAAACCGAAATTATTATTCTAACTGTTCAGAGATATTAAATTGTTTGTTTGTTCTATTGAAACCAGATATCTCTACATAGGTCTAAATATCCTGGAATTTACTATGTAGACCAAGTTGCCTCCCAAGTGCTAGGGTAGGTGAATGCTACCACACCTGGTGAGATTAATTATTAAAAGACATAAAGTGAGCTCAATAGTGTACATGAAAAAGCATATATCTGTATGTATCAAAGATATGTAGCAATGGTGGAGTGGAATAGACATATTTTATATTTCACTGAAATTACAAAATAACAGGGAACTTCTATCAAGACAGAAAAAAAAACCTTCAAGATATGTTATTAATAGTTGACTTTCAGACAGAAAAGGACCCAGTCAGGATTCACAAGTCAGAGCTCTGGGGCCCTTCTTCTTCTAACATAGCTAACTCCATGACCTTGGGCACATCCCAGAAGCCCAAGCTAGCAGTCTGTGAAGTTTGGATAAATTAAAAAAAGTGGGGTGGTTTGTTGAGAGCCCCATGCTTCCTTTCTCATGTGCATCTTGAATGGTTCTATCACAGAAGCCATGGTCCACAGCAGAGCCAAGGGACTGCATCCCAGGGCTCATGGCCTCAGCTCACCTGCATGAAATATATGCAGGTGTAATTGAGTTCCTCTGGAAGAGGACATTGGCTGGCGGGCATGCCCACCGAAGTGATCATATGCAAGTGCTGTGCATTGTGAGGACAGGATTCACAGATGACGTATGCTTTTTCCATTTGTTAAATATACAACACATAAAAATTATACCTAATGCCTGCTAATGCTCTTGTGCATGCAGGTTTTTTTGGTTTCTTGCATTGCTTCCTTTGTGCTTGAGTGAATTTGCAAAACATGTAGTGTGCTCAAAAATAGTTTCTGCATCCCTGGAAGAAGGCACTGCAGGTTTAAACTTGTCCAGAAGGCTGATAGGGGACTCCATGATGAAGGAGTGGAGAAGGGAATGAACTCCTCAGTTCTAGGATCGGCCCAATGATGGACGGCAGAATGTGGCTATCTCCCTGCATCTGTGCCTTGCCCACCCACAGTCTCTGCCTTTGACTACTGAACTCCTTCTCAGCGTGGCAGAAAGAGAGAAAAGAAAGAAGTGGAAACAATATTGATCAGTGTTGCTTCATGCTCACAGTGGGGAGAGAACACTTAAGAAGGAAAGGAAAGATGAAAGTACTAAATATATAAAGATTTGCAGGTGGGCAAAGATTTGAGTTATCTATGCTACTCTGGAAACTATCAGCTAGGGCTTTTCTGTAAAATAATAACTGAGACACCATTTTCCACAGACTCCTTTGTTCATGATTCTTGCTAAATATGTAAAGGTTTCATACCACCTGTATAAGTTATTGCCTTAGTTAGGGTTTCTATTGCTGTGAAGAGACACCATGACCACAGCGACTCTTATAAAGGAAAACATTTATTTGGGGCTGGCTTGCAGTTTCAGAGGTTTAGTCCATTATCATCTTGGTGGGAAATATGGCAGTGTACAGGCAGGCATGGTGCTAGAGGAGCTGAGAGTTCTATATCTGAATCCACAGGCAGCAGAAGGAGACTGTGAGCCACACTCGGCTTAGCTTGAGCACAGGAGACCTCAAAACCCACCCCCAAAAGTGACACACTTCCTCCAACAAGACCACACCTCCTAATAGCGCCATTCCCTATGGGCCAAGCATTCAAACACATGAGTCTATGGGGACCATTCCTATTCAAACCAAAAAAACAGTCATTTTTGCATCATTGTGATCAAAATTGCTAACACAAACAACCTGAGGATGGAAAGGTCTATCTGAGATCACAGTTTCAGAGGGACTTCGGTCCTTCCTGGGAGGGAAGACATGGCAGAAGGGATATATGAGACAAAAGCTGTTCACATAATTGTGGACCAGGAAGCAGAGAGTTGAGAAGCAGAACCGGAAGCTGTGTGTCAGCTTGACACAAGCTAGAATCTTCAGAGATGAAGGAGCCTTGGGTGAGGAAATGACTCCATGAGCATTTTCTCAATTAGTGATCAAAGGAGGAGGGCCCAGCCCATGGTGAGTGGTGTCAACTCAGGGCTGGAGGTCCTGGGTTCCATAGCAAAGCAGACTAGGCAAGCCATGGGGAAGCAAGCCAGTAAATAGCACCCCTCCAAGTCCCTGCCCTGTGTGAGTTCTTGTCCTGACCTCCTTCAATAATGAACAGTGATGTGGAAGTGTTAAAAAAAATAGTCTCTGGAGAACAGAGAAGAAAAGTGGCATTCCATTTTAAATGATAATGCCATATTTTGTCACCAAGAACAAATTCAGAGGATGAAAGTCTAGAGTTTGTAGTTTATAACCTACCACTATCCACTTGTGATAATCCTTGGTGTCTTAACTTCTCGTTGCTGTGATGAAGTACTATGACAAAAGGACTTATTCAGGCTCCTAGTTCAAGGTAAAGTCCCCCACAGCAGGAAAAGTGAAGTCAGTGGGAGTTTGAAGCAGCTGGTCATACCCCACCTACAATCCGGAAGCAAAGGGAGATGACTGCAGGTTGTTGCCCAACTCCATTTCTCCACTTACACAGTCCAGTGTCCAGCCAGGGGATGGTGCCACCCACAGAGGGCAGGTTTTCCTGTCTCAACACAATCAAGATAATACCCTACCAGCATGCCTATTTATCTGTCTCTCAAGTGATTGCAGATTCTCTTGACAATTAACACTACTCATCACACCTGAAAAAATGGTGGTCATGAAAATGAAAATGGGAGAGAGACATTGGTCAGAGGCTTCCAGAGAAACTAAAAGGTGGTCAGTGCCATTGGTGACAATGAGGAGAGAGGACAAGGCGGAATGAATTCTACAGCTCTGGTTGCAACTCACAGATTGCAATTCTCAGCTCTGGTTGCTTGATTACAGAAAGATGGAGTCCTTCAGCCTTGGTCATGATTCTGCTGTTTGCCAGGCCTGGTCAGTAGCAAGGAAACAGGCCCTTCCATCCTTCTTTATGCTCCTGGAGTCTTTGTCTGATGCTCAGGATCATCCTGTTTGAGGGAACTTTGTGCTCAGACTTTCATCTAGACCCCAGCTCTGCCACTTCCAATGTGGGACTTTAAGAGAATTGCCTATTTCTTCACAGAATTTTATTTCTGTGAAATAAAAACTAATGATGTGGCCTCATGAATATAACTGATAAGATTTTTATACATTTTTTTTCAAGGTTTTGTGTCTTTAACATTCTTCGTATTGCAGGTGTGTGTGTGTTTGAGTGTGTGAGTGTGTGTGTGTGAGTATGTGAGTGTGAGTGTGTGTGTGTGTGTGTGTGTGTAGCCAGAGACTGATGTTGAGAATCTTCTTTCCTCGTTCTTCCACCTTATTCACTGAGGCAGAGTGTTCCAAGCAAACATCAAACTCACCATCAGTGTGACCAGTCTCACAAGCCAGCTTCCTGAATAGGTTCCCCCATCTCTGCCTTCCCAGGCTAGAATTACAGGCAAGCTGCCATGCAAACCTGGCATTTGTGTGGGTTTCTGGAGATTTAAACTTGGGTGTTCACACTTACCCAGGAGCACTTACACCATGTAGCCACCTCTTCAACCCCAAGAGCTTTTTGGTATGAATAAAACATTCAGCTATTGCTGGGTTTATAGGAGATATTTGGTTAGTGACGGCTACAATTATTGGCTAGTCCCTGGTTCTAAGCATTTGTAATCCAACTAGCAGTGACAATTCCTAAATAAGAACTTAATTAACTTACACAACAAGGATACAACCCAAACTAGATTGTCTCTAGCAGTGAAACTAAACATAGACAATAGATTTTTTTTTGGTAGACACAAAAAACATTATTAAATTGAAAGAGGAGTCACAAACATTTTCTGATAAAAATTGAAGATACACACGAAAAACATCTCTGTTAGACTATGTTTTTTGTTGGGGAATTGAGTCCATTGATGTTATAAGGACCATTATAAGTTCATTGATGTTAAGAAATAGTGATTGTTGCTTCCTGTTATTTTTGATGTTCTTTTTATGTTTGTGTGGTTACTTTTGGGTTTGTTGGAAAAAGATTACTTTCTTGCTTTTTCTAGGGTGTAGTTTCCCTCCTCACAGGACACAATGAGAAGACCAAACCTAAGGATTATAGGTATAAAAGAAAGCGAAGATTTCCAACTTAAAGGGTCAGTAAATATCTTCAACAAAATTATAGAAGAAAACTTCCCTAACCTAAAGAAAGAGATGTCCATGAACATACAAGAAGCCTACAGAACTTCAAACAGACTGGACCAGACCAGAAAGTCCTCCCGGCACATAATAATCAAAACGCCAAATGTACTAAACAAAGAATATTAAAAGCAGTAAGGGAAAAAGGTCAAGTAACCTATAAAGGCAGGCCTATCAGAATTACACCAGACTTCTCACCTGAGATGATGAAAGCCCGAAGATCCTGGGCAGATCTCATACAGAACCTAAGAGAACACAAATGCCAGCCCAAACTATGATACCCAGCAAAACTCTCAATTACCATAGATGGAGAAAACAAGATAGTCCATAAAACCAAATTTACACAGTATCGTTCCACAAATCCAGCCCTACAAAGGATAATAGATAGACAATAGATTTAAGGACTCTTTCTATAAACCTATGTTCCTATGGGTTCAACCAGAAGTTCGAGATATCCTCAGTGAAGCCTGTCACTTATCTGACATGACTGCTCAGCTTGTGATCATAGGGGGACTGCTGGTGGCATGTTTAAGTTGAAGTTCTGTTCTCAGAGATGAACTCGCATATTACATGTTCTCAAACACTTTTCTCATAAAAGCTTTATGTTCTCATGTTCCATGTTCTACTTTGGTTTTTTGTTGCAGAGGTTGGGGAAGACACTCCCTTTATCCAAAAGCAACATGGAGGAGGAAGGGATTTATTTCAGTTTAGACTTGCAGGTAACAATCTCTCACTGTGGAAAGTCAAGGTAGGAATCTGAAAACAGGAACTAAAGCAAAGACTTTGGAGAGTTGCTAGCTCTCTCTGCCTCATACTTAGCTAGTTTTCTTTTATAGCCCAGGCCTCCCTGTCTTGGAATGGTGCCACGCAGAGTGGGTTATATCCTTCCAAATCAATCACCAGTCAAGACAATCTCTCACAGACAAGGCTATGAGTCAGTCTGATCTAGGTAATTCCTTAACTGAAGATTTCTCTTCCCAAGTGGTTCTACATTGTATCAAGTTGACAATAAAAGTTGATGAGTAGAATCCATCCTTTGTCAGCTTGCCACAGAAACACATCACTGTCAAACCTTAACCTTTCCTCTCTTGTTTCATGTTGATGTCATAAGATAAAATACAGTGTAACTTTCTAAAGTCCTACTATTTTTAAAAATTCCAATTCTTTAAACATTAAATGTCTTTCTAAAAATCCAAAGTCTCCATAACTATGGGATCCTCTAAAATTAAAATGAGTTACAGACTTTAATATTCTAAAAAGGAAAAAACATGTGCACTCTTCTTTCTATTATATACCCTCCATCCTACAGATCATGTTCATAATCATGTCAGAAGAGAGAGAGAGAGAAAGAGAGAGAGAGAGGGAGGGAGAGGGAGGGAGAGAGAGAGAGAGAGAGAGAGAGAGAGAGAGAGAATTGGTTATTTCTAAACACCCCGATTCCCTAGCTCAAACAGGATTTTGGGGTGAAAGAAAAAAGAATCTTCTGAGTTTTGTAGGATCGATAAGACCAGAACCTTGCCCCCTACACACACACACAAACACACACAGACACACACACACACACACACACACAATGTCCTTACAGAACATCAGTGAGAAGCCACCTTCTTAAGGCACTCCAAGGACACAGGGTTAAGACAGCCAGTCTTGGAGCTCTGCTTCCTGACATGTCCTGACCAATGTTCTGTGGAGAAGCCTGGTAAACTTCCTCCTCTTCAGAAATCTGGGATCAAAGCTCGAAAGGCCTTTTCCAGGTGTAGATGTTGTAGTGTTCGAGTTGTGTTGGATTCTCAAATACCTGGTGTTGTACAACCACAGTAAGAACTAAGTTGGATCCTGGGATCAACACGAAAGGCTCAGTTAAGTCCTAGAACTTGCAGTCTAGCCCAGGAGGAGTGGGATGGCATCACCCAACCCCGTCATCTCTGTCGCTGGTCTAACATGGCCTTGACCCCTTTTGTGTTACTTGGATGTCAAGGGACTTTTCATAGGCAGAAGTGTGATCTTGAGGTTTCCCTGCTCTCTCTCTTTCTCTCTCTCTCTCTCTCTCTCTCTCTCTCTCTCTCTCTCTCTCTCTCTCTCTCTTTCTCTCTCTCTCTCTCACACACACACACACACACACACAATATGTTAAGAAACTGAACTTCAAAGGCTGAGATCACACAAAAAGGTGGTTGCCCATTTCTCACCCCGATGGCCTGATGCGTGTGGATTAGGGAAGCAGGATGGCCTAACAAAAGGCAGGCTGTGCACGCCTGGACCACCAGCCAGTCTGGATTCAGTTCCCTTCACAGCCTCATGTGGTTACCTGTGCCTCTCACAGCCCTCAGGATCCCCTCGTGGCCCCTTGCCAAAGTTCCACATCCCCCACCACGGTGGGGCCCCAGATGTTGCTGCTGTATTTTTAGACTATGGAGGGAGAAAGTGTGTGTTGGGGATGAGGGGAGGACGCAAAAATGGTCCCCTTCTACCTCTTGTCTCGGAAGCTGAATCAGAGCCCTTGAAACATTTTACAGCACTGTAAGTTTATAAGGGACAGGTGGCTGTGACTGTCTTGCAAACTGAAAAGCTGGGGACTCTGAGACTGTTAACTGATTTGCCAAAGACCACACAGCTGGTAAGAGAGGCTCAGAACTTTAGTCAAGCTCTCTCCCACTTTGGCCTATTGCAGAGTGCTCACTTGCCCACTGAACTGTAGTGTGCCAGGCTCAAATGATACACTAGAGAAAAGAACTCAAAGGCTGGGAATTTTAAAACGTGCATGCTTTGTATCCACACACTTAAATATGAGCAATTACACGGCTTCCAAATCCAAGGGAGTTGGTGGGGTAGAGATAGAAATGGAGTAAATAATGGTAGAAGGACAAAGGAGATGGCTCAGTCTGTAAAGCCCTTGCTGTACATGCATGAGAACCTGAGTTTGGAATCCAAGCATCCCTGTAAACACCCAGCTGTGGGAGTATGTACCTGTAAACTCAGCACTGAGGAGAGAGAAGAGGATCCAGGGGACTAGCTGGCCAGTCAGTTTAGTCGGTCTGTTAGCTCCAAGTTCAGCAAAAGATCTTGCCTCAAAAAATACGGTGTGGGGTTGCTATTGAATCAACACATTGTTCCCAATGCACAGAGAAGGTCTTCTAAACCTTCAGCTCTCCTATTTAGCAGCTGATGTAGGAGACACAGGGGCCAGCTGCCCCTACTGAGCACATGTTGGGCAACCTGTCTGATGAAAATCACCTCACCGTGGCGATAGCTGAAAAGCTCACATTCACGCAGGCTTTCTGTTTGTCCTTCTTCAGGGTCCTAAGCATGATGAAGCAACTGGTGCATCCCACTATTAAGAAAGTCTATGACTACTGTATGAAGCCTCCTCCAGGCCAAAGATTCTTTAGATTATGACTCCCAGGGGACACTTTGGAGTCCCAGCTAAGAACCCAGCCCGGACTTCAGCCAAAACATCTCCGACCTTTCCCTTACAGCACTCTCATAGTCTGCAAGATAGATCAGTGGGTAATGGCACTTGCCACCAAGCAAGCAGGGTGAGTTCAATCCCATGAACCCACATGGTAGAAAAGGACCAGCTCTCACAAATTGTCTCCTTTCTTCCATGTGTGTGGAGTCACATGACCCTCACCCCTGCAAAATCATTAAATACATGTATTACAAAATAAATTATAAGGTGTACAGTGGTTGATAGCCACTTCTGATCTTGATGGGTATGTGCACACACACATGTTCATACACATACATACACACACACACACACACACACACACACACAGAATGATAGCAAAAATAAAATTGAAACATTTGTTTGATGTACAAATCTCTGCTCCCTGGGTTTGACACATTATTGACAATACATTTTACAGATGAATAAATCTATTAAACATATGTCTCAGGCACTTGTGGGACTACTGCTCAGTCACCTTGGCTAAGGTTATAAAGTAACAACAGCAATAAGACAAACATACAAACTCAGGAGAACAGCTCTGACTTCTGGTTTTCTGGTTGGGTTCCCAAAGCAGATTATTTATTGTCCACATCATTCTTTTATCTAGAGTCATTCAAATTTGAAGTTATCCTGACCACCAGTTTAAAACACATGACCCAAGAATCCAATATTCTTACTAGTGTCTTTTTTTACCACTAACGATCGAGTCGGTCTTTAATCAACAGAGAACTTATTTAAAATTATCTCCTTTTCTTGAGTTCTAGGTGGAGGCTAAGAGAAAAACTTACTATTTGTTCTCCTTTTATCAGCATTTGATACTTAGCTCTGATGTGTATCATTATAGCCTATTGTGTGAATGGTCTACCCCTACCCAATTGATGTGTGAGTGTGTGTGTGTGCTCATTGATTCTTTACAGCGATAACAGACATACATTCAGAAGCAGAAAGTACATTTTTAATTCCCAAGCTTAGTAAAGTACCATATCCCTCTACACATATACTAAAATTTGTGTAGCTTCTCACTGGGAGAAAGTTCCAATAACAGCATTCGAAGTCATACCAGCTGCTGTACAGGAAGTTGCCTGGGCTTGGAAGCACGACACCATGGGCTACCATACACCGATAAGATACTGTGAATGAAAGTCTGTCATCCCAGCCTTACACATCTGAATCCCATTTTTTAAAAATGTGCTTTTTATTTTGGACCTCGGACTAATCTGCATCTCCCACATTTAATTCTGGGTGGAAGGGAGAGAAGAAATGGGTCACCTCCCAACCTGACCTGCCCTGGGACTCTTAGCTGTCTTGTCTGGTTAAGAATGCAGGTTAAGAATGGAGCAACCTGGAGAAAGCACTAGAGTGTTCCAGATCATACCACAGGGTCACACTTTATGGGGTGAAAAAAAGAAACAAAGAAACAGGAAACCAAAAATCTCAAATCAGTCCAGGTTTGGATGCGCGCGATTTACTTTTCTTCTACTGGCAGCTAAAACTCATCTTGTACTTAGGAACATTTTGAAATTTGTTCCTGTAATGTTTTCAATTAGCTTTCTTGCATGTGATGCATCGGGGGAAAAAACAACATTTAGATTTAGAACTAAGGTACTCCCAGAGACAAATATGATTAATGGGATAATCTTGTAGATTACAATAGTTAGAGGCAGTTCCTGCCGTTCCCCACTCTCCAAGGACTGGGACTACACACTCCAATACAAACAGCTGTACATTCCTCGGCACCATTAGTATCTAATGCAGGGCCGCGTTCCACATCTTAAAATTCCTATAAGATCCACATTTGGCCACGTGCTATTGTTCAACTTCAGTTTCCGAAGTTGAAACTTCAAGTTCCGTGTGATGCCTTGATAGAGTTTACAAACGGGATTGATTTTCGAAAGAACCATTAAAGGTTTCTTACAGAGGAACGGAACAAAGAGTGTTTCAACAAGCAGAACAGCTTTTATGCAGCATATTGAAAACATAAAGGGCAGCCCTGTCATCTGCCAGTCAGGTCCCCAGAGCCCCCTCAGGGGCAGGTGGATGTTTTTATTCCTGGTTTACAGGAAAGGAGCAGCGGCAGGAACCCTAAGGAGACTCAGCCCAGAGTGGGGAGGGCTGAGGCGCGAGTTGGTGTCTCTGAGGCGCATGCTCAGCTCACCAAGCGAGTGGTTCTTCTCCTCGCTGTAAAGAGCAAACCAGTAGCCAGCATCAATCTAAACGGAGAGAAACTTGAAGCAATCCCACTAAAATCAGGGACTAGACAAGGCTGCCCTCTCTCTCCATATCTTTTCAATATAGTACTTGAAGTTCTAGCTAGAGCAATTAGACAAGAAAAAGAGGTCAAAGGGATACAAATTGGAAAGGAAGAAGTCAAACTATCACCATTTGCAGACGATATGATAGTATACATAAGCGACCCAAAGAACTCCACCAGAGAACTCCTACAGCTGATAAACGACTTCAGCAAAGTGGCCGGATATAAAATCAACTCAAGCAAGTCAGAAGCCTTCCTATACTCAAAGGATAAGCAGGCTGAGAAAGAAGTAAGAGAAATAATACCCTTTACGATAGCCACAAACCATATTAAGTATCTTGGCGTGACGCTAACCAAACAAGTGAAAGATCTGTATGACAAGAACTTCAAGTCTCTGAAGAAAGAAATTGAAGAAGACCTCGGAAGATGGAAAAATCTGCCATGCTCATGGATTGGCAGGATTAATATAGTAAAAATGAGCATCTTACCAAAAGTAATACACAGATTCAATGCAATCCCCATCAAAATCCCAACTCAATTCTTCATAGAGTTAGAAAGAGCAATTCAAAAATTCATCTGGAATAACAGAAAACCCAGAATAGCTAAAACTATTCTCAAGAGTAAAAGAACCTCTGGGGGAATCAGTATCCCGGACCTCAAGCTGTACTACAGAGCAATAGTGTTAAAAACTGCATGGTATTGGTACAGTAACAGACATGTAGATCAATGGAACAGAATTGAAGACCCAGAAATGAATCCACACTCCTATGGTCACTTGATCTTTGACAAAGGAGCTAAAACCATCCAGTGGAAAAAAGATAGCCTTTTCAACAAATGGTGCTGGCTCAGCTGGAGGTCAACATGCAGAAGAATGCAAATTGACCCATCCTTATCTCCTTGCACTAAGCTCAATTCTAAGTGGATCAAAGATCTCCACATAAAACCAGACACACTGAAACTAATAGAAGGGAAACTAGGGAAGAACCTTGAACATATGGGCACAGGGGAGAATTTCCTGAACAGAACTCCAATAGCTTTTACTCTAAGATCAAGAATAGACAAATGGGACCTCATTAAATTACAAAGTTTTTGCAAGGCAAAAGACACTGTCAAAAAGACAAAGCGGCAACCAACTAACTGGGAAATGATCTTTACCAACCTTACATCCGACAGAGGGCTAATATCCAAGATATACAAAGAACTCAAGAAGTTAAACTCCAGAGAGGCAAGTAACCCTATTAAAAAATGGGGTACAGAGCTAAACAAAGAGTTCTCACCTGAAGAATATCTAATGGCTGAGAAGCACCTAAAGAGATGTTCATCATCCTTAGTCATTAGGGAAATGCAAATCAAAACAACCCTGAGATTCCATCTCACACCAGTCAGGATGGCTAAGATCAAAAACACAGGAGACAGCAGTTGTTGGCGAGGATGTGGAGAAAGAGGAACACTCCTCCACTGCTGGTGGAATTGCAGGCTGGTACAACCACTCTGGAAAGCAGTCTGGCGGCTCCTCAGAAAACTGGGCATGACACTTCCGGAGGATCCGGCTATACCACTCCTGGGCATATACCCAGAGACTTTACCTGCATGCAATAAGGACACATGCTCCACTATATTCATAGCAGCCTTATTTATAATAGCCAGAAGCTGGAAAGAACCCAGATGTCCCTCAACGGAGGAATGGATTCAGAAGATGTGGTATATTTACACAATGGAATACTACTCTGCAATTAAAAACAATGAATTCACGAAATTCCTAGGCAAATGGTCAGAACTTGAAAATATCATCCTTAGTGAGGTAACCCAATCACAAAAGATCACACATGGTATGAAGTCACTGATAAGGGGATATTGACCCAGAATCTCAGAATACCCTAGACACAATCAGCATATCAATAGATTTCTAAAAAGATGGAAGGAGAGACCCCTGGTCCTGGAAAGACTGGATGTAGGGGAACGCCAGGACAGAGTAATGAGAGGGGGTTGAACGGAGAAAAGAGGGAGGGAAGGGGGCTTATGGGACTTTCGGGGAGGGAGGAAACGGGAAAGGGGAAGTGATTTGGAATGTAAATTAAAAAAATAAAATAAAATAAAATTAAAAAAAAAAAAAAAAAAAAAAAGAAGGTATACACTCCCCCAGCGCCAAAGACCGTGCAAGCCATAGTGCTGTCATTTGGGATTTGATGAAAACTTTTGACTCTTCTTTCTACTGTTTGGATTCTTCAAAATCTGTAATTCTTCCTTCGTTGGATGCTAGGATGTTTTCCCTTTGGTGGCATTTGCAGGTTTCACTGACTCACCAGCATTTTCGTCTCAAAGCAAGGATGCCCCCTGCTTAATATGTTTGGTCTTTGCATGTTTGCTCACTTATCCAAAGCTTTCCAGCCTTATAACATTTCTCTGCAAATTGTCTCAGATGGTCACAACACAAAGATTTCTCAACCAAACTGTAACCCGCACCCCTGCCTCCACCACCCCCAGAAATTCACTCTCCCTTCTGGTTGCCGCAATATTCCTCTCTAAAGAGTGGAACACCTGAACACCAGTATCTTGAAGCAGTTTTCCCTACTGAAGCCAGAAAAAAAAAAGTATTAAACTGTTCATCCTGAGATCTGTATAGCTGCTGACAGCTTCTAGAAGGCTGTGTCTCCTACTAGCCTTTAAAACTGCAAGTATAGAGCTATTTCTTTGGGGAAGTTCAGGTGTACAACAGGTGGAGGGCGAGCGGTGGGCAGAGGAGTTCCCTGAAATCACCCCATGCTTTAAATGGTTCAGGCACAAGGAGGGACATGTTTTGAACCCCCACCTCCTCCTCAGAAGTTTCAGGCTCAGTGGATGAGGGGCTGGGCCCAAAAATGTGCGAATTTGACAGTCTCTCAAGTGGGGCCACCTGTGGGAGAACACTTTGCAAAACTCAACTCTGAGTGGCCGAGAAACACCAGAAGGAAAGTCCCAGCAAGAATGGCGGGTGATGCCCAGAGACACAAAAATTAAGCTTCTAAAGAAAGCCTTAGGGGTGGCAACATTGCTCAATTAGGAAAGTGCTTGTCCTACAAACCTGAGGATCTGAGTTCAATTCCCAGTACCAACATTAAAAAGCTGAGTGAGGGGATCCACACTTGTAATCCCAGCTCTGGAGTGACAAAGATAAGCAGACCCCAGGCTCACTGGCTAGTCAGCCCACTCAGTTGGTGAGCCCCACGTCCCAGTGAAGATATTTGTCCAAAAAAAGAATAGGTGGACGATGCCTTGTGAACAACACTTAAGGTTGACCTCTGACCTCCACTGACACATACCCACATGTGCAACCCACACACACCATATGCATACACATTAATTAACAAATTAAGTAATTCATTAATAAAAAAATAAAACCTTTAGTCCCGGTCTGAAATACTAGAATGAGGTCAGCAGTGCTGGGTTGGTTAAGTGGAGAATTAGGTTAAGCACACTTAGCTTTGTGATTCCTTTCTGACCCGACCCAAACCAACCAGAAAAGGAGAAATGGGGACAGTTTGTCAAGGACACGTTTTCAGTGTTTATATTGGAGGATTATTAGCCCTCTGTTTGACCTCAGCTGTCACAATGGTACACAAAGAGATGTCACTTGTTACCCAGGGAGCAAGCATTGGGAGTTTACAGATCAATACACACACCTTGAACTGCACTTGGGAGCAAAGCAAATGCCAGAGCCGACTGCAGTGTAGAAGCCAATGTGTAGGCCATCATTTGCAAAGACCCTTTAGCTGAAGTTCATCGGAGAGAACTCTTGTCTGTTCATGGTTTTCTCCTCATCTCCCTAGAACGCTGTTGAGCATCTTTCTCTTCCTGACACCCCAGCCATTATTCAGGAGAGAGGTAGGATAGACAATCTGTAGACTGCACATCTATAAACAATCTATAAACCTGAATGCTTATGGATATATGAGAACAAGAACCTGAAATTATGTATTTCATGGAAAATACATAAGTCAACTTGCAGACCCACAAAACCTAGATAGAGAAGATAATTTCAAAACTCTACAGGGCTTCAATATAATGTATTTTGCTATCACTCAGCATCAATATTACAAGTGTGTTTGTCTGTGTGGGTGTAGAGAGGTGTATATGTATAGTTGTGTTGAAAAGAAAATAGAAATATAGGTTGCTTCCTCACTTCTTACCCATAAACGAATAGAGCATATTACAGTTATTGGGACCAATGAAGACATGCGAGATAGATTTAAGTATCTAGAATATGTCCTTTGGTATAACATAAAGTACATCTGAATTAACTTATAACTCCACTGCAGTTGACTGAACCCGATCAGATCTGGAGGAACACAGCTTCTCCCCACTTATCCATTCAACAGAAAATTCCCTAAGACTCGAAGAAGCTGAACTCAGCCATCGCTGCCGTTTACAAACACATCCAGACTTTTGGTCAGTGCGAACGTCTGCATGTCAGTGTTTCACTTCTTATTCTAGCCTTGAGAGTGATCATGATCTAAGTCCTTTGGGCCAAGTAGGCTCTTAGACAATAATAGTCTGTGATGGTTTCTCCATACAGTGGTGGACTCTGCTTCCCAAGCTTAAATGCACTGTAGATTCCTGGACACAGAAACACACTGGAGCTATACAGATCAAGTCCTTTCACATGCTGTTGACAGTTTGGAAAAATTAATAATTTCCCTTTTCTAACCTGGAAAGTCTGCGAAAAGAGCTGGTCTGTTGCTGTGTTTGAGGTTAAGTGCTTACGTTTCCTGAGTCTCTTTAGATACACCAACAGGTTCCCCCAATAAGTTCCAGACTCAGCACCAGTGAGTCACTCTTATGGAGATCTTTCATGGAACCATCACTTCCTTGCCAGTTTTTCTGAGCCAATATTCACTTCCTTTTGGAGCAGGATTTACAATGACAACATTCTGGACTGCCCAGAGTTGTCACGTAGTACTTTAGCATGGAATGCAGGAAACTGAACTCACTTAACCAAACAGGACCTACACTGTGCCCATGTCTATTCAAAGCATTGTGGGAAACTCAAAGCTGCTGAGAAAAAGACTGACACAATGCAAAGCTGAGGAATAATGAGACTCATGAGTCATTACTCCACATTGGGAGGCACCAGTTCTAAGGAAGAAAATGAGAGTTTATTCTTAACACTTCCAGATCGCTCATCCTTTCCTGTGTTTGTTCTCTTGCTTTAGAGACAGGATCTTGCTGTACAGACCAGGCTGAGCTTCAACTTACAATTCTCCTGCCTCAGCCTTGCTAGCGATGGGCTTCAGCATGCAAGCCATCTGCTTATTTCTCAGACATTTAGATTTTACATCAAGTACTCTGATTCATAATTGTTGTATTATGTGCCTGGGAATGAGTGGGAAGTCATCCACAGAACGAGAAACAGACAGGCTTACTCCAGGCACTGAGGTATGTGAAGTTGGTCAAGTTTCTTAACTTCTCTAAACTTCATACTCTGACCTGCCAGGATGTGGATACTCACCTTACAGTGTGGGGAGAGTTAAGAAGTCCTGATAAGCCCACATCGCTGTTCATCACAGAAAGTACAAGAAGCAAGGGCTACAACCTTCAACTAGCGTGACCTCTGGCTTTAGGCAAAGAACAGTTCACCTTCCCAGCTACTGCTGTGGGTGTCACAGAAGTGTGGATAGAGGCCGCCACTGTGAACATCTTCTTCTTTTACAGATCTCACTGGGCTTCACATACAAGTATTTCTGTTCCCTCACACCTTTCTCTCTTTCTCCTTATTGCTCCATGTAGAAGATCTCTCCATTCTTTCTACTCTAAACAAGCATTGCATCTTTAAAGGATAAACAGCCTCCGACATTCCAAAGGGATTCCAAGTATTTCTCTTTTTAGTCATTTTTTTTTACATTCATTTATTTGGGGAAAAGGTGTCATGCAGGCCCACACTGTAGTACCCACATGAAAGTCAGAAGTCAACCTGCTGGAGTTTCTTTCTACCTACCATGTGGGTGCTGGGGATTGAACTGGGGTCTTCCAGCCTTGACCACAAGCCCCTTTATCCACCGAGCCATCTCACCTGCCCAGAGTTCCTAACTTGCCAAGGGGCTTGTCCGCATCACTGTTCCTAACATCTCGTAAAATAGTAAAAGTCCACCTGGAGAGCAGGACAGGAAGACACTGGGAGATTTTCACAAGCTGCCTAAGGTCACGACCATGAGACTTGGACAGAGCCCAGGTTACTACCAGGTCACACTCTGGTGGTTCCACTGAAATATTGAGCCTAGGGCTGATGACATCATTTCGCTCCCTGCGAAGCAGGATGTTGAGAGAAAGAGTTGGTAGCCCGCGTCCCTTTGTTTACTCCATCGGTAAATATTTATAGAACGCTAGCGGTGCACCAAACACTCTTCTAGGCACGAAACAGCAGTGAACAAAGGAGACAATATTTTTTTATCCTGGTGGGGTTCATACTGGAGGGAAACAGATAACAAATAAGCAAAGTACATTCTCAGGTGATCGCGGAGAGAGAATGAAGCAGGAAAGAGAGACAGAAAGTGGGGTGTCCAAGAAGATGGAAGTAAGAAGGTGACACCCGGTGAGGATGAATTTGATGTCATAGTTCGATGTGGCATCTGGGAGAAGAAAGTCTGGAGAGCAACCACAGTCAGCAGGAAGGCCAGAGCTGGGAGTGTCCCTGAGCTGACTGAGAAGCAGCAGATGGGCCTGTGTGTCTCTGCGAGCCGAATGAACTGAAGACACAATCAGAGAAGCAAGGGCGTGGTTCTGGGCCAGGTCAGGGGGCCTAGGGAATCATCACAAGGATCTGCTTTTGCTCTGAACAAAATTCGGAAGCAGCTCAGGGGCTGGGCGGTGGAGTGTTAAATGACTTAGCAGCTGCTCCTTTGAGCACACATTCAAATGAGATGGGGCCCCTGGATAGGAGTCCATTGCAGCAGCCCAAGAGTTTTGTGTCAGTCGGTAGTAGCCTCACTTCACGCCTATTCCACGGTAGAGCATCGAGGACCCCAGAACCAAGACATCCGCCTTGTGAATATCCATTGGTCTTAAGATCTGGAGCCAACCTGAACTTCCAGATCATAACAAATCATTAGCTAGTGACTGGGTTCACATCCTCCTAACACACATCACCAGGAAGATGATTCCAGCGGAAATTTACTTTCTCTGTCGTGGACTGGATTGGTTATCTATTTGAGGTTGAAAGTTAGCTTTCTGTGCCAATTAGAATGTTGTCTACAATGCCTTTAGAGAGAAAATGGATGATTACAAATAGGGCTTGTTTTGTAGACAGGGTCTTTAGAAACCTGAGGTGACTGTGAGAAGCATTCAATACATCTAGTCCTTCATAGGAAAACAAAATACTGAAGTGGATGAAGACAACCAGTTTTATTTACATTCTTAACTTCCAGGGAGGACAGGCCAAAAATGTGCACTGGCAGGCGAGAGAACCTCTCCCTGGACCTCAAGCACACAAACCCTGGGGAGGAGACGGTGTGCTCAGGGACAGTGAGAATCCCAGGGAGACACCTTGGAATACGCCCTCTGTACGCATCTATGACACTGTGGGTGGCCTTTGTCAAGGAAAGATGGAGGTGAAAGCTCTCTTTTAACATCTGGTCAAGAATCCAGGTAAACAGTGGGGCTCATAACTCTTGAATACTCTTCAGGCAGCAGAAAGAAATATTAAACTCCGATGGGCAGTGATACCTTTAATCCCAGCATTCGGAAGGCAGAGGCAGGTGGATTTCTGAGTTCGAGGCCAGCCTGGTCTACAAGGTGAGTTCCAGGGCAGCCAGGGCTACACAGAGAAACCCTGTCTCGAAAAAAAAAAAAAAAAACCCAAGAAAAATTAAACTCATCTAAAAAGCTATCAATGTATCATTTTACCAAACTCTAGATAGAGAAATATCATAAAGACAAATTTTACTGGATGCACGTGGGCCAATTTTATCTAGAAAATTGGACTTGTGCACCGTGTCTCAAGGCCTTGGGTAAGAGCAAGCCAAATCACAGCTGTAATTCTCTTCTTGAGCACACAGTCTATGTGGAAATATTTTATTTTGCTTTTATCAGTCTCCGGAGTTCATGTGATGTACTTCAAGAGTCAGCCATTCTCTGGGGCTTATGGTCTTGGCAGGAGCCGCAGCCGCTAGAAGGTCAAACAAGGACCACTTCCGCCCCCTCAGACCAGCTGGGATCTTCCCTTCCCAGACTGGCTTTTGTTCCCAGTGCTAGCCTTGAGGCTTCGTCCTCTAAGAAAACGCAGTACATCCAGATGATTTCACCTGAGCTAGTCTCTGCCTTCCTTTATAGGACTGTCGTGAGGTCAGCTTTTGATTAGCAGAAGGCCAATGGGGGTGATGAGATATCCAAAGCCACGCAGTCTCGGCTTCCTATTTTCTCCCAAGCAGTCCTACACAGCGGCACACCTCCCATGGCGTCCTCGGGTTCGGTTCCCTAGCTTAAGCGAACTCGACTGTTCGGTAGGCACTTACTGGAACCCACACTGTCCACTCTTTGCATGGCCCCTTCTCGGTTGATTAAATCTTCTCTACCGAGTATAGAATTAAACAGAATTGCTCTCTATCCTAGAGTATAAATCTGGGAAACCTAGAGGCCACATAGCCCAAACTTCTACTCCATAGAGAGATTATCTCTAGGATGTCTTTCCACTGAGGGGAATTCTGTTTGTACTTGAGCCAATCCGGTGATAAGTCTCTGCCCCCAACACACACACACACACACACACACACACACACACACACACACACTGCTCGGTAAGACACTGATTTGAATGGTGGGCTATTTTCTTCTAGAAAAGTCCTTGACCGAATCATCCTATCTCTCCAGCTTCCCCACCCCCACCCCCACCCCCAATTACTTCAGCTGGTAGAACTCAACGTCTCAGGATAAGGGTTCTCCACCTACTCCCAATACCCTTCTTCACCCTGGTTCATTTCTCTGGTCTCATTTGAGCAAAGCTCCCTGTGAAGACTTGGAGACCTCATAGCTGACAAGTCCGTGTCGATCTGCAGAGGAAAGAAGGTTGAGATCGCCCAAAAGGAGGACTCCTCGGCAGACTACCAACTGACACAGCTCTGATAAACTGCTCAAACAGGCTATCTTCCTTGTGTGACTCCGGCTCTGTAGCTGATCGCATTTTCTAAAAGTTTCTGTTACTTAAAGTTAATACACGATGAGTATTTAATACAAAATCCTCAAAGGAAATAGCTACCTGCCTGAATTAACTGCAAAATCAGGGGAAACTTGGAAGTTTCTGTACTCCAAGCCTGACTATGGTATTTAAGTAGGCTCTTACTGCCATCTAGTGGTCGTAGCTGGAAGCACCGCCCAAATTTAAAATCTGAGAGGAGGTTCAGGGGATCAAATGAGAATCCCTTTGATTTTCCTCTTTGAATCTTTCATGTTGTGAAGTTGCACCTTAAATTTATTGTCCATTCCGCTATGTGTATCTTTACTTTAACTGTCACTGTCTTAGATCATTTACATTGAAGCTGGCTTTCAAATAAATCGAATCTATTTTCTCACAGATGTCCGAAAGAAACGCTACTATTCTTTTTCAGGCAGGGAAAAAAAAGCATCTCAGGTGAGCATAAATAACTATATTTTTATCTAAAAGAAAACACACACTTTCGCATAACTGTGTTCATCTTAGGATGTAGTTTTAAGACTTGTTTTCGTTACTGTGAAAGCTGTCGTTTATAGCTAACCTGGAGTGTATTGTTCCACACAATTAGAAGTAGATAGATTTCACAGGCAGAGAAGTTGACAAGTCTTTAAGAGTTCACACTTGGCTTTCCAGGAAGAGCTGAAGTTAATTAGAAGTGATTATACATACATTGCATGCGTGTCTGTATGTTTCTGTTGCTGTACACAGACACCACAAAGGCCCTAGGAAGGTTTCTTTCTTTTCTTTTTTTTTTTTTAATGTTTTAAAAATAAACATAATCTCCTTCCCATGTGTCGCTGTAAGCCAGCAAATCTAGGAAGCTCAGCGGGGTTGGACAAGGTCACTGCTTGTCAGGGTTCCAAGGGGAACGGAAAGCAACTCTGAGCAACAAATACTTGAGCTTCCCAGGCAGGAGGGGCAGCCGCGCCAGCGCTCACAGGCCCGCCCGCAGGCTGAGGCCTGGAGGCTAGCCACACTCCATCTTAGCGCCACACCCTACCTAGAGCACCTAGTACAGTGAAACCACACCCTCACTCCCAAACGGAAGGTGGAACCCCACCCACCCGAGTGTGCTCACATCTTGGATCTAGTACACAGGAAAAGAATCATAAAAATACATGTTTCTGTCTCAAAATGCATGGGGCTTTATTGTGTTGTTATGGTTGAATTTTGTAAACATACATTTGCATTTACTCTTAATAAAAATGATGTATTAATCCATATACACTTAAATTTAACAAAACCCTCAAATATGGAGATTCGTGTACGTATGTACCAGTCTGTACGCACATGTATATTTGTGTGTACTCATAGATCTACTGTGATAGTGAAGAATTAGAACACATTAAATTATATCATAAACATAAACAAAGTATTGGCCAATATCACTGAAAGGTGTCTGAGAAAGAAGTGGTTGGCCCCTGCTGGGGAGACTTGGAGATTGGGGCCTGGCCTAAGGATTTGGCAGGATAAATGAAAAGAATAACTAGTCTCTTCAAATTTCATCATCAAAACAGAAAATATCTGGAAGGCAGTCAGGGTGGATGGAAATCTACCTTACTTACAGAAATGAGAATCAACCATATTTCTTCAACAACCACAGAAGCAGAAAGATGGCAGGGTGGAGTATTTGACCTAGGGTGTGGCTCAGGGCTAGAGCAGTTGCCTAGGATTCCGGAGGCCCTGGGTTTTACCAACCACTACCACAAAGTGAAGGAGGCTTTTTTGATGACTTCAAATGGCTGTGCTCCTAGAAACTGAAGATGGATTGCACTACTCGATCTCCACAAGAGAAGTTAAATAGACGAAGTTCTAACCGCTAGGACAAACACTTGCTGAGTAAGCAGCCTTCGTTTCTTTTTCTTTCTTTCTTTCATAGTATTTTTATTGTTTATTCAGGAATTTCACATCATGAACCCCAAGCACCCCCACTTCCCACACCTCCCAGGTCTGCCCAGACCTAGGAGACTCCACCCCCACCCCCACTCCATCGCACCTCCCCCAAAAAAAAGAAGAAAAGGAAAAAATCCAATTTGTGTTGTTCATTCACACCGTGGTGCATGGTCAAACCCCCGGGGCCCAGGCCCCTTAAAGAAAACTGAGCCCTTCTCCACCCGCACCTCACCGGAAGCCCCCAGTTCTGGAGAGCTACACTTCAGCATCCTTATCACAATTTTTAAGAGTTCTCTTCGACGGTTTTCTGTGTGCAGCCTTCATTTCTTACTGTGTATGAACACGGCATTGAGGAATGGGAATGTAGCCTATTGTAGCTATGGAGAAAACCAGTCAGCGGCAAGTACACGTGCTTCCTTTTTTTGGGGGGGGGGGGGGCAGGGTCTGCTTTGATCCCATAAAGCCTCCAGGCTCAGTGCCTGTGACTGCGAAGCCCATGGCCTTACACGCTCATGCTCACCCACATGGTAAGAACCCACATGGCCTCCCGTGCTCAGTGACAAGACACACTGGCTGCTGGAGCTCTGGGCCAGGTCACTGAGACCCTACATGGGTTTTTGATGATCTCTATCAGTGTGAACCAGTGCTGCCTGCTGACATTACTGTCAAGTCACTGTGATCTGTACCCAGTGCTGTCATTGTCAATGGAATGTTCTATGCTCAGGGCAGGCTCACTGAGAACCGTATATGCTCAGCACCGGATCACAGTGAACACCGTGGGCCTCCCAGACTCCGTGATGGCTAACTGTGAACCTGCATGGTTCTCCTAGGCGGAATTCCAGAATACTGTGAGCCTGAACTCATATCGCGGTTTAAGTGAGAAGTCACTGGCAAGTGACACAGCCTGAAAGTTCAGTCGCAGGTCACTGTGAACATGCAAGGACTTCTCAGGTTTTATGCCAGTGTCTGTGAACACCTGTGGCCTACCTGCTCGCTGTTCGACCACTATGAACCATCATGGACTCAAAGTGTCCCTGGCAGGTCACTGTGAACCCACGTGACTTCCCAGGCTCAGTGCCAGGTTACTTTGGACCTCCCAAGGCCTCCTAAGTTCAGTGCTCAGTCACTTTTAAGCCCAGGGCCTCCCGAGTTTGGGGCCCGATCATTTTGAACCTGTGTGACCTCCCGACTCAGCACTGAGTAAGTGTGAACACGGGTTGGGCCTACCAGGTTCTGGGCCAGGCCACTGTAAGCATAAATTGATATCACAGTCTCCATTTGGTCTCGCTGGGGAATGGCACGCGTTTCACGGGTGCAGTGCCTGGTTGCCATGAACCCACACAGGCCTCTTGCAAACTCAGAGCCAGCTCCCTGTGAACCTGCCTGGCCTGCCAGCTTAGTGCTATCCACTTTGACAACGCACGGTTTCCTGTATTCAGGGTCAGATGACTGTGACTGCAGGAAGCCTCAAAGGCTCAGTTCTGGGTGGCTCGCTGTGCACCCAAGTGGCTTGCCAATCTGGGAGCTGGATGACAGTGAGGCCACGTGACCTCACGGGCACACTGCCAGGTCAGTTTAGAACTGTGTGGCCTCCTGGCTCAGTGGTCAGTGGCTGCGAATGTGTGCCGGTCGCCCAAGCTCAGTGCCAGGGCACTGTGAGAATGAGTTGATGTCACAGTCTAATTGCAGGGATCACAGTGAGACTTCATGGCCTCTCGGGCTCAATACTGGATCCACGGGATCCTCGTGGGCCTCGTGGGCTCAGGGCTGAGTCGCTGTGAACATGCACGGCATATCTTTGTGAACCACGTGGGTCACCCAGACTCAGTGCCTGGTCACTATCAACCAGAATGGCTTCTTAGCTCAGTTCAGGGACACTAGGTGGCATTCGAGACTCAGTGCCAGTGACTATGAAGCCACGTGCTATCCCAAACACAGTGGTGGATCACTATGAATCCACATGACCTCCATGTGTCGCATGATTTTTCCCGGTCCAATTACATTAGTGCAGAGAAGGTCTGTGATTGGACAGGGAAAAGGAGGCGGAGCTAGGAGTCGGGGAGACAAAGGGTGAGTTAGAGGAGTGGGAGAGGAAGAGGGAGCTTGCAGAGAGAAAGAAGAAGAATTATGGCCACAGATGTGAACCCGCGTAGCAAATACCAGCCACAAGTAGCTACGTTTTCACAAGGTTAGAAATGTGGGATAAAGCTTTTATCGTTATCGATTGGCTCTAAAATTATTGTATTGACATCTTGTAAATTGTGATATTATTTATGCATAAATCTGATTGGTTACTTAAGCTTTAAGAGTTTTGATTTACTTGGTTACTGGATTGTGGGTCCGCCGATTGCAGGGGTTTATGGTGGAGAGGGAACCCAGCTGGGATGCTGTGGAAGTCAGCAGGGAGAGAACAGCTGGCCACGGGACCCCCGCTCAGACAGCGGGGCAGGAGAGATGGGGGGTCGTTTTTTTAATATTTCCCGTAACGCGAGCTTAGTACAGGGCGAATCCATGTTGCTTCTCAGGCTCGGCGCTACCCTTGCAAGCCCACTAGACTCAATGCCATACCATGTAAACCACATGCCTCCCATGTTTACTGCCCGGACACTACGAACCCACATGGACTACCAGGCTAGAAACCTGTCACTGTGAGGCTAAAGAGACTTCTCAGGCTATTGGTCACATGGTCTCTCGTGCTCATGCCAGGATGGTGTGAGCTCCCAGGCTCAGTGCTGGTCTTTATCAACCTGCAGCACCCCAGGGTCCATAGCATGTCACTGTGAACTGTGTGAGCCTTACAGGCTCAGTGCCTGAACACGCTAAATCCACACGTCATACCAGAGTCTGTGCCATTCACTGTGAACATGCATGGTGGCATGTAAGTGTCCCACACTTAATGTCATCTGATCACCGTGAACCAAGGCTCGGTGTAAGCTAAGTGTAAACGCACAATACCTCTCAGGTTCAGTGCCAGTTCACTGTGAACCCCCACATGCCCTCAATCCCTTGCCAGTTCACTTTCAGACTTGGTGACCTCCAGGTTGAGAGTCGGTATACCCCACTTACTTGGGGAACATGGATTGTAAGTGCATAGGATGTTACATCACAGTCGTGAGAAGCTGTTCTCCAGGGTGGAAGTGCTCCGGAACTAGTGAGAAATCTCCTCAGCAATAAAGAGGGTAGGCCATTGGCCCAGAGTCAGTTCTGATCCCACTTGAACGAGGATGTCTAGCAGGTCTTTATTGAGCCTGCATACAAGCTGTCGCTTGGGTCATAGTAGAGGCATATTCCTGGAAGATCTGCTTTTTAATCCTAAATTTTCCTCAGCCAAAGTATTTCAGTCTTTCCCTTCCTCCCAGATACTAAGCCAACTTTATGTCCTATCCCAGGCAGGAAGGCCTTTTCTTTCTTTCTTTTATTTTTTCTTTTCTTTCTTTTTTTTAATCTTTTTTTTATTATTTTTATTAGATATTTTCTTTATTTATATTTCAAACGTTATCCCCTTTCCTGGTTTCCCCTCTGAAAACACCCTATCCCATCCCCCACTCCCCCTGCTCACCAGCCCACCCACTCCTGTTTCCCCGCCCTGGCATTTCCCTATAGGAAGGCCTTTTCTAATGAGTATCTCTTTCCTAAAGTGGCCCATTCTAACTGTCTCACAATCCCTAGACCCCTACTAATTTCCCTAATTATTTTAACCCCTGGAGACTGAATCTCACGAATTAATTTCTTTGGGTGTCTATCCAGAAGATTGTTAATCTTTCCTTCTCTTTTTCAGAAAACTGGGGCTGCCAAGTCCAATATAGATAACATTGAATTCCCAAGTCTTTAGTCAAACCCTGAGTTATCTCTACTTGGTAGTAGGCCCGTTATCACTCTGGGGACTTTCAAGGTAGAACAAATCTGGGGGCTATTTTGGACAGCATCACCCTAGTTGTCTCTGTGGGTTTTCTGTTTCACACAGGAAGGTCATAATAAAAGTGCCTACCAGGACTGGGATGGATTTGGAATTATGTCCACCAGGCAAGAGAGTGAAACCCAATTGCCAGTCTTCCTTAGGATAGGTGTCCTTCCTACCTTGAGTGCTTGGAGTTGGAGACACCTATTTGAGGGGTTATTGTCCTAACATCTATTATTTATTGGACTGTCTCCTTCAGGTCCTGCCCTTTTGCCAAAATAATGGTGCTTTCCTGTGTGAGCTGATAAGTCTGATATAGGTACCGTATGCAACCTATGATATAGGTTGGATTTTTGTGGAAACAGCTGCTTGTTGGGTATCAGCCACCATCCTCAGGGATCCAGGCAACCCTTGATCTTAGAGGCAAAGGTCGTTTCTTTTGAGGAATGTTTGAGTCTCTTTGGAGTAAGCAAGAATTCCATCTGGATATCAGGTATTCTGTGTGAGCCAAGGCAATTCTCTTGGCCTTAAGAGTCAACCATCTTACATCCCTTTGTCATGGGATCATTCACTCTCTGATGCATGGAATATGGGGTTACAGACACTTGAGGGGGGCAAAAGGGCTCAAGAATTTCTTGAGAATGCTTTCCAGCTTTATTTAGGAGACCTCTTTCCATGTAGCTAGGTGGGCATGGGGGGCAAGGTAGGGGTATTGGAATCTGTCTAAATGTGGGCTCTTTTCCATGGTTCTGCTCTGGGACTTGCATGAGAACGATTAGCCAACTAGCTGAACCCTTGAGTTTCTGGATCTTAACTCTAGCACATCAAAAGCCAGTCGCTGTCACATAGCCTGCATATCAGATTCCTTCTTTCACAAAGGAACTTTCGTCTACATTGGGTGGTTGGGGTAGGGGCTGGGGGGTTGGGGGGGGCAGGGATAACAAACTAGGGTTTTCCAGGGGTTGATCTGAGAGATCGGGACTGGCTTCATAGCTCTCAGTGAGAATCTCCTCGAAGGAGTAGAGAGGTTCCCCTTCCTCCTCTGGCAGATGAGGTGTCTGTGTTTTGGTTTTGACAAGTCTTAAGAGTAACCTTTGGTTCCTCCAACGCGTGAAGGCCTGATTTATAGAGCCAGCTTGCCTGTCAGTCAGCCTTAAGTTTCCCTTAGCATTTAGAATGCCCCTATGTCATAAGGCACATAAAACACAAGAGGGCGCGCAAGAATAATCTTTTGGGTTTCAGGAACCCGGAGAAAGACAACTGCATCTTTTTGTAGCCTTCCAAGCCTTTCATGCCATCTCTGCAACCTGATCTGATTCCTTAGTTAGGTATCCTACACGTCTCCAGATCAACTCCTCCGAAGACCCAAGAGTTTTCTCAGGTTTTAGTTTACCATTCCCCTCCCTATTCCTAGTTGTTTTAAGTTTAGGCCAGTAGGGGGAGCTAGCTAATCTATATTCACAAGGACCAATGTCAACCGCCATCCAGGTTTCTGTGATGGTTTTAAAGTCAACGTGCCACAAATTAGAATCACTTGAGTGGGGTCCAGCAACTAAAGAATTGTTCTGATTGCCCTAATTGACGGAGAGGGACCCGCCGTGAGTGTAGGCTGCACAGTCCGGTAACAGTCCAGATAAAAAGAAGGTGGCAGAAGGAAGATTGTTTCTTTGACCTACTCCGCTGTCCCCTCTGCCGCCAAGCTGAGCTGTCTTGTTGCTGCTCCTGATTCCTTGGCTGACACCAGCATTTCCAGGCTTCTATCACTGACTAAGGACCAGCGCCTCTCCAGGAACTTTACAGACTTTCAGCTTCAGATTGAAACAGCAGAGGCAACCAGGCTTGGGGACTTAGCCGCTATGAGATGCCTCCAGCTGCAAAGGCATCTACATCATAGGACCAGGAAACTCTCATGTCCTAAGCCTCTCCAGTGTGAGACAACTGTTGTTGGAATTTAATAATATTTAATGTAAATATACATGTATATATACACATATAGATAGATACATATACATCATATGCATATACACAAATACATATACATCATACACATATATGTATACATACACACATATATGCACATGTATACACACATGCAAACAAACATACATACATATATACACATTCTATCTGTTCTGTTCCTATAGAAAACCCTGACTAATACAGGTACCAAGTGGCTATATGCATGATATTCACAGAGATGAAAGGTAAGGCACTGGGGGAAAAAAAATCCCACTGCTAATCAGAGATAATTGTGATTATTAGGATAAAGGTGAAAAACTCAGTCTCATCAGGTGTAAAACTCATGAAGTCTCCTTGGAACCAGAGATCAGTAATTAACTCTAAGAACTCCTGGGCTTTGGCTCCAAGGGGTGATGTGCCAGCATGAGGTTTCTGTCTTACTCGTTTAAACATCAGCATTACAGCTGAAATCTAAACAAACCTCTCCCTATCAAAGAGAAGGAAGAGATAAGACCATTCATCCTGAAGTATCCATGTTACCTAGAGAATGCTGAGGAACTCCCTGATTCCATGATAGGGGAGGGGTGCTACCCACCAGTGGCCACACCTTCATGTTCTTCCATGATTTTGCTTGGCCTATACTGAACATAATTGGGTCCTGCAAGGACATCCTGGACAACGCTCCTAAAATGTTCTCTAGGTGTCTGAATCAGCCTCATCCTCTCTTCCAGTTAAAGAATCCAAATGCAGGCACTCTGCCATCTTTGCTCCAGTGGCTGGGAAGTTGGGACAGCCAGGTTCTGAGACAGACAGGCATAATATCGCTTGGGTCTCGGGCGGCTTGTATGTATGCGGCTCCCAAGTGCTGGGCTGATCTGCAGTAACCAGCGCGCCAGCTCTGCTGTGGGACTTCTGCCTGGCAGAGGGACCTCGCACTGGGTGGGAGCCTACCAGCTTTCCTTCCGCGACCTCTGTTCCCGCAGACTGCACTGAAGAGACAGGTACCCAGGCTCTCCCCCGAATATAACATCACTTGGGACACGGCCTGTTGGGGCTTCCATCTGCGCCCAAGAATGGGTGAGCACTGTGGTCGTCTGGGTGCCAGATCTACAGACCATCACATCTGCAGGGTGAGCAGCGCCACGGAGAGTGTGCAGAGTGCACTCCGCCATTTTTGCTCCAGTGGCCGGGAAGTTGGGACAGCCAGGCTCTGAGACAGACAGGCATAATATCACTTGGGTCTTGGGCGGATTGTGTGCACGTGGCTCACAAGAGCTGGGCAGATCTGCAGTAACCAGTGTGCTAGCTCTGCTGTGGGACTTCGGCCTGGCAGAGGGACGCTCCCTCCCCCCCCCCCCCAGGAGAGATCACACACCCCTGCACAGGGCAGGAGCCTACCAGCCTCCCTTTGGCGACCTCTGCTCCAGGAATCCACTAGGCTGAGCCTTTGGATGTGCAAGGACTCCCCAATATAAGATCACTTGGGGCAAGGCACATCAGGGCTCCAAAGTCACTCAGGAGCAGGCAGGCCCCAGAAATAGGTGCCAGGGGAATCCTGGTAATCCGGGGGGGGGGGGCAGAAATAGCTTTGCAGGCTCACAGGAGGTCCAACCAACAGCCAGTGGCAGCAGGACCAACTAACATCAGAGGTATCCAGATAGCAAAAGGCAAACGTAGGAATGTTACTAACACAAATCAAAGTAATATGGGACCATCCGAACCCAATTCTCCAACAGCAGCAAGTCCTGGATACCCCACCACACCCGAAAGACAAGATCTGAATTTAAAATCACTTCTCATGATGCTATTAGAGGATCACAAGAAGGACACAAATAAATCTCATAAAGGATTACAGGAGACCATGAATCAACGGTTAGAAGCCCTTACAAAGGAAACACAAAAATCGCTTAGAGAAATGCGGGAGAACATGGATCAAAAGATGGAGGCGCACAAGGAGACAACACAAAAATCGCTTAACGAGATGAATCAACGGGTAGATGCACTCACAAAGGAATCACAAAAATTGCATAAAGAAATGCAGAAGAATGTGGGTCAACAGACGAATGCCCATAAGGAGGCAACACAACAATTGCTTAAAGAAATGAATCAACGGTTAGATGCCCTTACAAAGGAAACACGAGAACTGCTTAAAGAAATGCAGGAGACAATGGATCAACAGATGGATTCCCATGAGGAGGAAACACAAAAATCGCTCAGAGAAATGCAGGAGAATGTGGGTCATCAGGAAGAAATCCTGAAAGAGGTAATGCAAAAATACCTTAAAGAAATACAGGAAAATACAAACAAACAAGTGAAGGATCTCAGCAAATCCATCCAGGAACTAAAAAAGGAAGTAGAAACAACTAAGAAATTACAAAGGGAGACAACTTTGGAGATAGAAAACCTTGGGAAGAAATCAGGAGTCATAGATGCAAACATCAACAATAGAATACAAGAGATGGAAGAAAGAATCTCAGGTGCTCAAGATGCCATAGAAAGCATCGACTCAACAGTCAAAGAAAATGCAAAATGCAAAAAACGTGTAACCCAAAACATCCAGGAAATCCAGGACACAATGAGAAGACCAAACCTAAGGATTATAGGTATAGATGAGAGTGAAGATTTGCAACTTAAAGGGCCAGTAAACATCTTCAACAAAATTATGGAGGAAAACTTCCCTAACCTAAAGAGAGACATGCCGATGAACGTACAAGAAACCTACAGAACTCCAAACAGACTGGACCAGAACAGAAATACCTCCCGTCACATAATAATCAAAACACCGAATGTTCTAAACAAAGAAAGAATACTAAAAGCAGTAAGAGAAAAGGGCCAAGTAACATACAAAGGAAGACCTATCCGAATCACATCAGACTTCTCACCAGAGACTATGAAAGCCAGAAGATCCTGGGCAGATCTCATGCAGACACTAAGACAGCACAAATGCCAGCCTAGACTACTATACCCAGCAAAACTCTCAATCACCATAGATGGAGAGACCAAGATATTCCATGATAAAACCAAATTTTCACAATATCTTTCCACAAATCCAGCCCGGCAACGGATAATAGGTGGAAACCTCCAATACAGGGAGAGAAACAACACCCTGGAAAAAATGAGATAATAACCTTCTTGAATCAAACCCAAAAGTAGATAACCACTCAAACATAAAGATAGTGTCAAGAATGGCAGATGGCAATAATCACTATGCCTTAATCTCTCTTAATATCAATGGTCTCAATTCCCCAATTAAAAGACATAGACTAGCAGACTGGATACATAAACAGGACCCAGCATTTTGCTGCATGCAGGAAACGCACCTCAGTGTCAAAGACAAACACTACCTCAGAGTAAAAGGCTGGAAAACAATTTTACAAGCAAATGGCCCCAAGAAACGAGGTGGAGTAGCCATCCTAATATCAGATAAAATTGATTTTCAACCTAAAGTCATCAAAAAAGACACAGAAGGACACTACATACTGATCAAGGGAAAAATCCACCATCAAGAACTCTCAATTCTGAATATCTATGCTCCAAATGCAAGGGCACCCTCATTCGTAAAAGAAACTTTACTAAAACTCAAAGCACACATCGCACCGCACACAATAATAGTGGGTGACTTCAACACCCCGCTCTCTGAAATGGATCGTTCAGGAAAGCAGAAACTAAACAGGGACACAGTGAATCTAATTGAAGCCTTGGACCAAATGGAACTAACAGATATATATAGAACATTTCATCCTAGAGCTAAAGAATACACCTTCTTCTCAGCTCCTCATGGTACCTTCTCCAAAATTGACCATATAATTGGTCACAAATCAGACCTCAACAGATATAAGAAGATAGAAATAATCCCATGCCTCCTATCAGATCACTATGGAATAAGGGTGGTCTTCAATGGCAACAAAAACAAAAGAAAACCCAAGTACACATGGAGGCTGAACAATGCTCTACTCAATGATAACTTGGTCAAGGTGGAAATAAAGAAAGAAATCAAAGACTTTTTGAAAGTTAATGAAAATGAAGGCACAACATACCCTAATTTATGGGACACAATGAAAGCAGTGCTAAGAGGAAAATTCATAGCCCTGAGGGCCGCCAAAAAGAAACGGGAGACAGCATACACTAACAGCTTAATGGCACACCTGAAAGCCCTGGAACAAAAAGAAGCAAATACACCAAAGAGGAGTAGAAGGCAGGAAATCATCAAACTCAGGGCTGAAATCAATCAAGTAGAAACAAATAAAACCATGCAAAGAATCAACAAAACGAGGAGTTGGTTCTTTGAGAAAATCAACAAGATAGATAAGCCCTTAGCCAGACTAACCAGAGGGCACAGAGATAGTCTCCAAATTAATAAAATCAGAAACGAAAAGGGAGAGATAACAACAGAAACTGAGGAA
This sequence comes from Tokudaia tokunoshimensis, assembly GCA_036184795.1. Classification (NCBI taxonomy): domain Eukaryota; kingdom Metazoa; phylum Chordata; class Mammalia; order Rodentia; family Muridae; genus Tokudaia; species Tokudaia tokunoshimensis. The sequence goes on from BTHU01000017.1 coordinate 80,830,839, forward strand.
ATTCAAAAAATCATCAGATCCTACTACAAAAACCTGTATTCAACACAATGAGGAAATGGACAATTTCCTAGACAGATACCAAGTACCAAAATTAAATCAGGATCAAATAGACCATCTAAACCGTCCTGTAAGCCCTGAAGAAATAGAAGTTGTCATTGGAAGTCTTCCAACCAAAAAAAGCACAGGTCCAGATGGTTTTAGTGCAGAATTCTATCAGACCTTCAAAGAAGACCTAACACCAATACTCTTCAAACTGTTCCACAAAATAGAAACAGAAGGAACACTACCCAACTCGTTCTATGAAGCCACAATTACACTAATACCAAAAGCACACAAAGATCCGACAAAGAAAGAGAATCTCAGGCCAATCTCTCTTAGGAATATCGATGCAAAAATACTCAATAAAATTCTTGCCAACCGAATCCAAGAACACATCAAAACGATCATTCACCACGATCAAGTAGGCTTCATCCCAGGGATGCAGGGATGGTTCAATATAAGGAAATCCATCAATGTAATCCACTACATAAACAATCTCAAAGAAAAAAACCACATGGTCATCTCATTAGATGCTGAGAAAGCATTTGACAAAATTCAGCATCCTTTCATGCTAAAGGTCTTGGAAAGATCAGGAATTCGAGGCCCATATCTAAACATAGTAAAAGCAATTTACAGCAAACCGGTAGCCAGCATCAATCTAAATGGAGAGAAACTTGAAGCAATCCCACTAAAATCAGGGACTAGACAAGGCTGCCCTCTCTCTCCATATCTTTTCAATATAGTACTTGAAGTTCTAGCTAGAGTAATTAGACAACAAAAAGAGGTCAAAGGGATACAAACTGGAAAGGAAGAAGTCAAACTATCACTATTTGTAGACGATATGATAGTATACTTAAGCGACCCAAAGAACTCCACCAGAGAACTCCTACAGCTGATAAACGACTTCAGCAAAGTGGCCGGATATAAAATCAACTCAAGCAAGTCAGAAGCCTTCCTATACTCAAAGGATAAGCAGGCTGAGAAAGAAGTAAGAGAAATAATACCCTTCACAATAGCCACAAACCATATTAAGTATCTTGGCGTGACTCTAACCAAACAAGTGAAAGATCTGTATGACAAGAACTTCAAGTCTCTGAAGAAAGAAATTGAAGAAGACCTCAGAAGATGGAAAAATCTGCCATGCTCATGGATTGGCAGGATTAATATAGTAAAAATGAGCATCTTACCAAAAGTAATACACAGATTCAATGCAATCCCCATCAAAATCCCAACTCAATTCTTCATAGAGTTAGAAAGAGCAATTCAAAAATTCATCTGGAATAACAGAAAACCCAGAATAGCTAAAATTATTCTCAAGAGTAAAAGAACCTCTTGGGGGAATCAGTATCCCGGACCTCAAGCTGTACTACAGAGCAATAGTGTTAAAAACCGCATGATATTGGTACAGTAACAGACATGTAGATCAATGGAACAGAATTGAAAACCCAGAAATGAATCCACACTCCTATGGTCACTTGATCTTTGACAAAGGAGCTAAAACCATCCAGTGGAAAAAAGATAGCCTTTTCAATAAATGGTGCTGGCTCAGCTGGAGGTCAACATGCAGAAGAATGCAAATTGACCCATTCTTATCTCCTTGCACTAAGCTCAATTCTAAGTGGATCAAAGATCTCCACATAAAACCAGACACACTGAAACTAATAGAAGGGAAGAACCTTGAACATATGGGCACAGGGGAGAATTTCCTGAACAGAACTCCAATAGCTTATGCTCTAAGATCAAGAATAGACAAATGGGACCTCATTAAATTACAAAGTTTTTGCAAGGCAAAAGACACTGTCAAAAAGACAAAGCGGCAACCAACTAACTGGGAAATGATCTTTACCAACCTTACATCCGACAGAGGGCTAATATCCAATATATACAAAGGACTCAAGAAGTTAAACTCCAGAGAGGCAAGTAACCCTATTAAAAAATGGGGTACAGAGCTAAACAAAGAGTTCTCACCTGAAGAATATCTAATGGCTGAGAAGCACCTAAAGAGATGTTCATCATCCTTAGTCATTAGGGAAATGCAAATCAAAACAACCCTGAGATTCCATCTCACACCAGTCAGGATGGCTAAGATCAAAAACACAGGAGACAGCAGTTGTTGGCGAGGATGTGGAGAAAGAGGAACACTCCTCCACTGCTGGTGGAACTGCAAGCTGGTACAACCACTCTGGAAAGCAGTCTGGCAGTTCCTCAGAAAACTGGGCATGACACTCCCAGAGGATCCGGCTATACCACTCCTGGGCATATACCCAGAGGCTTTACCTGCATGCAATAAGGACACATGCTCCACTATGTTCATAGCAGCCTTATTTATAATAGCCAGAAGCTGGAAAGAACCCAGATGTCCCTCAACGGAGGAATGGATTCAGAAGATGTGGTATATCTACACAATGGAATACTACTCTGCAATTAAAAACAATGAATTCACGAAATTCCTAGACAAATGGTCAGATCTTGAAAATATCATCCTTAGTGAGGTAACCCAATCACAAAAGAACACACATGGTATGCAGTCACTGATAAGGGGATATTGACCCAGAATCTCGGAATGCCCTAGACACAATCCGCATATCAATAGATTTCTAAGAAGATGGAAGGAGAGACCCCTGGTCCTGGAAAGACTGGATGTAGGGGAATGCCAGGACAGAGAAACAAGAGGGGCTTGAATGGAGAAAAGAGGGAGGGAAGGGGGCTTATGGGACTTTCGGGGAGGGAGGAAACGGGAAAGGGGAAATGATTTGGAATGTAAATTAAAAAAAATAAAATAAAATAAATTTAAAAAAAAAAAGAATCCAAATGCAGACTCTTATGCAGCAAACAGCAACGGGCAGCAAACTTTACTAAAAGTAAAGGGACCCGTGAGTGAAGAAGGCACCCTGTGCACTTACCAGGTACCCTGCTCCCACTTTGGTGCACTCTCCCTTCAGTTGTATAAAGTTTTGAGAACATGCAGACTCTGGTTTCCAGGAGAGAGATCTGTATGCTGCACCTCAGTGGAGTCCACAATTGGCTGCTCTGGCATAAGCCTGTTCGTTTCCACTTTTAGGAGATGAGTGTGGAAGGAGCCATGCACAGTGACCTTAATGTACTTGTTCATCTGAGGACCTAATGCCTTGGGAAACGCCCATTTCACTCATGGGTTCTTTACACTCTATCGCACATCTGTCACATTGTCATAAACTAAAGGAAGCTAGTGTCCAGAAATTTGATACATTCTATCCAAAGCAATTGAATATTGAGGAAAACCACACATGGATATTATTTGATCTATGGATTTCTTTGGAAATGGTATTAGCTAATAGCTATAAGCTGATTTCAGGAATAAAAGGACTTGTAACAAAAAAAAAAGTAAAGGAGAGAGAGAGAGAGAGAGAGAGAGAGAGAGAGAGAGAGAGAGAGAGAGAGAGAGAGAGAGAGTCACAACATCACAGGAAGGCCCAAATAAGTGTTTGGTTGTATATAAGGCCCCTCTTCAATTTTAGATTGGTGAACATCAACAAAGAAAAGAATTCTAATGGCCCACAGTTTTATGCACTCTTAAGCATGATCACATCTGGCCTTGAGCACATCTGAATCAGTCTGGACCAGTGAAGTGGAAGGGACAGTCTTGCTCTTAGAAAAACAACTCAGCTTTTTCTGAGGGTAACAAAGAATCCAGAAATTTGTCATCTTTACAAGTTATCTGTGGCTCCTCTCCCTGTCTACCTGTCAGGAATCCTTCTGACTGTTCATTCTCCACCAGGTCAATATGAATCGGAATCCCCCCTCATAGGCTCAGGGCCTGGTCACTGTGAACCTGCATGAATCTCCCAGGCCCAACTCTGCATCAATGTGAACATGCTCTCGCCTCTCAAACCCAATTCTGCATCAGTGTGAACATGCACTGGCCTCCAGGCCCAACTCTGCATCAGTGTCTGAATGATGTGAACCCTCCTGAGTGACCAAACAATGTTCTAGTTACTGCACACGAGTGTTGCATTCCGTGCTCTGGTCAGCTATGACTCTGCATGGATCCAAGGGCGTGGTGCTGAGTCACTGATAACACCACATGGCCTCCAAGATAGTGTGGGTTCATTGTAAATGTCTAGGGCACCCCAATCTCTTGTTGGTTCACTTTGAAAACTCCTGGCCTCCGAACTCAGTACTAGTACACTGTAAGCCCGCCTAGGATTGCCCATCTCTGTGTGAGATCACTATAAGCCTGATTTAACCTCTTAGGCTCAGAGTCTGGTCACTGAAAACCATAGAGTCCTTGCACCCCTAGGTCAGTTCCAGGTCACTAGGATTCCACGTTGCGTCTCAGGCTCAGTTATAAATCATTGTAAACCTGCGTGGCTTTCCAGACTATACTAATTACTCTTCTGTTGCTATGACAACACATCATCTCCAACACAACTTAGAGAAGGACGTGTATATTTGTGCCTGTTGTTCCAGAGGAATAAGAGTACCCCACGGCAAGGAGTAATAGTGCAGGTAGGCCTGGTAGCTTGAGCAAGAAACTGAGAGCTCACACTCTTGCCTGCAAGCATGAAACAGAGAGCAAACTGGAAGCAAGCAAGGTAAGACTACAGAATCTCAAATCCCATCCCCCGCCCCCGTGTTCTCCCTCCTCCAATAAGGTTACACTTTCTAAGCCTCCCCCAAACAATAGCACAAACCCAGTATTAACTGTTCAGATTCTGAGCCTGTGGTAGACATTTCTCATTCAAACTGCCACACAGACTCAGGAACCATTCGACCATTCGTTGTGACCTCTAAACTCAATGTCAGATTATTACCAACCTACGGGTATCCCAGGCCACCAGTTTGCTGTGAGCTATGTGACCTCCCAGGCTCAACGCCAGCTCCCAGTGAACCTCACTGTCTCCCGGTTCAGTGCCGTGTCATTGTAAAGCCACATGGTCTCTCAGGCTCCGTGTCAGCTTACTGGAAACTAGATTGTTCTGCCAGGCTGTGTTTGCTCACTGTGCACTGGAATTGCTCTCCCATTCTCAATGTGGTATTGCAGTGAACCTAGGCTCAATACCAAATCCTCCTCCCAAGCTACATTTGGGGTCACTGTGTGCTAAGTACAGTTCCCAGGCTCAGTCCAAGGTCACTGTGAATATCTAGAATATCTATTGTAATTTCCATTAAGCTGCAGAGATGGCTGAGCAGTTAAGAGCACTGACTGCTCTTCCAGAGGTCCTGAGTTTCTTGTGTTTCCAAATGAAATTAGGTTCTCTTCAATTTCTGTAAGAACTGCACTGAGATTTTGATGAGTGTTGCATTGAATCTATAAAGTGATTTTGGTAGGATCGCCTCAAACATTGATCCTACCTATCTAAGAGCAGAAGAGGTCTTCCAATTGGTATATTCAATCTCTTTTTCTATAGGTCTTCAAGTTTTTGTCACACAAGTTTTTTACTTTCTTTATTCAAAGATTTTTTTTTTAGGCTATTGTAAATGGAATTGTTTCCCTGATTTATCTCTTGGTGCCTTTGATTTGTTATATAGCAAAGCTGTTGATGTTTCTGTGTTGATTTCTACTCTGAAGCTTTGCTGGATTGTTTCGAGACTGTGTTTATTAATTATAGAAGTTTTCTGTTCAAGTCTCTAGAATACTTTTACTTTTCTAATTTATATTCCTGTTATCTCTTTCATTTGTCTTATTCCTGTAGCTAACATTGCAAGTACTATATTGAACAAGTAGGTGGTAGGAGGGGAGACATCTTTGTCTCATACTTAATTTTACTGGAAACCCCTTGAGGTTTTCTCCATTTAACATGACGTAAATTGTGTTCTCTATCTCACTAGATTCTGCAGGATTTTATCCTGAAGTGATGATGATTTTGTCAAATGCCTTATGTACAGCCATCGAAATGACTGTGGTTTTTGCTCTTGAATCTGTTTGTGTACCAAATTACATTTATTGATTTATGAATACTGAACCATCCTTGTATCTCTGGTGATCATGGTAGATAATCTTTTTGACATGCTCTTCATAGACATCTGCCTATAAGTTCCTTCCTTCCTTCCTTTCTCCCTTCCTTCCTTTCTTCCTTTCTCCCTTCCTTCCCTTCTCTCTTCCTTTCTCTTACCTTTGTCTGGTTTTGATATCAGGATAATACTACTAGCTTTGTAAAGATAATTTCTTCCTTTTCCTTTTCACAGACTAATCTGAGGAACACGGCGGTCATTCTTTGGTGGTCTGGTAGAATTCTTCCCTGTGGAGATCTGACTCCTGGGATTTTTGAGTTAGGAGATTTTAATTACATCTATCTCACCAGCTGGTGAGGGGTTTACATAAATGACTTTCCTCAATATATCTAGAAGGTCATCCATTTTCTTTAGATTTTCCAGGCTACAGTAATATAATAATAATTAAAATATGTGCCTGCAATTCTCTGAATTTCTCTTTTCATCCCTAATTTTATTAATTTTGGTCTTCTTTGTGTATATTTTCTTTAATTTGGCTGAAAGTTTGTCAGTCTTGCTGATCTTGTTTTCTATAATTGCTGGGGCTTTAGCTCTGCCTAAAGCAAATATTTAATATTTTCCAGATGAATTAATGTTGTTTCTTTTCATTTTATTTTATTTTATTCCTGATATTATAATATAATGACATTATTTCCCCACCCCTTTCTAGCCTCTAAACCACTGGTTCTCAACCTGTGAGTCTTGACTCCTTTGGGGATCAAACAACCCTTTCACAGGGTTTGCCTAACACCATCAGAAAATAGGGATAATTACATTACAATTCACAACAGTGACAAAGTTATAGTTACAAAGTATAACAAAAACAACGTTATGATTGGGGTTACTACACCATGAGGAACTGTATGAAAGGTCATAGCATCAGGAAGGTTGAGAACCACTGCTCTAAACCTTCTCATATATCCCTTCTAGCTCTCTTTCAAACTTATGGCCTTTTTTTTCCATTAATTGTTATTATATGCATATATGTATGTGTACATATAAATATATGTATACAATATGTATATTTAGGAATATATATAAAATTGTAATTACAACCAACATAGTCTGTATAATATTACTTATATGTATGTGTTCAGGACTGACTATTTGGTGTTGGATAACCAATTGGAATGCTTTTCCCTGGGGAAGACTATGTCTCCATTTCTCAGTGTTCCATAGTTGCCTGGGGTTCTTGGTGCATAGTTGAGGCCTGAAGGTCTTTCCACTGTCCTTGTTAGCATGTCTATTGCTGTCCTCGGTCAGCTTGTCTTTGGCAGTCATGTGGGTAAGATTTAACGGGAATAGCTTCTAACATTACTGTGAGACCCTATCTCACAGCAAACTACCCAATCCTCTGGCTCTTAACAATTTTTCTCCCCACTCCTCCACAATGTTCCCTTGGATGCAAGAACTGTTTTGCAGATGCATCTGTTGGGACCGGACTTCACAACTCTACATTTTGATTGGTTGTGGTTTTCTGTGATGGTCTCCATCTGTTGCAAAGAGAAGTTTCTTTGATGAAGGGTAAAGACTACAGTTATCTGTGGATATGGGGCAAAAGTATAAAATGTAATTAGGTACGTGGTTGTTGTAGGTCTTTCCCTCAAATCCATTGCCCTGGGGTGTTGGCTAGGTTTCCAGTTCCAGGAATGACTTCCCTCTTGTTGACTGAGCCTTAAATCCAATTAGAGAGAACTATGAGGATTAGAGAGGTGATCTGGATCTTCTGGGTGAAAGGGTAAACCAGAAGCCTCTTCCCCAATACCTAATGATAAGAAACAGCAAAGACAATACACACGAAGTTTTTATCCTGCAATAGGTAAGGTTTGTAAAGATCTTACTAACCCAGTAGAGATCTCTGTAGGAAAGACAGCCAAAAGCTGGGAATCACAGTCCCTTCCACACCACTCCACTTCCCTTCCAAATTAATCTGTCCAGGAGAGAGCAGCAGAAACTGTCAGAAGCACCACTACACACACACACCACACAGACACACACACACACACACACACACACACACACACACACACACACACACACCGCAGGACCAGAAGAAGTCACAGTAGAGTTCGAGGTCCATAGGAAACACCAGCAAAGACTTTCAACCCCCCCTCCCACACATGCCAGAACCCAAGCCTACTGAGGCTTCAAGATCCCCATTCATACCCAATCCCACTGCTCTCAGACACCACAGGGAGCCAAGGCAGCCAGAGAAATCTAAGAGCTCCACTCTTCAACCCCAGCAAGTTGCTACACATGTGTTTTTATTTTTTATCTTCTAGCATTTAATTTCAACTTTTGCTTATATGTCTCATGGTGGTTTGGCTTTGTTCATATGTTGCTCAGTTTGGTTTTGGGGCCATTGTTTATGACCCAGTTTATTCTAAATCACATCTCAGTTATCTCCCCCCCCACACCACTCCTGTGTTTCTCTCTCTTCCATTCTTATTCTCGTCTCCTTTCTACTTCTTAGTAATAACATTCCATAGATTTAAAAATCTCTAACATCTAGGGATGCTAGAAAAATCCCAACTTCTCCCACCTCATTTTCTTCATTTTCAATCCAATCCTTATCTATGGACTCCCTACCTCTAACCTTATTAACTAAAATCTGAACATACATCATAGTGTTTGGGGTTCTTTATTCTCCATCAACTATTGAAATCCAAGGGTCCACTGTTATTGGTCAACCAGTAAAACATTTGCAGTGGTTATAGCTAGCAACTATGGTTTCTCTCAAAGTTAATATTCTACTCAGAGAAAACAGAGAGTTCGAATCCAGCACCCTGAGTTCCTGCTCTGAAGAACTATTTTCTGAACCACATACTGTATCACATCCAGGTCCCACATGAACATGGGAGATATTTCATAGAAGAACCTCCCCATATCAAATTATGATTAAAGCACTCACCATACAGAAGGAAAAAGGTACATTGAAAGTGGTAAGAGAGAAACACCGAGTCACATGTAAAGAGAGATCTAGCAGAATAAAACAGGCTAGCCAACAGAAACTTCAAAATCCAGGAGGGTCTGGATATGTGTATGTCAAATTCAGGAAGACAACCACTGTCAGGTCAGACGACTGTACCCAGCAAAGCTGTCTGTGATGATTGAAGGAAAAATCAAAATAAGCTAAAGGAATTTGTGAGCACCAAACCATTGCTACAGAAAATACATGGGGGAAAAACCCAGTGGGTTAAAGAGAAAAACAAATAATCCATAAGGCCATGGGAGAGCCCAAAGCACATTAAGATAATAGTTGAGCAAGAGAGGGAAGGGAGAGTAGACACTACATACTATAAAATGACAGGAATAAAAATAAATGTTTCAATAGTAACCCTGAATACTGACAGCTTCTATCCCTCAATCACAAGACACAGGACTAGCAAATTGGATCAAAAAGCAAGAATCGTCTATTTGCTGTTTCCAAGAAATGTGTCTCATGGAGGGAGGACAGATATCACCTCAGGGTAAACAGGTGGGGAAGGATGCTCTGAGCACCTGGATCAGAAGCCACCGTCCTAGCATTTGACAAAACAGCTTCAAACCAAAACACATGAGAAAAGATCCAGGCATTCACATTGGTTAATGGAACAGTTCATCAGAAGCACACCAGGAGATGCATTGATTAGACTTAGTGGATTCTGTGTCTTAAGGTGAGGGCATACAGGTGAGAGGGGAATGATTTGGTAGCCTTTGGATAAAGTTGGATAGGGACCTGGTGGATCTGATCAAAATACATTGTGTAAGCATGTGGAATTGTCTAAGAATAAATAAAAAGATTATCTTTAAAACTGTATTTTCACCAGGTGTAACATAATGGCAAAACCCTGTGGTGGATACTCAGTTTAACCCTTCCTGAACCTGGTGAACAAAGCCTAAAGAGGAACTTTTCACCCTCAGCCAGTAGCCAGAATGATGGGGGACTTCCCTCCATCACCTGGAAATCACAAAATGACCCTGGCTCCATTGCAATTTATGAAACAAAAGTAACATGATTCCTAAGTGCTTCATAAGTTTTATCCCTTTTCACATCTGATTTTAATAAGTTGAATTCTGGTAAAAGTTACAGAAGTAATAAAAATTGGCCAGAAGCCCTATGAACTGATGAGGTACCTTGTTGATGAACTAATTCTTCCAGTCATTTACGAAGCTACAAAGGCTACACTCGAGGCAACAAAACCTGGTCTGGGCCTTGAAGAAAACATAGGAAATTTACATTAGGCCATGAAAAGACTTTATCTAATTGAAAGGAGCCATCTAAACAGTGACTAGGGCAAAGGAGTGCACACATCACTTGGTGTTTTCTTCTGGCCTTGAACTCTATTACATCCAGTCGTGATACAAAGCGAACGTTCGAGACCTGCAAAACTCACACACACAGGCAAACCATTCAGTATAGCATCACAAACATGTTCTGCCTGCTTCCGGAGAGAGCCGCAGTTGCTAGGCAGGGAACAGAGAGCTGCTGGGAAAATTTGGATTGCCACATCTGATTCTAGTCAGAACCTGCTGTCCTTGGGGAAGCCGATGGCCATGCATGACTCAGGTAGCTGCAGGCAGCCAGAGTCTCTTCAGTCCTGGAGTTTGCCAGGTTGTTCCTTTTGGCTCCCTGTGTGTGGTGGAAGAGGAGCAGAGACTTATCGAAATGCTTGGGCGCAGAGCCCTCCACATGAGGGCTCACAGAAGTACCAAAGTGCCACCATTTCCCCACAGTGCTGTTCCTTCTGTGTACACACAAAACGGAGGCCACCTAGAACCTACTGTGTTGCCAGGAAACTGTGGTCTAGGATGCTTCCTGAGTGCCTATCTCTACCAGGCCAACTAACTGAACAACTGTCAGCCCGGCTCTGCCTTTCCTGGGTAGCGACTGGCTTCCCAAAATGCCTTGAGTAAGCACTAACAGAAACAGCTATTTCTGCCGCAGGAGGGTGGTCCAGAAAAAAAGAAGTCCAGATGCGACACGCCGACAGTGGAAAAGACTGAACAGTGTCCTATCTGTTGAACATGTTTAAAAAACATCCAGGAGACTTGAAGGCAATGTCATGGGAAGTCCAAAACAGCTAGCCTAATTTTCTACCACCGCTCTCCCTACCTGAACTTTTTCTTAGCATACCAGAAAGCAAATCTTGCCTGTTCTCAGCCTCCACCGTCACGCACCTCCACACACACCAGTCGCTGAGCGTAAGTGACGATCCAAGTTCCAACAGTAACAAACCCACCAGAATACAAAAGACATCCAACACGGGTGCAGGTAAAGCTGAAGGACACCAAGAAGGCAGCCAAGGAAGAGGGGTTAATTCTCCCTTACAGGCTTTTCCTGCCTGTCTGTGATGCCCACAGCTTACAGCGGCAAACTCAGCATCACTCCACTCTGAGAGACTCTTCCCCCTCGGCTCTTTCGGAACCTCGTGGCTATTGAATTTCTGTGATATCAACTTGGCAGACCACTTTTAGTGACAAAGGGGACCTACAACAATTGTGGCTGTAGGTGTGTTTGCAGGAAACGCTTCATGCTTGAGAAAGAATAGTGCCTTCTGATCCCAGTGAGGTTTTTTTTTTGTTTGGTTGGTTGGTCGGTTGGTTTTGTTGTAGAAATAAGGAACCAAGAAGATATAAAGCTGTACATGGCATTTTGAAATTACAATCCTGAGTGACTTTTGCACACTTTTGTATTTAGTTACAGCAGAAATTGTAGTCATTGATATTGAACTCTTTGTGTAAACAAACAGGTCCGAGCACCATATTCATCCATTCATAAGGAATACATCCATTCATTCATAGGGAATGTATTCATTTCTAGGGAATGCATAGGTATATAGTTGAGGACCGTGGCAAAATGGAATTAAACTTGATCACCCTTAAACAAGACTTGAAATTCCATGCACAGATAAATGAGCCTGTATCTAGCGTAGACCTTCCATCAGAAGTGTGCATCAGAATTCTATAGGTTTTCTAATAAGTTACCTATGACTTGGAAGGGTAAGAACATCTCAAAACACATGCTTCTTTTATAGAACATCTAAATGGGAGTCCATTCTCAAAAATATAAAGGAACAAATCCTGAAATTTTAAAGCAACTTTTAAAGAAAATAAAAGGCCGTACCAAAATAATGTTGGAGAGTTTACAGGTAGGAACAACCTCTGGCCAAGGTTAACCGGCTTGATGGTGTGCATAGGAGTTTCCTAGGTCTACTATAGAAAAGTATCACCAAGTGGGTGTCTTCAATCAATAGGCATTCCTTCCCTTCCAATCTAAGGATCAGGGTTCCAAATCCAGATGTTGGCAGGGCATCTCCCCTCCTAGGGCTTGGGGAAACGCCTTCCATGACTTTCTAGAGGCTCCTGGTGCCACTTGGCCACAGATGCATCCTCTCCAGTTGTTGTCTTCATCAGCAGCTGTGTGACTCTGCCTCTCTGCTTGCATTTGATCTGTAGTCAAAGCCCACACTTAGAAAGAAATCATAAAAATTCACTTATACTAATAATTCACAAAATTAAAATGTATCTTCCCAAACTTCTGCAGATCAGGAGTCTTTATTTACAACATTTTCCCTAGAGCCTATGGCCTGTGTGCTACCTTAGAGCCCATCAATATTACAACCTGTTGAGGTAACAGGCTTGGCAGAGGCTTCAAGTCCCTTCCTGTGTCCCCAGCCATGTGCTGCTCCTCCCACTCACACACTCACATACCCTATTGCTTAATGCTCAGTTCTTAGACTCACAGGATGCTCTTGTGTCTTCTGCGTCTTATGTTCTTTGAGAACTCCACCAAGCATTCGTTCAAGGCACTGGACACTGCCAAACCCCTCACTCTGAAAAGTATTAGCAGAATAGGTGCTTAAAAGACTTTAAAAAAAATCTTTATCTGGACAAGCCCATTATTATGTTGGACATAAAAATGCCTCAAATAGGTTTTTTTTTAAAAAAAGAATGCCAATACTGCCTTCTTCCATTTGACCAGTCTTTGTATGCAGAGTTTAACATCTTAGCCTTATCAGATGACAGGAAAAGAACAGAAAGCATCAAAATGACAATTTTTTTATTGGATATATTCTTTATTTACATTTCAAATTCTGTCCCCTTTCCTGGTTCCCCCCCCCCCGAAAATCCCATAAGCCATCTCCCCTTCCCCAATCAACCCTCCCCAGCTTCCCTGTCCTGGTATTCCTCTACACTACAGCATCAAGTCTTTCCAGGACCAAGGGCCTCTCCTCCCTTTTGTGTCCAACAAGACCATCCTCTGCTGCCTATGTGTCTGGAGCCATGGGAAACTCCATGTGTACTCTTTGGTTGACAGTTTTGTCCCTGGGAGCTCTGGGGGTACTGGGTGACTCATATTGTTGTTCCTCCTGTGGTGCTGCAAACCCCTTCAGCTCCTTGGGTCAATTTTTTTTTTTGTAAAGTTAGAGTGGTATTGCTAACAATTCAATGAGGTCCTTGGGTGGTAAAGCAAAATGACAAGAAATAAAGAAAAAGAAAGTAAAAAAAAAAAAAGTAAGAATGTATTCCAGTATTTCTCTTCTACCATGCAAAGGCCCTAAGTTTATCCTTGACATTGCATAAAGGAAGAAAGTAACCTAGGTGGGTTTATGAGGAATGCCATAATTTGGATCTAGTATTGCTTGAGTATATCTCCCAAAGTTGTTGGGTTTTTTGGGGGGGTTTTGTTGTTGTTGTTGTTGTTTTTTGTTTTTGTTTTTGTTTTTGTGCTAGAGTATAAATTCTGTTTGAGGCAATATCGACAAGTTAGTGTATGGGGGTGTGGAGGGGAGTGTCTCTGTAAATTCCGCAGTCATTGATCCATGCCAGGTAAGAAGGAAGTCCTGCTCAACACAATTCAGTAGCCAGTATTGGTTCAAACTCCAAGAATCTGATGCCAGGTAGTTTATTTCAGGGATATTTAAGCATAGCACAATTTGGAAGGAAAAAAAGTGATAAGTCAATCCCATGTGTACAACAAAGCTTAACACATGATTACATTGAAACTCTTTGTAAAGTACTGTTGACCTCTTCCATAAAGGTTGGTTCTATAGATTGACTGAGAAATAATATTCAAGATAAGAGTCTGTGGAGGAGGCCATACAGGTAATACAGAAGTTACCATGCTATTAATCACATCCATTCTCAGCCTTCTGGGTAGAAAACAGGTTATATATACATCTCTTCCTTTGAAGACACAATCCCAAGCACAAGAACCCTGTGTCTCCTACAGTAGAAATGCTAAGAGATGGTATCTGGTGCAAAATGGCTGAGTTATGGGGCTCTGTCTTGACAAGGAATGAGTGCTGGTCTCACAGAGAATTAGTTCTCAAGGGGTAGATTCATCTATGAACTGAGGAAAGTAAGATGCCTGCTTTGCGAGAACAAGGACCTAAGTTTAATACCCAGAGTTCGATCCACATTTCATATTTTTTTTATGTTTTCAAATTATAATGTAATCACACCATTTCCCCTTCACCTTTCCCCCATATAAGACTTCCCATATGCCATTGTGCTCTCCCAAATGCATAGCCTCTTTTCCTTTCATTGGTGTTACATATATATGTATATATATTCCCAAATACATAAATACAACCTTCTCAGACTCTTTAATGTTACCTGTCTGTATATGATCTCAGAGATGAACATTTACTACTAGATAACCAATCAGGGCAGGGGGGATGGGCCTATGATATTCTTTCTCCTAGAAATGTCAGAGAGGCTATACCCATAAAGTCTCATGAATGTGGCTGTTTAAACAGGACTGAAACAATGCTAACAGCGATGGATATGCTAACATGGAAGGATATGCTAACATGAGCCTTGTGGTCTCAACCCAAACCTTTGGGCAACTGGGAAATGCTGAGAGTGGAAGAAATGGTCTTCCCTAGCGATGAGCCTCATTTTTTTTTTTTTTAAAAAAGATGGGTGTAGTGTTGTACTTTTATGAGCCCAGAATGGAGGAAATGGAGACGGGATGATCTCTGGGCTCACTGACCAGCCAACCTGGCCTACTGGGCCAGTGAGAGATCCTATCTCAAAACAATAAGATAAAATTTTAAAGGGATAATGACATCTGATGAACAAACTCTTAATATTGCCTGGCCTTCTGGCCTACACACACCAGAACACATGGACACACACACACACACACACACACACACACACACACACACATACAGTAGACTGTTACAAATGAAGACCACTCCATGAATATGACCCCTAATGCACATGAACAGTAGTACCCTTTCCATTCTCCACCAAGTTATGACACACTTAAAAAAGCCCTTACTAGAATGCCTGTTTGTTTGGATCTTCCATAACTGGATTTACCGTAACTGTAAGCCAAACAAACCTTTTTATAAAGTATCCACCCTCTGGTGCATTGTTACAGCAATAGAAAATGAAGTAACCTGGGTAATTTGCAGTGTAAAGATAAATTAAGAAGAGCAAAGGCTGTAGGAGAGAAGCCAGGTAAGAGGCTACTGAAATCATCTCAGAGGTTTGAGCAATGCTGATGCTAATGGGGAGATGAGAGCAAACGGTGAAGGAAGGGAAAGGCTAAAGTGTGTGCTGAGACTCTCTGTCTAGCTTCCGGGATATTTGACAATTTGATGCTGCTTTGAGATTGTCAGTCACCCTCCAAAACTGACCAAAGGAGTTGTCCGTAGTAACTGCACCCAGGATGAGAATCTGAGGGTCACGTGTCAGACAAGAACACTACACTGTCAAATTACTTAAGTAATACAAATTGTTGAGATGCAAGTGCTCACAGAGTCCAGGGCAGTTGCTTGAACCTTTGGGAACTCTAACATGCCAGATGTAAAGATGAAGGGGTTCATCTAAAAAGCCCCTAGAACTCAGGCTATGGTCACGTGCTCTCCTTCGCCTCATGCATGGAGAGTTTGTCGTTGGGCATCAGCACCGGCCTGCAGGGCTTGAGACCTACCTTGTGTTATGAGGCCTTGAGCTGAGCAGCCTTTAGACTCTGTAACCTGTACAGAACTGGTGAAGGAAAAGCTTGTCATGCCTCCTAAGAGTAATCTGCAGCCTCGTGCTGTCTGATACAAGAGATGGGCATGCATTTAGGTATGGAAAAAAAAAACATGTATTCTAAAAGAAAAAAAGGGTGAAACGTTTATGGGATGAATAGGTATTGACGGGTTAAAGTTTGCATGGAAATTACTGGAAGATTAATGATAAAGCTATCTGATAAGATATTGGCCTGGAGTACACCGTCTCATTAATTCTGGCTCCTGTCTACTATGTAAGGTTGATGGCATTCAGATCTCACAAATGAATAGATGCTGAAGATTCAGAGTGGAAAAGCCTCAAGAATGGCCCTGAAAGACTTCAGCTATGAAAAGGATGAACAAAGAACCACAAATTAACCTTTGAACAATGGTAGCAGAGGGCAGGACAAGGGAAAAAGAGATACGGAATAAGAATATTTTATTCTTTGTTGTTGATACATAATAGAGCTGTTAATAGACACCTGCGAACGTTACCAGACATTTTTAGAATAGTAATTCTGAATGTTCTTGAGACACAGAGTGATCCCGCGTAATCAGATAGCACAACGAGACATGTGCTAGTTCATTCTTTTGTCAGTTTGACACAGGCTAAAGTTGTCTAGGAAGAGGTAACCTCAGTTGAGAAAATGCCTCCCATCAATTAGGCTGGCCCATGGGCAAGTCTATGGGACATTTTTCTTGATTGGCGATTGCTGTGGGCGGGGCCCCCCTCACTCAGGGCAGCACTCCACCCCCAGGCAGGCAGTCCCAGATTGTGTAAGAAAGCAAGCTGAGCAAACCCTGGGGAGCAAGCTGGGCATTGATGTTCCTCCACCTTCTTTGCTTCAGTTATTGCCTCCTGGCTCCTGCTCAAACTCCTGCCCTGGCATCCCTCAGTGATGGATTGTGACAGGGGATGGGATGGGAGGTATTTTAGTTGACATAAACACTTTTGTCCCAAGTTGCTTGTGGCCATGGAGATTTATCACACCAATAGAAAGCAAACTAAGACAGATCTCCCCTCCCACAGAAATGTATAAATGCATCATTGTGTTTCGTTAAGTTCTGTTGGCTCAACAGAAAGTCCTTGAAAGGTATCCAGAATCATCATAGAAACCTACAGAGCCCTAGAGTAAAACCTATACTCTGAGAACACTCGGGGGTACAGTTCTCCACAGCACTTTTACCAGGCTCCTCCATAGCTGTACAATGCTCTCCTTTTCCCCTCTGCCCTCTGTGACCACACCCACGACCAACCCCTTCTAAACCTTCGATAATAACCCTACCCTGAAATTTCTTAGCCTCTCACGGTTTATCAGAGCACACATTCAATAATACATGTTCTTAGTTTTAATATGCATTGATGCCGCTTTAATTCAATTAGCCTTCCCTGCATACTTAATGATGCTTTAAAAAATATCTATTTCAAACCAGTGAATTCCCTAAAAATTAGTTTGTTTCCTCTTTACTTAGCTCGCGTTCATGTGTATCATACAACATGGGCCTCATCTTGGCCACTTTAGAAAAAGAGTTCTGGGAATTTATTCCCAAAATAGCTTTTGGGAGGAAATGGAAACATGTAGGGAAAAAAAAAAAACGTAAAAAACAAAAACCAGACCGCATCTCTTTTACACAATAGTCAGTATAATTAGCTGAAACACACACACCTAATTTGTATCTCTATATACTATAGTAATGTAGAAACTGCAGCGTGCAGATTCTTTCTCTTTGTCCTGTGACAGATCCATGAAGAAACGCTGAGGGAGGGCAAAGAGCACAACAGCTTCCAGAGGGACAGCAACACAGAGAGATGCTTGCTTCATACATAAGTGGAATAAAGCATTTGGAAAATCTAGATGACCCAAGTGTACACAGCAACAATAACAACAAAACCCAGAAAGGTAATTCCTTATGATACGTAGAGCCACAAGTGATGGAAATTGCCTTAGTTAAGACTACCACAAGAGAATGAGAGTGGACACCACTGATATTCAGTGACTCCATTATCTGTCTTGATACACAAATGTAGTAAACATCCACATAGAACACATTGTAATGTTTTTCAGCCGGTAGGAGGTAGGGATGGCTCCTTGACAACAAAGACAAAAACAATTGGTGAGCTCTGGGATGTGGCCTGGATTCTGTGTGAGGACCGGTTTATCTCTCACAAGCATTTGTTAGGAGAACACAGCATCCAGATCCCTAGTCTCATATTCATGGACCTAAACATAATCTAGGGATAACAGTTAGATCTACCGTTTAATACAAGCTCACAAGGGATTAGCAGGATACAATACTCAGAAGTTCAAGAGGTCAGTCAACCAGATAACCATGGGTTACGTCTTCTGGGATAAGACAATTTGAATTTAACGCCTATGATCTGACAACTGTGCTACTTTAGGAGAATACTGGACCTGGTTAAACATTAGTTTTCTTATCTGTAGTATAAAGATCTTAATGATTATTACACCTCCCCCCTGTTGCAGATAGCCCTGGGGCTGTTTGTATTTTGATGCTAATTCCAATCTCCTGGGAGGGGCTGCAAACAAGGAATGAGTCAGCACTCAGGTGACTTCCTGTGAACCTACTCCCCACCTTAATTTGTTAAATAAAGGCTAGAGCTGGTGATTGGGAAGGCGAAGGGGAGGTGGAGCTTGGGAGAGAAGGAGGAGGGGACAATGGAGGAGGAGGTGGAAGGAAAGTGGAGCAGAAGCACATGGCTGGGAGAAACCACAAGTTATAATGGGTCTCATAGATGGGGAAGAGGGTAGTGTAGTGGTAAATCTGCCCAATCTAGGCCTGCATCTTGTATTCATATTAATTGAGCTGTGTTTTCTTTGCCCAGACTTATTTGGGTTGGAGATTTACTGCAACACCCCCATGCTTGTTATAAGACTCAAAAATCACAAAGAGGGAGCTAGAGAGATGGCTCAGTGGTTAAAAGCACTGGCTACTCTTCCAGAGGACAAGAGATCAATTCTCAGCACCCATATGATAGCTCTCAACGGTCTATAACTCCAGTTTCAGAAAATGCACACATAGACATAAGTACAGGCAAAACATCAATGCACATAAAATAAAACTAAATAATATTTTTAAAAAACCATACAGAGAACTGGTTAAGAACACAAGGGGGGGTGTGGTGCACAGAGTACTATTATTTTGACACATTATTTCATTTAATTTTGAGACAAAGTAGTGTAGAGTAATTTAGATTCTTATATAAGAACATGCCTCAGGAGATTTGGGAGTGTGCGCTACAAAGGACCTGAAATGGGTTCCTGAAGAGGGCACACAAAGCTGTGGGATATCTGTATGCTTCTGATTAAGGCACAGTAGGTTGTGCCCGGATGCCTGGTTTGCCGGGTATTTGTCACATGGGAAAGTATTCTAATTGCTTTCTGTTGCCATGATGGAAAACTAACCAAAACCTACTTGGAGAGGAAAGGGTTCCCAGCACCAAGGGAAACTAGGGCAACTACTGGAACAGAGACCACGGAGGAGTGCTGCTTACTGCCTTACCTCTCTTGACTTGCTCAACCCAGGCTTGGCACAACCTACAATAGGCTGAATCCTTCCACATCAATCATTACTTATGAGAATCCCTCACAGTCATGCCCACAAGCCGGTCTCATGAAGGCAATTCCTTCACTAAGGTGCACTGTTCCCAGGTGACACTGGTTTTGTGTCACATTGACAAGAATGAACCAACACAATGAATTCCTTGTCTCTTTGACATGAAAACACATTCTATTAAACCATAAAATGCCTGTATTGCTTATTTCTCAAATCTCTTGTTAACACCATAGTATAAAGCATGGTCTAACTTTTCAGACCCCCATCATCTTTTAATTCCAACTGTTTGTATTCATGTTCTCTGTAGATATCCAAAGTCTCATTAACTTTGGAATGCTGTATAATCAAAAATAATTTGTATGCTTTCTTACTCAAAAAAAAAAAAAAGATAAACCAGGGGGAAAATATAAATATACATATACTGTGTGCGTGCACACACACATACACACACACACACACATACATATCACATCACATCAACAAAACCAAAGTCCAGCAGTGTAGCTTCAAACCTTGTAGCTCAGTGTCTGATATGTTGTACTCACATATGATCTTCTGGGCTCCAAAACACTTGAGAAGCTTCTGCCATCCTGTCTTGTAGACTCAGGCCAGCTCCAATCCATACCTGCTGCTATCCTTGGCAGATGTCCCATAGTCTTGGCACGTTCAATATTTTGGAGTCTCCACTCCAACTGAGATGTGGGCATATTCACCAATGGCCTCTCCTGTCCTCTCATGACACCAAGTTTCAGACTCTTGCCATGACCCTTCAGTGTTGCAGCTTTCTTGCCACAAAACATAGTAGCATGTGGGAAGCTCTTACACATTACCAAGGATAGCCATCAACTTGAGGTACAGTCTCAGACCCCTTAAATGACAGCTTCTGGGTGATGACTCACAGGAAATATTTCTCAGATATTTCATTTTAATGATACTGGTCTCTGATTAATGGAAGCTGATGTTTTAGTCACAGCAAATTACTATCAATTGTCTCAGTAAACAAATTTTTCACCTCAGTGGGCCTGGTCTCTTGTTAATCACAGATGATCCTTCAGCTACAGTTGAGAGAATCCCACAAATTCTTAATTCAAAAAAAAAATCACACAAAGGCTGGAGAGATGGCTCAGTAATCAAGAGCGTTAGTTGCTCTTGGAGAGGACTCAAGTTCAATTCCCAGTGCCCACATGGTGATTCACAACCATCCATAACTCTAGTTCCTGGAGACCCAGTGCTTTCTTCTGATACCCATGGACACCAAGCATACCTGCAGTGCACAAACATACATGCAGACAAAACACACATGAAGTAAGATGAATAAATCTTTAGAAGTAAATCCTTTTTAAAAATCAAACAAATGGCCCAGATAGAGTCTTTAATGGACTCTCAAACTTCCTTCTGAGATTCCACAAGCTGAAGCTACATTTTCACGTTTCTCTCCACATTTAATTCCAAGTTTCTACAGTATCTCAACAAACCCTGAGAACTCAATAGCTTTTCCAAGCCCAAAGTTGCGAATGCTTCCTCGATCCTCCCTAAAACAACATTGTCTGGTCCACCACAGCAACATCTCACTCTCGGTGACAATTTCTGTCCTATTTCATTCTTTTTTAGTGTGATAAAAACCCAGTGACCAAAAACAACTTGGGAAGTAAAAAGGGGTTATTTAAACTGGGCTAAGGGAATCTAGGACAAGAACCTGGAAGCTGCAACCAAAGCAGAGGCCATAGAGGAATGCTGTTTGCTGGCTTGCCTTTCATGGCTGGATCAGGCTGCTTTCTTATACAATCCAAGACCATTGACCCAGAGGTGGCACCATCAATAGTGGGCTAGGTCCTTCCACACCAATCATTAGTCAATAAAATGCTGCACAGTCCATGCCCACAGACTGATTTGATGAAGGCAATCAATCCCTCAGCTGACGTTCTCGCTCCACATGTGATCCTAGTTTGTGTCAGCTTGGCCCAAACTAAGCAGCACAAGGAAATGGAGAAGTTCAGCAAAAGGTTATTTTATTTATAGCTACAGGGAGATATGATAAGAAGGGGTAATTCATGAACAATTGGATATTATATTTCCCAAGTTCTAAAATGATACCCAGATAATGACTGAGATTATTTATTTATGCCTTACCAAATATATCTATACTTTTAATTTTTAAAATTATTTTATTACTTTGTGTGTGTGTGTGTGTGTGTGTGTGTTTTACCTGTCTGTATAAACATGGCCCTCTAGAGTCAGAAGATGGCCATCAGATCCCCTGGAAGAGTTGCAGATGGTTATGAACCACCATAGGGGTGTTGGGTATTGAGTTCTGTCCTCAGGAACAGTAGTCATTTGACCACTTGAGTCATTACCTCCACCCCAAATATACACTTTTAAATATCACTGTTGATACATATGGGAAAACTTATGAAATTCATCAGATATTGAGGAAGAGAAGTCTTAATTATATACCAAACACATTACCTGGTAAATAGATCTCTACTGTACATTGAATAGATAACTATTCCTTTGACAATGTTCTTCATGTGACAGAATGGGACTTGTGTATAAGTGAAATTTCACAGCAACCTTTTCATTCTCAAGATTCAGAATGTCCAGGTTCTCAGCTGACCTGGATACAGGTCACTTTCAAAAGGTATTCTGGCTCTGTGGTTAAGAGCACTGACTGTTCTTCCAGAGCTCCTGAGTTCAATTCCCAGCAACCACAGGGTGGCTCACAACCATCTTCTGGTGTGTCTGAAGTCAGTGACAGTATACTCATATACATAAAAAAGAAATTTCATAAACTGTTGTCAAAATTACTGACCCCCAAGATCTGTTTTGAAAGATCAAAATTCTCCCCAGTCTTGATTGATCATCCTGTTAGTTGATTGGAATTGGTATTTAGGATTTATAGAGATCCTCAGTTCATTTGTAATCCCTTCCTTCATTTTCATAAAAATCAATTAGCATTTTGTAACTGCAAGACCTTCAGGGAAACAATATGGAATGAAGCACAGTTCTTGGCAAAATAAACATCCTACAAAGGGGCAGAAAGTTCCCATAGGGACACTTGGAAAGGTTGTCACAACTGGTGGGGACAGATAGTTGGCCGCTCCACAACAGACACCAACCACCTGTTCCCTGTGACTGGGCAGGCTGGCCTGCATTCAAAGAAAGCAATGGTTCCTAATTGTTCTGAATTATGTGGAATTGGAAAATTCAAATGACTTTCCATTGTTAGAGATGTTGAGGAGAAAAGGGACAAGGAATAAACAGGGATTTCTACTATTTCATCTTCTTCTGAAGAGTTTCATTCCCACAAAGCAAGGAAAGGAGGAGCAATGAATTAAATCAAGATCACGCCAGTGCAAATGAACACATCACACACCCTGACTCCACTTCTCCTACCCTCTTTTAGTTTGGACAAACCTACTTGGATCAGTAGCTTTCCATTTCCAATTCGTGTGGGAGAGGTGCACACGAATGGGGGTCAGAGGATGACTTTGCGTGGTTGGTTCTCTCCTTCCGCCTTTGGATTCTAGGGATCAAATTGAGGTCGCCAGACTTGCCAGGCAAGTGCCTTTATCTGCTGGGTCATCTTGCCAGCACAGCACATGAGTTTTCTGACAAAACAATCCTATTTTTCTGGCCATGGGTTTAGCCACTGAAGGACATGAATCCCTGTATATTTAGTCATTTTTCACAGGGACACTGGTAGGCACTTAACATATAACGTTATAGACACATTCATGTCACACGGTTTAATACTTCAATGATGTACTCTGGCACAAACCAGGGTTTATAGCCAAATGAACAACAGCTTCTGCTTGCTCAGATTAATTTTTCCACCATTTTGCTTGTTCCAGTTCATTTTTTCACCATTAAAGAGCCACATCACATGCAAATGGGACAAGGTGCTCATTCTCAGTATTGAAATCTGACCCAGTCGCTCCCTTATTCTGTAGCTTTGTTGCCCCTATGTCACATTCCATATTTTTTTTCTTTCAAGTAACAATATTTTCCATTTGTTTCAAATGATTCTCCTTTGAAGTAGATCACAAGTTTCAAATGAGTCAAAATCAGGTTCTATAATTATGTTTTTAAAATTTAAGATCGTCAACATTGTTCCTAAAATATGCTCAAAACTTCTGTAATCGTCCATGTGCTGGTTGACTTGTATTTTATTTTATCTTTTTTTTTTTCTGACAGAATTTCTCTGTATATTTCTAGCTGTCCTGGAACTCACTCTGTAGACCAGGTTAGCCTCAAACACACAGAAATTCACCTGCTTCTACTTCCTGAGTACTGGGATTAAAGGTGTATACACCATCACCCAGCTGACTTTTATTTTTAATTAACACAATTGTGCATATCTATAGAGACAATGAGATGTTTCTACAAAAGAGTAAGATCTTGTCACTTGAGAGGGGGCTGAGTTAGTTTGATGCACACTGCATGGTTGCGCCTGGTGGAGCAGACGGTCTTTTCTCTGCCTGCCATGTTACAGTGTGGAGAGTTGCATGCAGGCCTGCTTTGCTTTCTGTTCTCCTGACACCAGTTAGGGTATCCCAACCCAAGTTCTTGAAGGCCACTTCTGTGATGGCTCACTGACATTGTTGGCAGTTTTTTACGGCAGAGGGTAGTGTCTTCCTCTAGAACAGTGGTCCTCAACCTTCCTACAGCTGTGACCCTTTAACACAGTCTCTCACATTGTGGGAACCCCCAGTCATAAAATTTTATTTGTCACTACTTCCTAACTGTAATCTGGCTACTGCTATGAATCATAATGTAAATATCTAATATGCTTCTTTAGGAGATGAAACCCAGCTGTAGCTACTCTTGAACTTTAACTCATTTCTATATTTTTATTGCCTAAATTAGTCATCCTAGAAATAAGAGCGAGACAAAAAGTTACTGCTTGCAGAAACTTCGTGAACAAAAAGGGTTTTATTTTTCAGATTCTTTTTTAGACATCAGCTCCTGTGATTCGCTTCCTGGCCCAAACGACCGAAGTCCTTCCCACGTACAAACTGTGCTCACCCCTCCTCAGACCCCAGAAATCTCTACCTCAAGGAAACATCAATTCCATTTCTAGGATTTTGTGAATTAATACAAAAGATTCTTGTTTGCTTCACTGTTGCTGTGATAAAGCACCGACTGAAAGAACCTGGGGAGAAAAGGGTTTATTTAATCTTATAGCTCACAATCCATCATCAAAGGAAGCTAAGGCAGGAGCTCAAGACTAGAGCTTGCAGCAGAAACCAACAGAATAGTGTTTCCTGGCATGATTCTTCATGCATATACATTAGATAGGTAGATAGATAAATAGATGATAGATAGATAGATAGATAGATAGATAGATAGATAGATAGATAGATAGATAGAGGTATATACAAATATGTTATTTATATATGTGTTTCATGTGTTATTTACATATGTGTGTTTCATATATGTTTTATTAAAATGCTTCCCAAGAGCTTTTTCAAGCATTTTAATATGATTCATCTCTCCTCTCCCGTCTCCCTCCCTCTTTATGATCCACCTTCCCCACTGCCTTGCTAAAGTCTCCTCATTTCTTTCCACTCCCCTTCATATCAAATCTGTCTTACCATCCCTTTCTCTAGAGAGCTCCCGATCCACAGTCCCTTTCTTCTTGCCTGACTTCTATGTTTACTTTAGATTCTAAACTCAAATCTAAGGATTTGGAGTTAGGATCCACAAATAAGAGAGAACATTGTGTTCACCTTTCTGGGTCCAGGTTATCTCAGTATAACATTTTCTAGTTCAATACATTTAATTTCTGATTTCATGATTTAATTTCCTTTACATCAGAATAGAATTCTATTGTGCCTGTGTACCAAAATTTCATTCTCAATCAACTGAAAAACATTTAGGTTGTTTTTATTCCCTAGCTACAATGAATAGAGCAATAATGAATATGGCTGAACAAGTATCCCTACTTTGGGATTTAATCCTTTGGGTATGTCCCAAGGACTGGTGTGGCCAGGTCATGCTGTTGATATATGTGTGTGTATGTGTGTGTGTGTGTTGCATATGCATATATATACATATATATATATGTATAAATGGTGTATATGTATTTTTTGAGAATTATTCACACTGATTTCCATAATGGTTGTATCAGTTTACAATCCCACCAATAGAGGGTTCTCTTTCCTATACAACCTCATCAGAACTTGTTGCCAGTTTTTTTAATGATCTTAGGCATTCTGACTGGGGTAAAGTGAAATCACAAAGTAGTTTTGACTTGCCTTTCCCTAATAGCTACTACTGTTTAACTTTTTTTTCCAGCCAGGCAAGATATACCCAATGGTGTGACAGTGATGCTTTTATCTTGAGGCTAACCAACAGCTGTCTAATTAGACTCAATTCTTCTCAGTAAGAAGGAATTTGTGTGAAAATTTATCCAAACATCCATGGATGAATAAGTCATGGTCTCTAGCAGAGAACATACTGCTATCATTTTCCTAAACTAATAAAATTTTGAACTGTATTTTAAGAACTTATTCTTATGTCCACAAATAAATCTAGCTCTCATCCCTCATCAAAGAAACTTCCTTTTTGCATATATATAATTACTACAAGATTCACAGCTGATCAAAATTTCAGGTGACTAGGTTGCCCAGCCCCAACTCATACATCTAAATGAGTACAACAAGCCCTACACTGAATGCTTACCAACCATTCTAGAAGAGATGCTGAAAGACTGTAAGGGCCAGAGGACCAGGATGCTTGCTGTTAAGCTGATATATCTCCTAGACATGACAGGAAAGTTGTGCCTGTGAAATCTCAACAATAAGGTTACCTAAATAAGACCTGCATAATGACACTATCAGTTGACATGCCAACATGGGTAGGGGTTATTTCACAAGGTTTTATTCCTAGATGAAGAGCTATAGATAATTAATGACTGCTGAGAGAGGGAGAACCAGTTCTTATTATCCAGAGACAAGCTCCCTTTTACACATGTGCACATGAACACTAAGTGGACTCAGTAGTATGTGTGTGTATATATATATATATACACACATATATATATATGATGATATATATTTAATATATATATATATATATATTAAAGAAGAGGTCATGGATTTGAAAGGGAGAGAGAGGAACATGGGAACAGTTGGGGAGAGGAAGGAATAAAAATTATGTCACTATAGTACTCATTAATAGAATTCTCAAAGCAAAACAAAATTTAATTAAAAAAAAAACCATACATGTGGCTAGTGCACCACCCTGTCTCATCTTGTGCAGGCCACTCTCCGAACAGATCGCTGGGTAATATCGAAAACCAGTCTTCTGAAAAACAGCACTCCCCAAGATCAAGTGGAGATGTCTCACTCTCCTCCAACCAACGCGAGGAGCCTTCTGTCTTCCCTATCCCACGGAAAATAAGATGAATGACTCAAGCCGCAGAAGATAAAATAGAAAGGAATCTATCTAGTCTGACCCAGTCAGGTTGGTGTCAGCCAACAGGAAAACAGAGAATAAAGTGTCTTAAAGAGGGGACAAAACGAAACAAAACAAAACAAAACAAAACACCAAAGCCGGCACTGCCTAAGAACAGCTCGTGAAGTGCTAATATGCCAGAAGCCCTAGTACTGCCGGAGTCACAGCAAACTCCCAGTAGAGGCCAAAGGAATAAACTGCTGTCTGGCAGCGAGCTGAGCTTCTGTGCTGCCAGGGTGTTTTCTCTTTCACAAACCCTTGCTTGGTACCACATGCTCCCTTGCATTGCCAGGGACTGAAGGAACAGCTCCAAACATGAGTGGGGCAAAGCAGTGTGGGAAAGGTCACTCAGCCTCCAGGCAAGACCAGTGTTCCAGGACAAAGGTGAGGTGCCAGGGATAGCAGTTCCAGCACTCAGAGGGCCGGAGCAGCCAAGACAAACCAGTTACAAAATCCTCAGCAGTTGGATAGCCTTCCAGACCAATCACGGAAGCAGGACTTAAGAAAGTTCATTTTTATAGCAAAGAGAAGAGAAATTTGGACTTGAATGAAATGTCTATGGGGTGTGAAATCCATACCCCAACCAACCAGTGGACACTGTCGGGGTCATTTCAGTCCATTGACTCTATGTCTCTATCTGTAAATCAAACTTTCTAATACCATGGGCCCCAAGTGTCCTTCTAATCCCAGGAGCCTAAGATTTGCCAGAGGTTTCCCTCTGGATGAAATAGTGATCGGCCCTGTGCATACGGACTTCCTGAGACACCACCAAACGCAGCATTTCCAATTGTGAGGAAAAATTCGAAAGCCAAACAAAATTGATGGCAAACTGATCCCAACCCGGAGAATTATTAATAGCTCTTTCAGCTTCTAAAATTCCTGGAACCTAGTTCTTTTTCTTTTTCCATTTGGATTAACAGAATTCAGCTGTTTTATGACCAATAAAACCTTTCCTTAGTGAAGGCAATTAGTGCCAAGAGATGTAGTTTAAGCATTTGGTCCAAAATAAAGATGAGGTACCAGGTGCAAGAGGAATACTCTTAAGATGCTATATGAGGTATGAAAGCCCCACCCCACACCTATCTCCCAGAGCATAGGACACCCTCTCTCCAATGAAACCTATTCAAGTACCACCCACGAGAGTAAGCCCTAAGGACTGCACAACATGCTTTTGTCACAGAGCTGTTCTGTCACTGTGTAATAAGAGAGCCAACGCAACACACTTCACACTGGTTAGGTACACAGCTGAAGATAGTATCCTTGTGGAATTAACAAAGAAGGGACTTGTGAAAATAGGATCAATTGCCACAAATCTATTGGGGTTTGGAAAACTGGTTCATTTTTAAGTTCAATGTAGTTAAACAGCACATTGACCAACCAAAAAACTCCATCCTGATTGGATCCAGTCTGTTAGGTCCCAATGCTAATCTTGCCCCATAGTTCCTTAACAATTTCCTGACTTCTACGCCTGTTCCAAATAAAACACCTATGCAAAGCAGTGAATTTCTGGGAATTCCACCAAGCGGTTCAGCAACCTCTCACCTACCTTCCCTCCTCCGCCCCGCCCTGTCCCCCCAACCCTGGCCCCAGATCTTCTGTATATTGTTCCCTTCAGCTCTGTGGTCCAGGAGGCTGGGCAATTTGGATACATCAGCAGCTACCCCTGCTATTGGCTTGGCTGAAGAGAGTAAAATGTATTATCTCACTCCCTGCCAATGTGCCCTTAGATCCAGGACAGCTAGTAGGCACAGCTGCCCTGGGCTCTACCCATGTTCTCATAAAGAGCCCTTTTGTTTAAACTCCTCTCAAATAATCCAGACTGAATGAGCTTTCTATTCCAGGAGTCTGGCTGTTACTATATTTACAGAAGCTCCCATTTGTGAGACACGTGAGAATACTAGGAAATCTCAGGAAAGTAAGAATAGACAGCTGGTGATGTGAAATGGATGGTTGGTTGGTAGAGAAGGGATGGGGAAATATGGGGGAAATTCAGATATCAAAATACCGATTAGGAAGGCATGCTGCCTTCCTAAGTTGATTAAGTTACATATGAAGAGTAAAGAAGCCCTCACTTAGCAGACATGGTTGAATAGAGTATCCCAGGAAAAGAAAGAAGTTTTATAAGCACACTTTGAGGTCTACTAAGAAGCATTGTTTTAAAGAGCAGAGAAAGAGGAGGGGCCACGCTCATGCCCTTCCCTTACAGAAGAATCTTTGGCCTTAGTGATTAGCCTTAAGTAGCTTCTTTGCCAATGAATAGGAAGAGCTCACAGATGGAAAAGCTCTAGTCCACCTCCAACCTCAGTCAGCGCCTAACCCTACTCTCTGTCTTTAGCTCCCCCTGGCCTTGATGGCAGCATTCTACACAATGGGGCTAAGATACAAACTATTGTTTCAGAGATACTCGCCACCCTCAATCTCTGACCAATGTGCCTGATGTTTATAGAACTCTTTCCACTTGAGAGAGTGACTGGCATCCCCACTCCCACTAAAGGCTCTTGGAGTCATTCACATTCCTCTCTGCCCACTAGTCCCGAGCTTCTGTGGTTACAACAATAAGACAACAAAAGCAGCGGTGGCTGGACATCCACAGTGCCCTAGGCATTTCCTGTACTCTTTCTGCCCACAGTGACAACTTTACCTATTTTCAATGGATCCCTCTATTTAAAAATTGGATTTCCAAAAGCTTTATTCCATCCCTGGCACCGGGAGTTTTAGTTGTTAGCCTGTCCTGTACCTGTAGTCATTGTTGCCCTGTTTAGGGTTAGTCTACTTAAACTATATTTGTATGTGTATAGGTATGTATTTTATAGGATGTTTCGAAAGGTCTTTGATGCTAGGTATCTTTTTCTGAGTCCCTTCTTCTACCCTGCTCCCCAACCCCGCATCCTATTTAATACTACTTGTTCCATTTTCCCTTTCTACCCTTTTCTAACCCTTTCTACCACAATGTTCTACCTGCCTTCCTTTGAAATCTTGCCACATGGTTCCTTAATCTCCTGATTTCTACACCAATCCCAAATAAAATACATATATCAGAAGGTTCAAAGTTAACATCTACAAATAACAGAAAACATGTGACATTTGTCTTTCTGGGTCTCAGTTACCTCTCTGAGAATGATTGTTTCCAACTCTATCCATTTGCCTGTAATTTTCAAAATGTCATTTTTCTTAACACATGAATAATATTCGTTTGTGTAAATGCACAACAGTTTGGTCATTCATTCATCAGTTGATGCATATCTGGCATTGTGAATAAAGCAGCAACGAACATGGCTTAGCAGTTATCTCTACAGTAAGCCCTTTGAGTGTATGCCTAAGGGTACTATAGCTAAGTCAAGTGTTAGTCCTATTCCAGCTTTCTGAGGAGCCTGCACAGTGGTTTCCATAGTGGCTGCACCAGTTTGCACTCCCACCAGCAATGAATACACATTCTCCTCCCCCACAGCCTTGCCAGCATTCTTCAGCATATGTTTATCTTACCCATCCTGGCCAGGGTAAAATGAAATTTCAAAGAAGGTTAATTTCCACTTCCTTGGTGGCAAAGGACATTTAAAACTGAACATTTAATATATATAAAGCTATATATATTGTATTATATATATTATATTATATATAATATATAATATATATATATTTCTTAGCCATTTGTATTTCCTCCTTTTAGAACTCTGTTTAGTTCCATAGCCCCATGTTTTTTGTTTTTTGTTTTTTTAAATAGTATCACTGCATGTGGTTGTGTGTTTTGCCTGCATGTACATCTGTGCACAATGTATGTGACTTGCATATCCAGAGGCCTGAAGAGTACAGCAGATCCATGCCTCATTTTT
Organism: Tokudaia tokunoshimensis; assembly: GCA_036184795.1. NCBI lineage: Eukaryota > Metazoa > Chordata > Mammalia > Rodentia > Muridae > Tokudaia > Tokudaia tokunoshimensis. The sequence continues at coordinate 80,861,710 of BTHU01000017.1, forward strand.
AATTCAATTGTTTTCTTACTTACTGTTTAGTTTCTTTAGGTCTTTGTGTATTATAGATACTAACCCTCTACCCAGTGTATGTCTAGTAAATATTTTCCCAGTCTTTAGACTGCCTCCTCGCTCAAATTTTGGTGTCCTTTACCATATAGAAGCTTTCGAACTTTGTGTGGCCCATTCACAAATTACTTGTCATAGTACCTGTACTATATGGGTCCTGTTCAGAAAAATTGTTGGCCAGTAAGCTCCCATAGACCCACAGACATTACAGACTATTGGCAAGGCTCTTGAGTGCCTTACAGAACTTGACAATAAGACCCTACTGCTGAAGAAGTTACATACTTCACAGAACATGGAGAAATCAAGCTGGTACTCATGTGAAGCGTCATCCCCGTTGACTATCACGGTGCTCTAAGGGGCTATTCATGCTACTGATGGAAAAATATGATCAATATGACTAGCTGTGAATCCTTTGAACACAATAATGACTAGTTTGGTAGGACATGTCCTCTGGTGCAATGATGACCTAAGTATCTTGGGAATAATCAACTATCTGTTGACTAGATTTAAGGTCCACTGTTCAGGATGAACAGTTCCTGGAATTAATATCAGGAACAAGACAAGTTCCAGATTCTAGGGAAGAACCAACCACAATTATTCTGCTAAATGAGCATAGTATTAAATGGATTTCTAATGACTTCCCATTATACTCATAAGTTAGCGAATCCCTCAACTCTCATCTGAGAAGTTGTGTTTTGCAGGATTTAGCAATGAACACAAAGATCCACAACTGGTTAAAGTGCAGAGGATATGAAGAAGAGCCACACTCAACCCTAAATGGGTCATCTATATCACAACCTGCCCTCCCAAGGCTCAGGGATCACTGCAGGAAAGGGGGCGGAGAAACTGTAAGATCCATAGAGAGTGGACTCCAAGGAGACGGTGTTTCCCAGAAACAGCATGGCAGTGGTCCATAGGAATCCACAGCCTTTGTGGCAGGATTCACAAGACCTGCACAAGCTCAAACCAGACAAAAACCCAGCACTGATCACGGAAGGTTAGCATGAAGTTCCACTCTTAGCTAAGGAGCTGATGACCATGGGGAGAGGAAGGGTGGGGTTTCCCGTGACTGAGGGTGTGGCCCCTGCTATGTCAATCATATTATAGTGTAAAACCACGCATCCAAGAGTGTCAGGGCAGCACAAACTGGACCTGATGAGTTAAAAAATGACACAAACTTCCGTGGGTTGGGGAAGTTCTAAGAGGAGTTGGGGAAGAAAGGATGAATATAATCAAAATACAATGTATGACATTCTCAAAGAAATATTTTAAAATGAAAAAGAAAATTTAAAGATGGTTGTTCTTTCTAGAAAATATCAACGGCAGATATTTTGATCAGGATTATAACTGTATAGCTGCCTATGGATGCTCAAATTCATAAACTGTATCATTACCATTTATTTGTACACTTTGTTAGATGTCAGTTATATTTTAATATATTCTGGTTATTTTAATATAGATAATAAAGTAGAATAAAAGTAAAGGCTTTTACATTTAAATTTAAGAATTGAGTTTCTGTGCTGGAGAGATGGGTGATTCAATGATTAAGAGTACTGGCTACTCATATGAATAACTCTAGTTCGAGGGCATCCCATGCCCTCTTCTGGTCTTTATGGGTACCAGGCACACATGTAATACACTTACCTACCTGTAGGAAAAACACTCATACACATAACTTAAAAAACTGAATTTCCTTAAGTCGTGTTAAGTCTCTTTCCAATCTAAACCATGCTGGTTAAGTTGCCACTATGATCATTGCCCACCCTGTACTGTTGTATTTAGTTTCCCAAATTCTCATACAGCCCTCACTATGTACCAGGTGTACCAGGTGTTATATGGCTCTACCACACACTGTCAAGTCAAAGGATCCTTATTGGAACACTAACTGGTTGTGAATTAATTTGAAATTGGAAGCCAGGTTGCAGCAGCACATTAACAAAATATCAGTGTCTCAATACTCCAAGTTGTACTCCTCATAAATGCAGTATGGATCCGAGAAGGTGCTGTTCCACCTTGTCACTCCGGAACCCCGGGCTTTCAGAGACTTTTGTCACTTATATAAAACATACAGTTATCAAGGCCCTGTACAAGAGAAAAAAAAGAATGGAGAGGGGAGTCACACTTAACAAGTCCAGCTCAGAAGTGACACTTTTATACAATACACTGGCCAGAACTAGTTACATCAATAGTATTTAACCTGATTATACAAGAAAAATCAAAAGCATTGATTATACTCAGTGGGATATGGATGGAACAAAAAAAGAACATGACATTTGGAGGAGATGGGATGGGGCAGTCTGGGAAGAGTTAGAGGTGTAATGAAGGGTTGCTATGATCAAATACATTGTTTTATGTATAACATGAAAATGGAGTACTTAGAAAAGGAGTCTGGTAGTTGATAAGCATAGTGTCTCTGCAACAGACAGGCAGTGTGGTGTGCTTTTAGAGAAAAGGGAAGACAAAACAAAGGGCTGGTAAGGTTGAGTAAGTATATCGAGATGGCACAATTATCCCCATTTGTATCTGTGATTCACACCCACATAGTCTGCCTCCATAGAACATTTGGTCGGTCTCCGTGATGGGCTATCCTGTTCCCTTCATCCTCTCTGTTCACTACCCACCCCAAATGTGTGCTTTCATCAATTCTTCCCTTCTTTTCATGGATTACCTTCTTTTGTCAATTTTATCTCTTAAACAGAATACTATACCCTTCATAACTTAACTTAAGCAATATAGGAAGACAGCCTTACACAAACCAGATGGAAAAATAGGTACATTGACCTCTAAATTCCCCAAATATATATATATATATATATATATATATATATATATATATATATATATATATTTCAGATGTAGAACCATCTTAGTTTGCTTCCATGTTGCTTTGATAAAGCACTGACCCAAAGCAACTTCTGGAGGTAAGGGCTGATGTCAGCTTACAGATTACAGTCTTTCATTGGTAGAAGCCAAAGTAGGAACTCAAGATAGAAATCTAGAGTCAGAATCAAAAAGCAGAGACTGTGGAGCAATGCTGCTTTCTGGCTTGCTCCCTGTGGCCTGCTCAGTATGCTTTCTTAAACAATCCACAACTATCTGCCCAGGGTTGACATCATCCATAGTGGACCAGACCTACCCACACCAAACATCAATCATTAAAATGCCTCAGAGACATGCCATAGGCCGAAATAAAGGAAGCATTTCCTCAATTGAGGCTCCTTCTTCCCAAGTGACTCTAGCTAGTGTCAACTTGACAAAAACTAGCAAGCACAGACACTTATCAACTCTGCTGAACACTTAGTCATAGATGGCCCTCCTCCTCAACCTCATACCGAACTTTTCTAGGTTGGAGATTGTGTTCTGCAAACCTCGGTTCCCAGAATCTGGCACAGTGTCAAGATGTGGTATATACACATTAAATAAGAATTAAATAAAGGGAAGAATAGATCAGTCTTTGTCTAGCTTATGTAATACTTAATGGTGTGGTGAAAGGTCAAAGACTAACATAACATGAAAATATTTATCAGCAGTACAGCTGAACGGAAGTGAGGAGTAGATCAAGTGTCTGGTTGATCCCCACTCTGCCAGTCATTACTGCTGGGTTATTTCTGTAAGCATGGATGTCCACAAGTTTATTTTCGTGTTTTCTTTAATTCTGGAAGTAAGATCAAAATAAATCTAACAGTTAACAATTACACGTCTTCTGGTTTTGTAAGCAGAAGCTAATTTTCAATCTGGATGGTATGACAACATACTAATCTAATTAAATGGTGTCATTCAAATGTTTGTAGATCAGACTAACATATCATTGCCTGTAGTTCTGTGAGAAGATAGACAATTAAGCAGGCAAGCCTTCAACTTCTACTGAGAGGAAAACAGAGAGAGAGAGAGAGAGAAAGAGAGAGAGAGAGAGAGAGAGAGAGAGAGATGCTTTAACCTTTTACACAACGACCTGCAGAAGTGTCTTGTTCCTTTTCCACAGTGCTCAGACTCATCCTTCCCTGTCTTCTCAACAACACATCTCATAGCTACTCCTGCACTCTCACTGGCTTACAGGGTCTTCTCTTTGCAGAATATTCTAACATAACAATTTACCAATGAAATCCTTTTGATAGGACTACTGCCCTCTACTAAGTATCAGGACTCATTAAGTGAAAATTGAGAATCCTCTGTGGTTTGTTTACTTTTTTTCTATAGATTATCTTTAAAATCTAATTCAGAGGCTAAAGATAATAGGAGGTTTGTTGCAAAAGACTAGATACAACAGATTTCAATTATTCATGAATAAACTCTGGGAACATAATATACAGCACAAGACTTTATACTAATTCATACTGTTGTAATATACACTTGAAATTTCCTGACCATAAAAACCTTACCACAATATCCCAACCCCCCAATACCACCAGGTATTCCCTAGGAAGCCTCAGGCCACCTCAGTCAGGAAAGTTGGTAGGCTGCCTACATTCCTTCCTCTCCTCCAAATCTAATCCCTCAGTCTCATTCCCTTCTCTGTAGCTGACTACCTGCTGGGGCTTCCTTACCTCCTGTCCCTACCCACAGTGGATCACAAAGACCTTCCCCTCTAAATTTGCGCTTCCCACACCCTACATCCCCAGGCTTCCCGGAAGCCTGCAGGCCTCTCTGGTCAGGAGAGCAGGAAATCCAGCCGCAGCTCTTCTCTCCTCTTCACTAAATCTAATCCCCCTGTCTCACCCTCAACTCTGTAGCAGACTACTTGCTTCTCCTCTCAGTCTCTATCTTCCCCTCCAACCTTCCTCCCCACTCATCCTGTTATCCCAGCCTCCAACCCAGGCAGGCATTCCCTGGGAACCAGCCATCCAGGTCTGCCAGAGAAGCAAGTAGGCCAACTGAGTAGGTAGAGGAGCTTCAGATCCTCTCTTTCCCTCCTGTCCTCCAAATCCAATCCCCCAGTCTCATCTGCAGCTCTGTTGCAGAGCCCCTGCTGAGGCCTTTCCTCACTCTCTGCCCCCATTACCAAGGGGTTAAGCAGATCCTGGTGGAAAACCCTCCTTTCCTCCCTCCTGTGAATTCCATGAGTACCCCCAAAGCATCCCCATCCCTATGGGTCATCTCCTAATACCCAGAAACACGTTGTACTCAGACCCCGGTGACCAACCCGCAGGATTCCATCACACACACACACACACACACACCACCGCCCCCGCCCAAGAACCAGAGAGGGCAATAGAAAGCAAGGAATGGAACACCCATTCAACAAAGATAATACCAGGGATCAGAACCTAGAATCACATTTAACCCACACCCAGATGTCTAGATACCAATATAAAAACACAATCAATAACAGCCGGGACAGTATGTCTCCACTAGAGCCCAGCAATCTTACCACAATAGGCTCTGAGAAATGTCATGTAGCTGAAACACAAGACAAAGACCTTTTTTTTTTAAACTGTAACTAGTTTTATTAAATATACTTTTCATAAACAGTCATGGTATTTCAGTCAGGACATGGGCAGACACTCAACATTCAGTATACAAGAACTTCCAAATTCCCTTCTTGTATAGACTACCAAAATCAGAAAGCCACTATAAAACCCAATGAAGTCTTCATTCAATATTTTGAAAAGGGGGAAGTAGTTTAGAGTGAGGGTTGACATTTCACATTAAGAAGGATGTTTAACAACTATTCACAGACAACCCTGACTTTCAGGAAACTAACATGGCAGAATTACCAATCTGAAGATCCATAATCTTTTATAAAAGGAACCAGAGCTCTTCTGAGAGCACTTGATGAAGTCACTGCAAAGTCCACATCGCCTAATAGACTGGAAAACCAATTTTGAGGGTCAGGTTCCAACAAGTCTCTGATTTTAAGGGAATTAAGTCTATGTTGATATTACAGGGGAAGAGGATATAAAAATGAATTTAGAGTTTTCCCAGACCTACAGGCATTTTGTGGCTTGGTGGCCACCTATGTCAAGACCAGGATGTCTCTCCTGGGAGTCAACAGGGGCCTTTCAAAATCATCAGGGAAAGAGGTTTTCTGTCCTCAATCCAGCTTGGAAGAAATTTTGTTAGTGACATGTAATCCTTTCCCCCGATTATGAAGTGTTCTGTGTGCTAACAATATAGCTTTAAAAAAAAAAAGTAAAACAAAATTCTGCATTTTTATAAAACTTGATAAAAAATAGTATTTCAAACTGTACAGTCACCAGAAGTACACAGTTATCAAAAATGCACACCTGTCACTTGGCATCTCCAGCACCTTCAGCTTTCTGTGCCTGGTCTGTTTTGGCATCTCCATTTTCTGCAGGATTATTCGTATCCTTACCAATGTCGGCTTTCCCCCTCTTCCCCTTGGGTAGCTTCTCTCCACTTCTTTGCAGGGGCCTTTTTAGGCTTGGGCTCTGGCTTCGGAGGAGCAGGTTTAGCAGACAACCTTGCAGATCTTCTCTGTGGCTCGTCCTTCACCTTGGCTTTGTCTCCTTTAGCATCCCCTTCAGCCTTTCTTTTGGGCATGGCGGCGGCAGTGGACGTCTGTGCTGAACACGGGTTTACAGCGGCTCGCGGGTTTGGTCTGTCTGGGGGTCATTCTCGCTGCTTCTTCACACTGCCTCCGACAAAGACCTTAAAATAGGCGGTATGGATACATAGAGATCCTTAAGAGGAAATGAATAAATCCCTTTCTAAAGAAGCTTTGAAGGCATAAGCAAATAGTGAAAGGCAATGAATAAAACAGTTCAGTGCCTGAAAGTGAAAATAGGATGAATAAAGAAAACCCAAACTGAGGGGAATCTCGAAATGAAAAATTAAGAACTCAAATAGGAACCTCAGAGCCAAGCCTCACCCACAGAATACAAGAGATGGAAGAATCTCAGGCATTGAAGACAATATAGAAGAAATAGATACCTTGGTCAAAGAAAATATTAAATCTAAATAAGTCTAGGCACAAAATCTTCCAGGGAACCAGTTCAGCTGACTGCAGCGCTTCATCTCTCCCTCAGTTCCTCCAGACCCAGTACCTCAGTCTCACCCCCGCCTCTGCAACAGAACACCGGCTGCAGCCTTTCCTACTCGTCTGTCCCTGTTAGGATTCTGCTAAGCTCCACCCACAGTTACCTAGCAACAGCCAGGTATGCCCCTTCCCACAGTTACCTAGCAACAGCCAGGTAGGCCGGCCTGCTATAAAAGGGCCTGCTCAGTCATCTCCTTACCTAAACTCTGTTTCCATTAAATGCTTCACATTTCTTCTTCTTGCTGTGTCACTGTCCTAACATTATCTAAGTTCCTATAAATTTGCCTAACTCTAATAATAAATATTCCACTATACAATCCAACATTTTTTTTTGGTTTGGTTTTTTTTTTTAATTTATTTTCTAAGTTTTTTTATTTACATTCCAAATCATTTCCCCTTTCCCGTTTCCTCCCTCCCCGAAATTCCCATAAGCCCCCTTCCCTCCCTCTTTTCCCCATTCAACCCCCTCTCACTTCTCTGTCCTGGCGTTCCCCTACATCCAGTCTTTCCAGGACCAGGGGTCTCTCCTTCCATCTTCTTGGAAATCTATTGATATGAGAATTGTGTCTTAGGGTATTCTGAGATTCTGGGTTAATATCCCCTTATCAGTGACTGCATGCCATGTGTGTTCTTTTGTGATTGGGTTACCTCACTAAGGATGATATTTTCAAGTTCTGACCATTTGCCTAGGAATTTCGTGAATTCATTGTTTTTAATTGCAGAGTAGTATTCCATTGTGTAAATATACCACATCTTCTGAATCCATTCTTCCGTTGAGGGACATCTGGGTTCTTTCCAGCTTCTGGCTATTATAAATAAGGCTGCTATGAACATAGTGGAGCATGTGTCCTTATTGCATGCAGGTAAAGCCTCTGGGTATAGGCCCAGGAGTACTATAGCTGGATTCTCCGGGAGTGTCATACTCAGTTTTCTGAGGAACTGCCAGACTGCTTTCCAGAGTGGTTGTACCAGCTTGCAATTCCACCAGCAGTGGAGGAGTGTTCCTCTTTCTCCACATCCTCGCCAACACCTGCTGTCTCCTGTGTTTTTGATCTTAGCCATTCTGACTGGTGTGAGATGGAATCTCAGGGTTGTTTTGATTTGCATTTCCCTAATGACTAAGGATGTTGAACATCTCTTTAGGTGCTTCTCTCTTGCATTTCTTATTCTCACACTCTCCTAGCCTCTCTCTTGCCCCCTCCTGGGCTCTCCTCCCCTCCCCCCTCTCGCCACGTGATCATGACCAGCCTCTGCTTCTCTACTCTCTCCCTCTCTCTGCCTTTCTCTACCTCTACTACCCCCTTAACTCCCCTCCCCATGCCCTGAATAAACTCTATTCTATACTATACCAGCATGTGTCTGGTCCCTCAGGGGAAAGGGAGGCCTCGGCATGGGCCTGCTGGGGAACCCCCTTTCCCCACACCACCGTAGAACATATTCTCACACCTCTTTCTCTTTTTATGATCACAACAGTCCCCTTCCTCTGCAGATCCCACAGTTCTTCCCTTCCTAACCTCCCTGCCACAACTTGTTGCTTTATCCTAGCCCCTAACATCAACAGAAACTCCTAGCTAAACCAAAGGCCTCTCCTCCAGAAAAGAACATAGGCCAATTGCAGATCTTTGCCTGTCCCTCGATCCACCCCCCAGTCTCATCCTCAGCCCTATAGGAAAACACCTACCACAGTCTCTTTTTCCTCCTTGCCCTCATCCCCAAGGGATCACAAAGATCTCCTAAAATCTTCTTTCCCCCAACTCAGCCCATTATTCAAGCCTCTGTCACTAGTAGGCATTGCTGCAGCAAATAGCAGTTGAGCAAGCCAGGGAAACAGAGAATACAGAAAACAAAGAATAAAATCACTCACTCACCCAAGACAAGACCAGGTATCAACACCTAGAATTACAATCAGCCCAAACCCAGATGCCTAGAGACCAGCATTAAAACACAAAGCAAAACAGCAGCAACAACAACATTCACACACTAACAATAACAACCAAGAGAAAGTTTCTACTAGAGCCCAGCAACCCTACCATACCAGGTCCCAAGTTTCCAACATACCTGAAGCACAAGAAAAAGACCTTAACACTACCTGTGTGAAGAGGATAGGGACCCTTAAAGAGAAAATTAATAAATCTATGAAAGAAATCCAGGAAAAGGCAAGCACTGAGAAGAAATGAATAAATCCCTTAAAGAAATCCAGGAAAACACAAACAGTTGAAGGAAATGAATAAACTGTTCAAGGCTTGGAAAAGAAAGTAGAGTGAATAAAAAGAATTCAAACTGAGAGAATTTTGACAATGAAAAATTTAGAAACTCATATGGACACAAAAAGGTAACCTTGGCCACAGATGAGAGATGGAAAAGAGACTCGGGGGGGGGGGCGGATGTGAGCACACAGTCTCACAAATGATCACTGTTGGGAGAGGGAAAATAAGTCCTTCAACAGAGTGACATTGGATGTGTCAGCACACTCCAGGGCTGACCACATGCTCAAGAGTAGTTACCCAGCACAAATCAGACTCCATGGTTTTTACAATGGCCCTTCCCTCCTCCTGACCCTAGAAATTCTGTTTATTTCAGTTTTTACAATCCTGATCGATTCTCTTGTCTTGAAGCATCTTGTGCATTCAGATATTTCACACAGTGCTTGATGTGGTCAGTAATGAAAGTAATAATAATGTAGTGACTATGCCCATAACGCTCCTGCAGCCTAACAACATGGGTGTGCTTTTCTATGCAGGTGGCTATGAAGTTATAAGGGAGTAACTGTCCATTTGAAAGAAACTTGTCATCTTTTCCTTGATTGATTAATGCCACTGAATAGGAAGGACTTACAAGAAAGGTCACATTGTATGCCTTCCATTTACTTTGATCTGATCCCAAATATCTATTAAAGGCTTTTTTTGCCTCAAGGACAGAGTGCTGGATTGCACACTGGAGCGAACACTGGCACAGATTTGTATTTTACAGGATTTTTCAAAGCAAAAACCAGAGACAGAGATTTCATTTTCTTATTTCCTTCCTTCTTTCCTTCCTTTCTTTTTTAAAGAAAGGAAACAGACTTTTGTTTTCTAGAAAGAGGAAGAGCATGGTTTTGTAGGGAACAGGAAGGATTGGGTATGTATGGGAAAATACAGGATAAAAATACACAATATGAAATTCTCAATAAATAAACACATAAGAAAAACACATTGAGAATTTTAACACTCATAATTTTTATTCTAAGCATTTACTTTTATTTGTAATTGTGTGTCTATATGGATGTATGTACACACATGCCTGTGGAGAACAGAAGAAGAAATCAGATCCCCTGGTACTAGAATTATAGATTGTGAACTGACTGTTTTTGATGCTAGATCTTTAACCTCTAACTCTGTAAGAGCAGTACACACTCATAACCATTAAGCCACATCTCCAGCCCTATTTTAAAAATAAAGGTGAGGGCTGGAGAGATGGCTTAGAGGTTAAGAGCACTGGCTTCTCTTCCAGAGGTCTTCAGTACAATTCCCAGCAACCACATGGCGGCTCATAACCATCTGTAATGGGATCCGATGCCCTCTTCTGGTGTGTCTGAAGACAGTGACAGTGTACTCATATAAATGCAATAAATAAATCTTTAAAAAACAATTAAATTGAATTGTGAAAGTTTATGTGTGACTTCACTTTCCCATTTCCCATTCTCTCCTGAAGCATACCTCACAAGGATTCTACCTCTGCTGCAGTGTGTCCTCCACAAGTAACCACAGAAAATCTTTTAAAACTGAAATAGGTTGACTCACCCACTTTCTAAAGCCCCCTGGCTTCTTCTCATCCTTAGAATAAAATCGGAAATGCTCATCATGGATTCTGCCTCATTAAAATAGTAATGTTCAACTCACACATGTTGCAAAAGATTTAAAGATCCGATGCTGGGGATGAAACTCAGGAAAGTTAAAAATGTGGTACTGGGGATAAAATTCTGAGGCTTGTGGATGCTGGGCAAACATCACTGAGTCACACCGCCAGCCTTCATGTGGTGGAGGTGAGATACACTCTTATGCAAAGCCCTTAGGATAATGGTTGTAGTTAGAGCATAGAAAACCATATATAAATTGTCGTTGCCTCAACAGCACATACCAGCAAAAAACAAAACAAAACAAAACAAAAAAGTCTGATTGCCAGATTCTTTATGCTGTTAACATGGCATGGCTCCGTCTCATCTTGTTCCTCTTTCTTTGTCCCCCTGATCTCTGCTCTTGCCTGTGCCCTCCCCTCCCCTCCCCCCAGCCTTTGAGCGGGGGGGGGGGGGGGGAGGGATTCAGACTTTGGCCGTAGCCCATCTAGGAGCTCTCAGATCAAGGTGAAATCCATTGTTCTCCAAGGACCTGCAGTTGCAGGGGAGCCAACCACTTGCTGAGCAACCAAATCGGTTCTCAGCCTTTGGGGGAAGGGTTTTCCCCCACCTTTAAATTTGGAGCTCCCCATTAAACATCGAGCCTTGATCAGAAAAAAATTGTCTTGGCTCCTTATTTCTCTTGCCCGCCTGCCCTTTTATTTCATCCCCAGCTTTCCTTCCAGGTGACCTTGGTTCCCTTGCCGCAGACAGTTACACTTGCCTTTCTCCATCTTCTCCTTTCTTTTCCTTTCCCATGGGGAAGGCATTAACTTTGAATTGGGTGGTAGAAAAGATCAGCCAGCAGCTTCCTGCTTTCTCTTGTTCCATCACGTCTTGAGAGGGAAAGGGGATGAGTTTTAAGTGCCGTGATCACAGAACCTACCTGTCGGCATCTCAGTCTATAAACCTGCCCTTCTGGGCTCACAGCTAAGCATCTCTTTTTACATGACCACTCCTTCAGCACCACGTGGTCAATGGGGACCACATTATAAGACCCATGGGTCTTGGTACGTGATTCCACAGTTATCTAAGTGATTTCACAAATCTAATCCCTACTCATCCTCAGAGCAACCAGAAACAACGGAGTCCCGGAGCCTGCCCATCCCTACCCGCCCCTGAACTCTTACTCTGACACACATCTCCTAGCTCTGTTTTACGTTATTTCTGCTCTGTTTCTCCCAAAATATATTTGTTCCCTTTTCTTAAAAGATTGGAGTGAAACAATGGTGAAATAATAAAAGTTAGCCTTTCAGTCAACACTTAAGCAAGCTTAGCAACCTGATATCTCTGTCAGAGCACTGCACAGGGTCACTCGTAGCTCCACACAGGGAGAACTCTTCTTAGCTGGCCTTCTCCAAGGTCCACCATCTGCTATCCTGTTTGATGCCTGTCTCCCCAGGCCTGTCTTGTTTTCCCAACCAGTTCATTGTTTCCATAGACAAGGGACATTCAGATACTGCAAGTAAGAAAGTTGAACTTTGTTGTCCTACATGGCCACATGACTCAGTCTGATGACAATGTCTCCCCTTTGTACAGTGTCACTATTATGTGTCTCTGCTAAGGGAAAGGACGCATAAGATGCCTGTGGACCACTGTGCAGAGCATAATTCTACAAGAGTCCAGAGAAAGTCACTGTATGAAAGTGCTTCCTCATCTAACAAATTAAACTCAGTCCTATATCCTTTCCAGACCACTCATAGACGAGCATCTTTTAATTAGAGATTCAAACTTCCTTTTGTTGATAGTTTTAAAAATCGCCACTTGTCTGGCCTCAGCACCTAAAAATCCAGATCCAACCGAAACTTGACCCAGTTCACATTTAAAATTCAGGTTTGGGCTGGGTATGTGACTCAGGGCACAGTTCATGCCATGTATTTGCAGGGCCTACACTTCAAGTTGATATGGATGCTATCAAAAGCAGCCCTTCCCTGAAAACCTTGCCAAACAGAAATTAACAGGGCAGTCCCCAGAAATGAACATTTTTTGCTTTGAATGATGCAACTATTAATAATGGTTTTCAGGACAGTTTTAGACAGAGAAGAAAGGCAAAACATGAAGATTTAGGTTTTCCTTTTTCTCTTGGTCCAAGCCCCACAATGTGCCCTGAAGCACACAAATCCCTCTGCTCCATTGTTTGTCTTAAAAAAAGATGAATAATAGGGTTATTTCCTTATTCTTAATGAGCTTAATGAGTGAAATGTTCACAAGATGTCTTGAGAGGTCTACTGGTAACCTTTAAACAATTTCTTCCAGAATAATTTCCTCAAAATTCCAACTTATTAATGCCTTCCTTGAAAAAGTCAAGTGCCATTCTAAAATGGCATGTAAAAAGAAAAAGCTTACAATTTCACAATCTGCTATGAACATGGTCAGAAATGTTCAAAATAATCTTATCTATGTAGACCTAGGACTATGTCTTCATCATATGCTCCCCTTTGGCCCCTCTAACTCTGTGTTACCAGAAGTATGCAGTTCATTCCTAGTGACATTTGCTCAAGGTTATAATAACAAGTAGCTGTCTCCCAGTGATGTACATGTTCCGGCCTTTCCTGCTCCAAGGATTATTTGCTTGTTCTTCCTCAAAACTTATTTTTTCTCAGTCATCTTGGCCAGAAAGATCCTACTTCAGAGCTGAAGGTAAGCACGCTTGTATAAATTTCTCAGCTTCTCAAGTGCTCTGGACTCTGAATAGAAAAGCTAGGGACCTACCTAAGAAAGAGTTACACCTCAGTGCTTCCAAATCCTCTTTATTTTTCTTTTCTTTTATTGAACATTTTTTTTATTTACATTTCAAATGTTATCCCCCTTCCCAGTTTCCTGTCCACAAACCCCCTATCCTATTCCCCCTCCCCCTGCTTCTATCAGGGTGCTCCCACTCCCACCTCTCCGCCCTGGTATTTCCCTACACAGGGGCATCTAGCCTTCACAGGACTAAGGGCCTCTCCTCCCACTGATGCCCGACAAGGCCTTCCTCTGCTACATATGTGGCTGGAGCCATGGGTCATTCCATGTGTACTCTTTGGTTGGTGATTTAGTTAGTCCCTGGGAGCTATGGGAGAGGTCTGGTTGGTTGATATTGTTGTTCTTCCTATGGGGTTGCAAACCCCTTCACCTTCTTCTGTCCTTTTTCTAACTCCTCTATTGGGGACCCCGTGCTTAGTCCAATTGTTGGCTGCAAGCATCTACCAAATCCTCTTAATTGTGGTTCATCCTTCTTAAAGAAGTATCTTATTTCTTAAAGTATGGCAATAAAATCTATTACTTCTTTGTCTAACTGAAACTTTCTTCCCTACTAATGAATTTATTAATTTCTCTGTTTGTCTTTATTATAGTCTATTAAATTATAAAGTCTATTAAATTATTATAAACTCTACTCAAGAATTACAGCAGGATTTGCTAATGGAACTAAGGTTGAAATTCAGATCATTCCCTTTAACCTCTTCCTGAACCATCCTTTTACCTGGTTAACCTTCCTGCCTTTTAAAATGGGATCGTTTTCTGCCAAAAGACCAGGGTGGGTTGCCACATGATGGCTTTCTGCTACTCTGAGCAACTCTACCACTAGCACACACATATATGAATGACTGCAGCAACTTGGGGGCATAGAATAACTAAGCTAAGCATATTCATGATCATATGCTCCCCAAAATGATCAACAGTTGGAACATGTATTCAGTGAAGACTCAGTATACTCATGACTTTCCTTGACTAGCTGTCAAGGAACATACAGAGCCCAGAAAGGATGGGAATGGGAAGGGTCCTCAGAGGGGGCTGAGAGAAGGGCCTTGAGCAAGACTGAAAAGAAGAGTCCTCCTCCTCTGCACTCCCAGGAGGAATGAAAGACTCTTGCTCACTTGTTCATGCATTGAGCAACACAGTTTACTGGATTCCTATGTACTGGCCTAGTTTCAAGTTGAAGTCGGACTGGGGCCCGGGGGAGCCCCCAGAACGAGAACATTATGTTGCTGAACTGAAGCCTCTCGGCAGCTCCTGCAAAGAACTAAGTCTGTGAGGTTGCAAAGAGCCACAAACCTTTTTTTTTTTTTTGATGGGATCCCCTCAGGCCAGGGGCAGGACAAGGAAGGGCAGAAACTGGGTGAGTAGCTTCAAAAGATTCTTGCCTCTCAGCTGCAATTGTGTCCCTCCTATAACAGCAAGAGATTTGCTTTCTGTGGCCTTGCAATAACTTAAAGCAGCTTCTTACTGAAACATCTCATTAATAGCTCTAGGTCTGTTTTACATCCAGAAATTTAACTGACTTAAAGAATCTTTCTAAGCAATGTTATGTAGCATTCCTTTTCAGTTTTTTTTTGTTTTGTTTTGTTTTTTTTAGGTTTGTTTTGGTTTTGGTTTTCCTGTTTTGTGCTGTCTGGGCTTAAGACTAGCAGGGCAGGTCTCATCTCAGGGAACGTTTGATGGAGCTGGCAATGTGTAGAAGACTGAGCTAACTCTGCCTGAAAGTAGCTGAAGGCCTACGTACTCAGAAATCTTGCCCTAGTACAAGGTACAGAGAGGCACAAAAGCAAGACCCCTGAGAGCCAGAGGGACCTAAGACTGGGCAATTTGAGGGCGAGGCAGAGTGAAGACCTGCTGCAGTGGCATTTTTGTTCTGATTTCGAGGAGCCAGGCTATTCAGTTTTGGAAGATTGGTTTTAAAATAAGTGTTCGGCACAAAGTACTACCAATAGGAGAATCCAACGTGGTGGGGTGAAAGAACGTAGCAAATGACTGAAACTTAAACAATATTGTACTACACAAGTTGTAGAGCTGAGCCGATAAAGGTTTATGATGATCAGCAGGGGTGGGGAGATTCTAGCTGGCCAAGGTTAAGGTCAGTCAAGGCAGAAAGAGGATAGAATGGCCCTTCAGTGGCCCTCCTCCCAGAAGAAATTCTCCAGACCCCAGAAGTACCTGGGCTCTTTGTCCATCTAGCAGTAGAAAGGGAAAGCTTGACTGGCCAGACACTCTCGTCACTCACTCCGGGTCTCCTTTCCCTGGTCTTTCTGTTCACTAAGTTGCCGCACTTTACCCAGTATGATCGAATGCTTGAATTTCCATTCCTCTGACTGTGCAGAGAGAGAGGCTTCCTCAGAGTTCCCCACAGAATTCAATGGGTGTGCACTGGCTTTGGAGCGTGCAACCACTCCTTAGGGTTATAATGAGCTTTTCTGAAAACCAGGGAGAGTAGACGTGAGCTGCTCACAGGAATCCTGCACCTAGCCAAAGAAACCAGAAGCCTATTAGAATGACATCCTTCTTTGGAGCTTCTCCTTCCTTTTATAGAGTCTTGATTAATAATATTTATACATCTAGCTAGGCTTGGTGGAACATGCCTATGGTCCTGGCATTCAGAAGATCAAGGTAGGAGAGCCAAATCGTAGATGGAATTGGGCCAAATTTCAGGACCCTGTCTCAAACAAAAACAAATCCAATCCCATTAGAGTGTTATAGTGCGGTGTTATTTTAACTATTTAATATCATAAAGCACACATAGTAAGATTAAATAAACTGTCAATGTTGCCTCAAGGATAAAGGAAAAAGTCTTTCTGGAGACAGCGCATGGATCTAAAGAGAAGACTATGAAGGGAGTTGGCAGGTTGGTATCAGTTTTAAGGAAGAAATAAATGGTGTGTTTTGGTCAAACTCAAAATACTTGGGGATTCAGTTTAGGATGAACACTGATGGTGTGAGGAAAGATGGCTTGAAAAAGTACCAACTGCTTCTCTGTCTGTCCTGCAGACACTAGTTTCCTGAGAGCTGAAGGGAACATCTTCTGCACAGCTAAACAAAGGATCCTTAGGCACCCTACTTGTTATGTCTTCCTCTCCTTCAACTAAGGCTTAAATCAGCTGTCACAGATTAGCTTGTGTATTTTTACTGAGTAGGCTCTTCCTCAGTGTCTGGAAAGGATTAGCTCCAAGACCTGCTGTGATCCCGAAATTCAGTCTCTCATAGAAAATGGTGTCATTTAATCTACATGTATCTTATTATACACATGAAATCCTGTCTAGATTACTTGTGATAGCTAAGGTAATGGAAATGTCACTTAAGTGGTTGCTAAACTTGTGTTTGAGGAATGTTGACAAGAAAAAGTCTGTACATGCTCGACAGACCTAATAACTTTTTGAAATCTCTTTTTTTTAAGTTACATTTAAATTTTACTTGTGTGTGTGTGTGTGTGTGTGTGTGAGAGAGAGAGAGAGAGAGAGAGAGAGAGAGAGAGTAGAAGGATCTTCTGCAGGGAGATAGCTCTTCCCACAGTCAAGATGGGTCTTTCCATATCAATTAATCTGATCAAAATAATCTTTTACAGGTTACTCTAGAGTTTGTAAAGTTGACAACGTTAACCACCACAATCCTCTACCCTCAAGTAGGTATAACATTTATAGTCCATCTCTTAAGTATGAATTGTGCCCAGTGACAATTTCTTCTAAAGCACACATAAATATACAGTGGGAAATCTAAAAACACTATTTTATGTAGGTAATATGACCTACAATAACCCTGAAGAGTCATGTTGGTGGTATGTACCTTGATATAATATGATGAAAATGATGGTTTACCTATTGTGGTCTTCCTTCTCAAACCTTTAATCTCAGTCTAATCATTAGAAAAACATTAGACAAAAAACAAGAACCAAAAACAAAAAAAAAACTAACTTTGGAAAATTCTACAAAACATTTAACCAATGCTCCATTAAAATTATTAAGATCATTTAAAAACAGAAAGCCTTAGAAATTTTCACAGCCAGTAGGAGCCTAATGACTTTGCCCTTTAGTAAAGCTAAAATATTAAACTAGATAAGAGATTCTAGGACAGAAATTTATAAGCCACTGAGCAAATATAAAATTCAGATTTTAAGTTGATAATAATGTTATTCTATTGGTCCATTAATTGTGATAAGTTGGTCACAGTAATTAAAGATATTAATAACCAGAAACTGGGTATGAGAATATGAGAACTCAGTTGCATTCATAATTTTCCATGAACTCAAAATTCTTCTAAAATAAAATATTTTAAAAGAACTAATAGTTCTACCAATCAACACTAACTACCACTAAATTTTTTAACACTAACGCTCAAATACACAGCCTCACATATAACAGGCAATTGCTCTATAACTGAGCTATGTTCTAGCACACACCACTAAGATCTAATGTATATCTTCTAAATTTTTTTTGTGATTTTTTTTTGCATGAAATAGTTATAGCCTTCTTCACTATTAGGGATACTAGAACCAGGCTCTCTAATGGATGCCAAAATCCCCAGATGTTCAAATCTTGAAGTAGATAGCATAGTATTTTTCAAGAAGCTATACACACCCGCCTATATACTTTATATTGCCTCTGGATTAATTCTAATATCTAATACAATGAAAGAGCTATGATGGTAATTTTTATACTATCCTGTTTAGGAAATATTGACTAGGAAACACATGTATATGTTTAGTATAGTTGCAATTGTTTTTAATATTTTAAATCCCTAGTGGATATGGAATCTGTAAACACCATGGACTAAGTGTGTGTGTGTGAGTGTGTGTGTGTGTGTGTGTGTGTGTGTGTGACATACATACATTCTCTGTGTCACTGAACCAGAATCTTAATCACATCTATCTTATAAATTTGGTACAGTTTATTTAATCTATCATCGATTAGAAATGATTTGTTTTAGTTTCACATTATTATAATGATAATTAAATGAACATTACATACAAGCATTTTTGTGTACATCATTGATTTTTTTAGGAACCTGGAGTCATAGTCAGCTAGGGTGTTAGATCTTGGAGTATGATAGTCTTGCAGTATCATGATAGACCCGTATCTGTTACTTTCTGTACACTTCTTGCTCTAGACTTTTAGTGATAACAAATCTTCTAATTGAGGGACTAGAAGAATATTTCTTTAAAAGCTTTCATACTTTCTTAAACATGATACAGAGTGTCTAACTTTTACTTATTAGAATAATGTAGTGATCTTTGTTTGCAATATTTCATAGATATAAAGTTTTAAAATGTACTTCATGTGACCTTTGAACTCAGTATATTACCAAGGCTGGCAATAAATTTGTGATTCTCCAAGCATTCATTAGTAGTGTTGTTTTGAGACAGGACCTCATGAGACCAGGCTGGCCTCAGACTCTCTATGTAGCTGAGGATGGTCTTGAACTTCACATCCTCTTACCTCCATCCCCAACTGCTCTGATTACAGGTGTGTGTTACCAAGCTCAGTCTAGGTGGAGCTAGGGAGCAAGTAAATCACAACTTTTAAGCATGCTAGGTAAACACTTTCCTAAGTGGGCTACACCCTTAGCCCACTAAAGATGGGTCTAATTCTGGAAACAAGAAGCACTCATGAAGAATAATAGCCTTTCAAAGAGGATCATTTTGCACATTTTGTTAATTGTGCAAGCTGCAAATTTAATTTTTATGTTGTTTCTAAAGTTACCTTGTTCTTAATTATTTTCATTCACACATAGCAGTTGTGCATGTTTATGGGAAACAATGTGGCGATTTAATGCATGCACTACATTGTGTGGCCTGCTCAAACTGGGGTAATTAGCATGTATAGCAATTTAAATATTTATGATTCCCTGTGGTAAGAATAGTCAAAATCTTTTCTTCTGGCTCTTTTGAAATATATTATTGACAATAATAATACTGATACATAGGCATCTTATCATACAATAAAATACCAGAACATAGCCCTGTATCAAACTGTAACTCATTACTTGACTAAGCCCTCTTCAGTCCCTATCCTAAGCCACAATTCTACTACCAACTCTTCTGAAATCAGCCTTTTTAGATTCTACAAAAGAGTGAGATGTATAAATTTTAAATTTATTTGTAAATTTATTATTTATCATTATTATATAAATTAAGCATAAATTAAAATGTATAAAATTTTAAATTTCTAGATGTGTTTATGTGTGCATTTTATGAAACATCTACAATCCTAGGTTTCCACACAGTCTTTTCAAATGTCTTTAGTGTTCCTTATCCTATCCCCATATCCATTCCTCTTTTCTATCCCCCCAACCCCCACTCATTTACCGTTTCTTGCTCCATTTTTCTCCTGTAGCCCTTTATACCACTGTATTCTCTCTCTTCTCTCTTGACTTCCCCTCCATGGTTCATTACTTAATTTCCTGGACTCCATGCTATCCCAAATGGAGCACATAATATCTGAAGGTTCAAAGTTAAAATCCACATATAAGAGAAAATCTGCCAAGTTTATGGTTCTGGATTACCTTAAAATTATTGTTTCCAGCTCCATTCACCCATAAATTTTTAAATTTTGTTTTTCTTAACAGCTAAATAATGTTTCATTGTGTAAATGTTCTAATTTTAAAAAATAAAACCCATTCATCAGTTGATGGATATCTTGACTGCTGTGAATAGAACAGCAACAAACCTGAATGGGCAGGTGTGTCTGTGGTGGATTTAGAGTCATTAGAAAATAGACCTAAGAGTAGTGTAACTGAGCTGTGTGGTAGATATATTTCTAGCTTATAAAGGTCTCTATACTGATTTTTATAGTGATGAGTAAATGCCCCCCTTTCCCCATACTCACACCACCATCTGTCATCATTTGGGGGTTTGTTTGTTTGTTTGATCTTAGACATTCTGACTTGGGTGAGATAAAAAAATCTTAATGTATTTTTGCATTTCCATGGTGGCTAAAGATGTTGAACATTAAAAAGAAAAAACTTTCTCAGTCATTAGTATTTCATCTTTTGACAACTCTCTGTCTAGTACAATGCCCCAATTTTTAACTGGGTTGTTTGTTTTCTTAATGTTTAGGTTTTCCTCAAACTGATATATACAAAGACAATTTCAAAATTCAATGGAATTACCCCAGAAAGAGGTAACAATGGCCCCTCTGGATACCTCATGCTAATAAATAAAAAGTGCCAGGAGTGGATTATCTCTTTTTGGAATTATTCAACAATAAGGTCCCATAGATTCTCAAACATTAAAGGCTATTGCCATTGCTATTGGCTAACCTCTAAATGTGACAATAAGACTCTGTTGCTGAAGACACCATATACTTAAGTCATTGAACACAGAGAAATCAAAGTGATGCTCACCTGGTAGCTTCATCCCTACCAGATAGCTTTTGTGGTGCTACAAGGTACTTTATATGCTACTAGAGGAGAAAATAATCATGAAGTTTACCCAGATATGAATTTTCCAAGGTACAATAATGACCAGTGTGACAAGAAATGCATACTAGTGTGATAATGGCATGAATGTCATGGCAGTGACCAACCATTTTCTGATTAGATTTAAAGCCTACTTGCTGAAACTCATATTACCACCATTATGCAGGCCAAGTATCTATGGCTAAACACATCATAGGCCCTAGGGGAGAATCTACTACTATTACTTTGCTAAATGGCCATGGTATTAAACCATCTCCTAATGACTTATTATTATACTCAGATATTAGTGTATCTTTCAACTCTCATTGAGGAAGTTTCTTTTTGCCGTAGATGGGGATTAACAGAGACCTCTAACTGATCAAGATGCATAGAATGAGGAACTGAAGAATGCTCATCTCTACGTAGGCCTTCTTTCAAGGCTCAGGGATCCTTATAGAAAAGGGAGCAGAAAGACTGAAAGTGCCAAAGGCAATGGATGACTACAAGTGAATCGTGCCTTTGAGACACAGCAGGGCAGTTGTACTTATGAACTCATAGTACTCATGACAATACAACCTACACAAGCTCAAGCCAGACGAAAATCCTATTACAGAGAGGTTAAGTTACACATAAAGTCCCACCCCTACTTGAGGGGGTAATTGATAACTGCTTGTTATTGATTGGTAATTGATAATTGAGGGGGGTTCAGAGAGAGAGAGAGAGAGAGAGAGAGAGAGAGAGAGGATACAGTAAAGGACCACATATCCAGAGTACCTGGGAAGCACAAATTGTACTTACTGGTTTGCTGTGGTTTGCTTTGGTTGGTTTGGTTTAGTTTGGTTTGGTTTTAGTTAAGAAGAAGACTCAAAGTTATGTGGATCTAAAAGAAGGGAAGAATCTGGGAGGGATTGGGGAATGGGATTGAATATGACCAAAATTCACTGTACAAAATTTAGAGATCTCATTTTAAAATGAGAAAGGAAGCAACAATCTCAACAAAAATGTTAAAATTTTCTACATTGTTTATAATTTTAAAATGTTTCCTTGGCCAGCAAGCCTGCCTGTCAAACATCAGTGACAAGGCATTGGAGAGGAGCAGTTCTCAGCGACATACCTGATTCTGGTGCTTCCAAGGCCCTCCTAAGTCAGGTATGCAAATCAGATGCTCAATATAAATAGTAATGAGGGCTGAAAAATAAGTAAATCATGAAGCTTCAAGTCAGGGAATCTCTCTACACTTTATTGTGGCAAAAGCCACGATGGTAGAAAAATCACGCCACTGCCTTTAACATCAGCACTAGACATCCCTACCAATCGACTTGTTTACTCACAGTAGAGAGCAGAAATACATGACCTCATTCGGGGTTACCTACCAGTTAAAATGTATTGAAATAAAAAGAATTAGCAGTCAAGTCAGGTAGTAGCTTTTACAACTTCATTCAAAACTGTCAGTAGTTTCATGTCTAATCAACTAAAAGCAAAATTAAAACAGAAGTTAGTTGAGGATCTGAGATGCCAAGAAAGGTAATTTCAGGAAGCCCCATCCCATCCTTAATAATCACACACACTCCTTCTTTCAGCTTATCCTGGCATAGTTGCCAGCCTGCACAAGCCTCTTCAGTTCTGCTCCTAGGAGCCTACACTGGCACATTAAGATGGGGGTGTGGGACACAACTGTTAGCAGTCAGACTCTGAATGCCTGATAAAGCTCACGCAGCTACTCAGTTCAAGGAAATCCAGTTTGTCACCAGAAGAGCAATAAAACAGAAACCTCCAGATCACAGAACTGCCACATACCTTGGTTGACTTGTCTTTGGAAAGATTCAAGGGAGCCCTGAAAAGCACTAAATCTAGTTTGGGGACAGCTAGAGGTATTATGAAAATTATTAGGACATTTACAGAGATTCCAATCACCCTGAGAGGTCCTTTCTTGTTTCCTGGTTCTTTATCTTTGGGTCTTGCTTTTGCTTTGAGACAAAATTCACTGTCTCTCTTTATGATGCTCAAGCTGGTGTTGAAATCCTCAGTTCAAGAAATCTTCCCCCTTTGGCTTCCTGAGTACTTGAGTCTACAGATGCACATCACTAAGCCCAGGTCCTAAGAGCTTTAGAAATTGAAGTAGTAATATGTACTCTGGTCATCTTTTAGAATGGCTCATTAAAACCCTTGTCATTAATGTCATTATCCCAGACCATATAGTCCAATTGTGGCTCAGAAAGGAAAAGTGAAGAAAAAGAAAGAATCTTAAGGTCTCATCAGTTCTCAGACCCCATGGCAACCTTCAAGTTGGAGAAGATTGTGTGTTTTCCTCTACTTTTTATTATGCTTTCATCCAAGGGCTCACTGGCACTCACTCTAATCTGTCACATACAAATCATCCACAAGGTCGAGAGAGAATGGAAAAAGAGCAAAGGATACTGTTTCATTATCATCTCATGGCTCAAAATTTCACATTATTCATAAGTTGGTTAATATGAGGGCTTACTAAAATGTGTAATTTAAATTACCACACTGTAGTAGTTTTTTGGAAGGAATATAGTTTTCTGAAGATAATGAAGCTTTCCTTAATTTTTATTTTATTTTATTTTTTTAGTCATTCTGCAATGTGTGTTCTTATGTGTTCTGTTTAACCTCAGATCCTTCCATACAAAGAAAACATTCTGAAGAACCAATCAGGATTTCTGTAGGTCAACTGCAAGTACCATCCCCGTCTTAACCGCCAGCAGGAAAAATGAAGCATATTATCAATTCGTATGAACACACCAATGACACCACAAGAAATAACTCTGATTGTCCTGATATAGTTTTGCCAGAAGAGATCTTTTTCACAATCTCCATCATTGGAATTTTGGAGAACTTGATTGTCCTCCTGGCTGTGATAAAAAATAAAAATCTCCAGTCCCCCATGTATTTTTTCATCTGCAGTTTGGCCATTTCCGACATGTTGGGGAGTCTGTATAAAATCCTGGAAAACATCCTGATCATGTTCAGAAACATGGGTTATCTCAAGCCTCGCGGCAGTTTTGAAAGCACAGCAGATGACATCATTGACTGCATGTTCGTCCTCTCTTTGCTGGGTTCTATCTTCAGCCTGTCTGTGATTGCAGCTGACCGCTACATCACCATCTTCCATGCCCTGCAATACCACAGCATTGTGACCACGCGCCGCACCATCATCACCCTAACAATTATCTGGATATTCTGCACCGGGAGTGGCATCACCATGGTGATCTTCTCCCACCACATCCCCACAGTGCTCACCTTCACATCACTGTTCCCTTTGATGCTGGTTTTTATCCTGTGTCTCTACATTCACATGTTCTTACTTGCCCGCTCCCACGCTAGGAAGATCTCTACCCTTCCTAGAACCAACATGAAGGGTGCCATGACACTAACCATCCTTCTTGGAGTCTTCATCTTCTGTTGGGCCCCCTTTGTACTCCATGTTCTCTTAATGACCTTCTGCCCAAACAATCCTTACTGTGTTTGCTACATGTCTCTCTTCCAGGTCAATGGCATGTTGATCATGTGCAACGCCGTTATAGACCCTTTTATATATGCCTTTCGGAGCCCAGAGCTCAGAGATGCATTCAAAAGGATGCTCTTCTGCTACAGGTATTAGAATTTTTGATCCCTGCTTTGAGTGAAGTAAAGGGACCATAAAACACAACAGTCTGACATGTACTGATGATTCTTCTGACCAGTCTTTCTTTCTTTAACAGATGGGGATGATCCCAATGACTAGTGTTTACCATAAGTGTCTTCCTTATTAACAGTCTTACTGTAACTGCATTTTTATATTGTATCTAGAGAGATGAAATGATGTGCTGAAAAATACACAAAGCATACAAATGTGAGGACTTTGGGTTAAGCAAATATTTGTCCTTCTGTGTGTACCTGGCAAAACTGTCATGGGAGGCCTTTCCAAGCAAGAAGCCACGGTAACCAATTCTCTAGAAGTTAAAGTACTTTTTAACATCTAACTAACTAGCTGTATGTGTTAGTTAGATTTCTATGTATGTGGCAAATACGTGCAATCAGTCAACTTTGAAAGAGGAAATGTTTATTTTGGTGCATAGATTGTTGAGGTTTTGGTTCATGGTTTCTGGCTGTTGCTTTGGGCCTAAGGTAAAACAGTACATCACTATAGAACCATATAGTAAAATGACTTGTGGTAGCCAGAAACCCATGTTAAAAAAAGACAGGTGTCCTATAGTCTTCTTTGATCGTAAAAACCCTCAGTGAACTAAGATTTCCCACTAGACCCCATTCTGGTAGCAGAAAACTAAAGACCAAATTGTTAAGATGCAGGGACCACTTACCCAAACCACTCAGAGTAGAAATTGCAGTGTGCTTGTAAGACAAACATGCTAATTAATTGTCACAGCTAAATAGCCCATCTCTCCTATAGCCAGCTTTGAGTTCCCAAGAAGAAATGAATCTTCACTATGAGTTTTCTTTGCTCAGTCAAGAACCCACTTAGTCTTAAAATCTCTTCCTGCTTCAGTTTTCTCAAGGTTTAGAAGAAAAAAAAAGATGAAATCCAGTTTTAACCTTTTTGAGTCCTATTCAGGAATATATAATGCCTACTGTATTAGAAGAAGGCACAGCCAAACTACTGTATTAGACAGACAAACTTGTTTCTTCTGTCCAAATGCGTAAGTAATGCCCCCAAAATGTATTTCATAGCAAAAGAAGAGAAAGGTAGAAGAGTGTATAGAGGTAAAAAGAGAGGAAAGGAGAGAGAGATAATAGAAAGGAGAGGGAAGGGGAGGAAGGGGAGGGAGAGGAGAAGAGGGGAGGGAGAGGAGAGGAAGGGAGAGAGAGGAGGAGAGGGGAGGAAAAGGGAGGGGAGGGGAGGGGAGGAGAGAGGAGGGGAGGGGAGGGGAGGGGAGAGGAGAGGAGAGGAGAGGAGAGGAGAGGAGAGGAGAGGAGAGGAGAGGAGAGGAGAGGAGAGGAGAGGAGAAGAGAGGAGAGGAGAGGAGAGAAAAAAATCAGAGTCAGAAACGTTTTGAAGTATGGAAAAATCTAAACCAAAGCATTTCAAAAACATGCTATTACTAGAGACCCAAGCCAAGAATGTGAGGAAAATTTTCTTCTTCATAAACAAGTCCAAAAGGGAAGTACATTAAATCACTGAAAATTATGTTCTACACATAGTAACGGAATAGTAACTTTTCCAATATTGAAAAGTAGCATTCTGAATAGTGGTAAAAGAAACAAACTTTCAAGTTTACCTATTAACATCATAGTTAAAGAAGAGGCTTAATAGGCAGTAGGCTGCAGTGGCAAGTCCTTACCAAACCGGAGAAAGGTATCTGTGATAAAAGGAGCCAAGAGAGCACAAGGTCTTCTCTGATCTCCCAGGATTCACAGCATCTTCTGGGAGAGGCAGCATCTTGCCTTCTGTCTCCAAATCCTATCATAAGAAGTTCTGAAGAAAACAAAGGAAAAGATGTAGGATACAAATAATATGATTTATTAGGGACTTGGGAGTGTGGTAGGAGTCAGCAAAATAAAAGAAACAGTCAGGAAAGGGGAAAGGACTTACATGCCTAGATAGAAAAATATGGGACTGATTTCTGCAGTGGCTGACCTACCTAACATTCCCATTAACATGGAGAATGTCTGTTTTTCACTGATATATGTCAATTCCCTGTATAAGTGCATAATTTGCTGTTTTGTTATTGTGTGCTATTTAGGTTTACCCAAACTGCTGATCATACTCGCAATGCTTCTATGAACATTCTTGTGTGTGAATGTGCAAAAGAACTTCTCCAGAATATGTTCATCCAATTGACACACTTCAATTTAACTAGAGAATTGAAAACTGTTTTCCAAACTGACCAGGCCAATCACCCATAGGGTGCCAAGATTCTAGTGTGCCTGTATCTTCACCAATTCATTATGCCCTCAAAGTCTTGGTACTTGACAGATATCTGATTCCCATCTTCAGTACTCGTGAAACTGAATAACCTGTCATAGTGTTCACTATTTGTGTTTCATAAAAAGCTTGCTCATGAGCTTCACTGGTCTGTCTTGGAGATTCCAGGGTGAACACTGATAGATATTTGCAAGTAGAGCCCTTATTATTTTTGTCTTTTCCCCTGAGTTGAGTCTACAGTACAGTGGTAAAAAGAAACAAAGATTGAGGAATTCTTCAGGCTTTTCATAATTTTAAGTAGAAATACATTTAATTTTTTCCAATATGGGGGCTCATCTTTTTGAAAGTTTCAAACTGAAGATGTTGTTCCCCCACATTGTTTCCTAACAGTGATATTATCATAAATGCACATCAATTTTAGCATTTTATGCAATAGCTGATCATTTGTGAAATTATTACATTAATAGGTTTCTTTTAAAATTGATCAAAACCAAACCCCAAATAGTGTGATATTACAGCAATTGCGAATAAAGCTAAAATGTGTCATTTGACAAGACATATACTGAATCATACTTTTATATGTTCAAAAGATTTTATACTAATATGACTTAGTAAATGTTTTAGATGGAAGATGATGAATTGTATGAAAGAGAAAACAGTAGACAAACAATAATTATAGAAGAAGAGGTCATGAATTTGAAGGCGAATGTGAAGAACCTGGGAGTATCTGTAGGGGAAGTACAGGAAATGTCAATACAGTCCTCATGTATGAAATTCTCAGAAAAAAAATAAAAATTTAAAACATGAATAAAATTTGAGAGCTACTCTTTCCACAAATGAGGTTTTTGAAATATATATATATATATATATATATATATATATATATATATATTATAAAGAAAAAGCAGCTACTTGTCCTGTTAACATGGCTACTTCTTAACCTGTAGTTGATAAAAGGGTTTTCATCTATTTGGCAATGACCCATATCAGTGGGAGACTTTTACTCTGAAGGAGCCAACCACTGCTTATCTGACTTCTAGCCATTAAAGACTGGCAAACAACTATATTGCCAACATAGGAGGGGGAAAAAATCAGCAAATATCACTTACTATTTTAAGTACATGCTTGTATGATAACTAAAACTTTCATAGTTTGTTGGACATACCTTCTAAAGCCTAAAACACATATGCACTTTTTTTTTCTTTTGGTTTGAATGTAGCTCTTCAAATGTCTGTATCAGTGTGGCAGGTAACTACCCTTTCCAACAGTCACAGAAGGAACGGACAAGAGTCCCTACTGGGACGTCACCTGCGCAGGTCTCCTCAGGGCACCTAGATCTCTGGCATCGGGCTGCCAGCAAGGATTATGTGACACAATATTGATGTGAAAAGTTAAAGAGCTTTGATGCTGAGAGATTCTAGAATAGGTGGATCCATCGCAGCATGGCGGCTTACATCAACGGGACAGGCTGCAGGTTGCTTTAAGTCAGAGGCAACCACTGAACAGGACAGCAGTGAGGCAGTCAAAGCGACGTCTCTAAATTCTAGAATCTAAAAAGTTCTTATCTCTGGCCTCAGGCTCAAACCCTTTAGGTGTAATGTAGGATTTAAAACTATGTCAAGGGAGACAGGAGAAAGTTGAATTTGTATTTGAGAGTGGACGTCCGCGGAACATTCAGCTCTCCCTGTCACCGTGAGGTACATCTTTTATCCACACTCTAAATGCTCATATTTGGTTTTAACCATGTTCCTCAAAAGTCTGTTGAAACAAGGAAAATTGGCTGCAGACAACCTTTTTAAAAATCAAAAGCACCCTCAGGAATAGTATTGCTTTTGTTTTATTTTCTTTTAGTTATTGATAAACTTACCTAATTTAGTTCTTTTTTAATTTTATAAACTTTATTATGAATTACTTGAAAATGAAGAAACACACACCAAAATTAACAAAACCCAAAGTCTATACATCTCAGTGAACTTCTATATGTTTAGAATAGTCTCTTGAAATAGAAACTTTGTAGTTTGATATTGGAGCCCATATATATATATATATATATATATATATATATATATATATATATATCTGAAATGAAAATGTATGACAGAGTTATAACTAGAAACCAGTTTATATCCTTTATCAGGAAATGGGCATGTGCTACGAAAAAAAGATAATTTAGTTATTTAAAAGAGCTTTATTTTGGTAGCAGCTGTACCACATATTGAAGTTATGCACTCTAAGCACCTGTACAGAGCCTGTTAAGAGTCTTCATTTTTATCTGCCCCTAATTTATCCTTCAATTTTCTAGACAATTTAGCAGTGTGGGATTTCTTAAGCAGAGATAAAGGCTTAAGTTGTAGCCTCCCCCAAATGCTGCTGTCTTCTGCCTCTTTGGTGATAACTAACCCTGAGAGAGTTAGGACACCATGAAAAAAATTATCCCCATGACTAAGATGACTAAATAACTTGATTATGTCTAGCAGAAGAAGCAAGAGCTTCCTCTTACAGATGGTAACAAGACTTGGGAAAATACAGCGATAAGAGTTAACATGGTGATTAAGTAGTTAGTGTGAAGCAATGATTCTTAACCTGTGGATTGCAACCCCCTCAGGGGTCACATATCAGATACCCTACATATCAGATATATAAATTGTGATTTATAACAGTAGCAAAATTACAGTTATGAAGTAGCAACAAAGTAGTTTTATGGTTGGGAGTCATCGCAACATGAGGAACTGTATTAAAGGGTCCCAGCATCAGGAAGGTTGGGAACCACTCATGTAGAGAAAACAGACAAAAATAAAAGTAGAAGTTCTCATACGTTCACAATATGGCCCTGTCCACTTGGAACCTGACCCCTGTGACTTGTGACGTCTCTTGCAAACATCTACAACCTAACTCCTAGTGACCCATGGATCCTTATCCAGTGGCCAATCTCAAGGAAGACAAACAGTGCTACGCATTTTGCTATGTAACTGAAGACAGTGTGATGCTCACTTACTCATCTAGATACAACCACACACAGTTGACACATAAGATCAAGTAACTTCCTTTAGCTGTATAAAAGGTCACCCGTTCTATTCACAGAGGTGATTCTACTCCCTCAGAATATACTCATACTTCCCACAGAGTATTTCTTCATTAAGTCCCTCCTCCTGAATATTCCCTTTATGAAAACATTTTTCTAGCTGTTCTAGTCTGGTAAACACTTTTACCAATGGGCATTTAGATAGTCAGCATTGTTGCCATGGTGACATTTTGATGGTTCATGTGGAAACTGTTCTCTTTGCCTCCATTGGCTGTACTCCTCTTTCTCCTAATACTTGTGGTAGTTGGATGATTGGCCTGAAAACAGTTGAAGCTCTCTGGCTGGAACTGCTCTCCAAAGAGAGCTGAAGGCCCCCTGGGTTGTGATGTCAGACTATACCATTCTTCAGAATGAAAGCTAAGGGGTGCCTTTCTCTCTACTGCATAAGCCCCTTGCTTTCTGTTTGCTGCTGAAGGGTTTTGGTCAGGGCTATTGTTGGTAAAACCCAATGGCATTATAAAAAGAATGGTCCCCAATAGTCCCTCAAGGTAAGCTCCACTTGGTCCTCTTTCTGGCAGGACTCTAATAGGTGATGTGGTTAGCAGTGGTAGCTTATGTAGGGTAGGAGCCACACACATTCTCCCAGTCAGATCTTTTCTTCTTCTTGGCATTTGATACTTTTCTCCAGTGTAGGAGGGTACAGAGCCTGTGACTGATGGTCTTTGTACACACTGTCTCTTCTGTCAGTCTAATCCAAGAAATCTACAGGTAACCAGGCTTTCACTTTCTTCAGAGCAATGGATTCTCCATTTTCCACATTCCTGGCCAGTTTCAATTTGCAAAATTTTCTATTTTAAGAGTTGTCTGGTCTGACCAACCAAATGGATTTGGCACTAGAGTGAAACTAATTTTCACCTCCATGAACTTGGAGACTAATTCTTTTCAGGGTGGTCACAATTTATAGAAGACCTCAGATGAGTCAGCACATAGAGCCCAGGACTCATGCTTGACAGTAGGAGAGGATTTGACTTCAAAGGAGGCTATCTGGGTAAACATTGATCTTCCAGTAGGAACCACAAAATAGGTTTTATGTCCCTATTCCCTCTAACTGACCTGAGAGATGTACTTTCAAAAATTGGTCTTTTTGATCCATAAACTCTCAAAAGAAAAACAGAAAAATCTTGGCCCTGATATACACTATCATGCCAGTAATGCTTGTGCCATGTGGCTCACTGAGCTTTAACTGCATCCCCCTAATCAGATGACAAGATGTGTCTTGTCATGTAGGGACAGACTCTGAGATCTCTAATATCCAAGTCTTCACAGCCTTGTCACAGACCCTCATCTTTGAGAAAGATATGCTGTGTGCCATCTTGCGCTCTCCTACTCCAACTCATCCTTCCCACACTCAGCCACAGATGAGGTTTTTGATGGTTCTCCTTATGTGGATACTCAAGCCTGTTCTCAACCATCAGCTTCTCGGCCACTACCCATTCCTCATCTGGCAACTCTGATCCCACCCACCTCTGTATCTTTCCCTTCTTCCCCTCCTTCCTTTCCACCTGCAGAGCTCTCTCAGATTACTGCTTTAATCTACTCTTCCCCTCACTTGCTCTGGAACTTCATATGAAAAAAAAAAAGAAAAGAATTATTCTCCATGTTCAGGGAGGTGAAATTAGCTTCACTTTAGGGCCAAATGGAACTCAGGAAACAAAAGCTTCTCTCCGGGCTGGAGAGATGGCTCAGTGGTTCAGAGCACTGGCTGCTCTTCCAGAGGTCCTGAGTTCAATTCCCAGCAACCACACAGTGGCTCACAATCATCTGTAATGGGATCCGATGCCCTCTTCTGGTGTGTCTGAACACAGCCACAGTGTACTTACACACAATAATAAATAAATCTTTAAAAAATAATAAATAATAAAAAAGCTTCTCTCCTTCAGAGAATAACCTTCTCTTTCACAGGGTAGCTATGGGGGCTTTATCAGGATACCTGTCCCCTTCCCTATGTCTGACCTGTCCCCAAAATAATTCAAACTAGAGTCATTTACCTTAATCTACCTATCTTCGTTAATGATGTCAGGAGACTTTTGAGCCAAGCTGGCAAGACATCTTTAACATCCTAACCACCCGAAACAGGCATGAGGAAGAGCCCATATCTAGACCTTAGTGTGTATCTAGGTTGATGAGGCTCAGGCTTGCTGCCCATTTACAGCCAGTTAGACAGCCTTGCTGTACATAAAATGGAGCCCTGCTGGTCATATCTGACCAAAAATGTAGGAAATGTAGAAGTAAGACCCACAGAGACTGCATGACCACCTGTCTGTTAAAACAAACAAACGAACAACAACAACAATAACTGAAAAGGGCCCTTAGCAAAAACATTAAGTACAGCAAGTTATGAAAGTTAACACGGAAAGCATCTGAAAACCCTCATATCTTTCCATGTAGGCTACCTAAAACATGCATATGTATATTAACCTGAACCCCAAGAGGCAGGAATGTCAAGCCATTCTGGCTTGGTTTATTAGTCAAGTTTCTATAGGTATTAAATGAAAACTTAAAAACTTAACAAGAACATAGCTCCTATCACCATCTAATAAGACACAGATCTGAGATCTTTAATAACCAAGTAGTGACCTCAATGGCCAGAAAGGAAGAATTGGAGGAGGCAAAAGATAAATTAAAGACACAATCTATGACCACATCAATTGCTTGTTCTCTGCAGAAAAACTAGCATCCATCTCATTGCTTGCACTGGATTTACCCAGCTCCTGGCCAAAGAACTCTTCCTATTATCACTGTTGATAGCCAGGATATTTTAACTGAGAGTAGCAAAACCAAGAAGTATATACCCTTCTCTAGGCGCTGTGTCCAGTCTACAAAGTTGAGACCCACTGCAGTAGAAATCGCCCACTCTCCCAAATGAAGGAAGGAGACCTCATCCAAGGACCTCACTCTTAGGTCAAACCTGAAGAAGGACCAATGCCCTTAACATTGTTCCTGTACTATGAGGAGTCCATTAAGGAAAGATACACATCCTTGTTGAGTCAGTGTCTGTGTTAGTCGGTGTTTTGTCAACATGCCACAGGCTAGAGTCATCTGGAAAGAGGAAACCTTGATAGATAAAATGCCTTCATAAGATTGGCCTGCGAGGAGAGAAGATGCAGGAAAGAGGGGAGCTCTTTGGGCAAGGCTTTGGAACAAGAAGGATACACAACTATGTACGGTCTTGGGGCAGCCAGAACTGGTGGCCTCTGCCACCGGTGGCTACCAGCGGCCACTGGAGCCACTGGCAGATGGCTGATAGAGGCTGGCTGATAAGGTTAGGGCAAGAGATTTCTGTGCCTAGGGCTTGTGTTGTCTGGCCGGTTTTAAAATAATAAAGCTGTCTGAAGTGTTTCAAAAAAAAAAAAGCCTGTGAGCAAGCCTGGGGCATTTCTTAATTAATGATCGATGAGGAAAAGCTTAGCATATCTGAGGTAAGGCCATACCTGGGCTTATGGTCCTGGAGTCTATAAGAAAGAAAGCTGATAAAGCCATGGAGAGCAAGGCCATAAACTGAACTCTTCCATGGCCTCTGCTTCAGTTCTCGCCTCCAGACTTCTGACCCACTTGGGCTCTTACCCCTGGCTTCCCTCAGTGATGAATTATAACCTAGAATTATAAGATGAAATAAACCCTTTCATCTCCAAGTTGCTTTGGGCTGTGGTCTTTATCACTGCAATAGAAGCCACAACTAAGACAAGGACTGGTGGAGGCATGAGGCTTCCATAGTTTTATCTATATGGATAAGTTAATCCTAGATATGGCAGAGACCAGAATTATATTCTCTATTGACACTGTCCAGTTTGCCCTCTAATTTCTAGTCTACCATACTCTGGTACTGATAGCCATCTCTCACCAGGATGTTTTCACTCCATTAGCCAGTATGATAAACAAATATCAATAGAACTCCTATCTCATCTGTCTTAGTTAGAGTTTCCATTGCTGTGAAGAGACATCATGATCAAGGCAACTCTTATAAAGGACAACATTTAATTGGGGCTGGCTTACAATTTCAGAGTTTCAGTCCACTATCATCAAGGAGAGAGCATGGCAGCTCTCAGGAGGAGCTGAGAGGTCTATATCTTCATCCAGAGAAAGCCAGGAGCAGACTCTTCCATGTGCCTAATAGGAGAGTCTTAAAGCCCACCCACACAGTGACATACTTCCTCCAATAAGGCCATACCTACTCCAACAAGGCCACACCTCCTACTAGTGCCACTCCCTGGGCCAAGCATATTCATATCACCACACTACAGGTAAATATCAACACAAATTTGCCTCCTCACATCTCCTCACTCATCCATTGACTGCAATCTTGCAAACATAAGCCTCTGAAGTAAGGCTTCCATTTGTATTAAGGTCCCATCCCACAGGGAAAAGTGTATACTTGTGGTCACCCTTTCATCACACAATCAAGCAGTTAAGGAATGTGGTTATGGCTAGATTGAAAAGTAATTGGTCAGTCATTTTTAAGAGGGTATTGAAATATGAACGAAGTAGCTAGAAGCCAAGAGTATTTTACGGAGAGATTAAGGATTGGAGATTTGGACTTGGACCAAAAAAATAAAGTATACTTGATAGGACAAAAACAATCCCTCTCACACACAAGCAACTCTAATTCTGAGATAACACAGAGGTTTCAGAGTTGCATGTTTGCAATATATCTGACAATACTCTAAGTAAAGCCTCTCCATTTAGTCAAGCAAACCACTTTACTTATCCCAACTTGTCTCCTTGATGAGGTCGTCCCTTTTCCCCCAACAGCCTTCAAGTTATCTCTTTCTGCTTTGACCAACAGTGGATTTTGTTTTGTTTTGTTTTCAGACAGGGTTTCTCTGTGTAGCCCTGGCTATCCTGGAAGTCACTCTGTAAACCAGACTGGCCTCGAACTCAGAAATCCATCTGCCTCTGCCTCCCAAGTGCTGGAATTAAAGACATGTGCCACCACTGCCCAGCTCCAACAGTGGATTTTTAATAGACCCCTGCAGAAGTCCTATTTATATTGTGAAA
The DNA here is from genome assembly GCA_036184795.1 of Tokudaia tokunoshimensis. Taxonomy (NCBI): domain Eukaryota; kingdom Metazoa; phylum Chordata; class Mammalia; order Rodentia; family Muridae; genus Tokudaia; species Tokudaia tokunoshimensis. The sequence goes on from BTHU01000017.1 coordinate 80,896,739, forward strand.
ATAAAAGTCTTGATACCCAAACTGGAAAATCTAAAAGAAATGGAAGAAATGGATACATTTCTTTCTTCCTTCCTTCCTTCCTTTTTCTTTCTTTCTTTTTTTTTGACCTAGTTACTATTTTTTTTATTGACTATATTCTTTATTTACATTTCAAATGTTATTCTCTCTCCTGGCTCACCCCCACCCCAGAAAACCCCTAACCCATCTTCCCTCCCCCTGCTTCTATGAAGCTGTTCCTTCACCCTACCCACTCCAATCTACCCTCCCTCAAATTCTCTACACTGTGGCATCTATTGAGTCTTCATAAAACCAAGGACCTCTCCTCCCATTGTTGCCTGACAAGGTATTCCTCAGCTACAAGTTCTTGATATACAAGACCTATCAAAGTTAAATTAAGGTCAGATAAGTGATTTAAACACATCCATAACTGTTAGTGAAGTCAAAGCAGTAATTAAAAGTCTCCCAAACAAGAAAGCCTTTGGCCAGATAGAGTCAGCATAGAATTCTACCTGATCTTCTTTATAGAAGAATTAATGTTAGTACTTCTCAAATTATTCTGTAAAATAGAAAAGAAAAAATATTGCTTAATTCTTTGTCCTTGGCCATAAATACTCTGACACCTGAATCACACAAAGATCCAACAAAAAAAGAAAATTACAGACCAATATCTATCTCCCTTATGAACATTGATGTACAAATTCTTTATATAATACTTGGAACCCAAATCAAAGACTGCATCAAAAGATCACCTACCACCACCAACTAGGCTTCATCCCAGAGATGTAACAATAGTTTGATCTAATAAATTGATAAATATAAGCCTCCATATATTAAAAGAAGAAAAACAAAAACTACATGATCATCTCATTAGATGCAGCAAACATCTTTAACAAAATCCAGTACCCCTTGATAAAAGTTCTAGCAACACTAGGGATACAAGAGACATACCTCCACATCAATAGAGGTGACTTACAGCAAGCCCACAGCCAACATTAACCTAAACACATAGAAATCAAAAGGCATTTCCACTAAAATCAGGAACAAGATGAGGATGTCCACTTTTTCCATACCTAGTCAATATAGTACTTAAAGTCTTGGCTAGTACAGTAAGACCAATAAAGGAAATCAAGTAGATATAATTAGGAAAGGAAGATATGAAAGTGTCTTTATTTGCAGATGATATAATTCTATACATAAATGACTCTGAAAACTCTACCCCAAAACATTCACTTTTGATAAACACCTTCAGCAAAGTAGCAGAACACAAAATTAACACTCAAAGACCAGAAGCCCTCCTATATACAAATGGCAAATAGACTGAAGAAGAAACCAGGGAAACAATAGTTTTGACAATAGCTTCAAAAAATTAAATAGTTTCTTGGTTGGGGGAAACTCTAACCAAGCAAGTAAAAGACTTGTACACAGAGACTCTAAGATATGAAAGAAGATATCAGAAGATGGAAAGACCTCCCATGCTTATGGCTTAAAGGGATTAATATAGTAAAAATGGCCATACTATCAAAAACAGCCTATAGATTCAATATAATCTCCCTCAATACTCCAACATAACTTTTCACAGAAATTTAAAAGACAATTTTGAGCTTCATTTGGAAAAACAAAAAATCCAGAATAGTTGAAACAATTCTGAATAATAAAAGAACTTCTAAAAATATCATCTTCTCTGATTTCAAATTATACTATTGTACACAGAGCTATGGTAATAAAAATAACATGATGGTATTGACATAAAAACAGACAATTGATCAATGTAATGGAAGACCTATATATAAGTCTATAGTCTATAGACACAAGATTTTTGACAAAGCATCCATAAATACACACCATAAAAAGACAACATCTTCACAAATGGTGATGGTCAAACTGAGTGGTTGTATGTAGAATAATCCAACTAGATACAGATTTACCATCCTGCATGAAACTCAACTCCATATGAATCAAAGACCTCAATATAAGGACAGATACCCTGAATTATGATAGAAAGGAAAGGTAGGAATAGGCTTAAACTCATTGGTACAGGAAATATTTTTTGAACAGTATAGGCATAAGAACAGCAATTAGTAAACAGAACTATGAAACTGAAAAAAAAGTCTGTACATCATAGGACACCATCATTAGGACAAAACAGCAGCCTACAGAATGAGAAAAGAGCTTGAATAATTACATATTGTATAGAGGGTTAATATCTTTAAAATGTAAAGAAAACATTTAAAACTGGACATCAAGAAAACAAATAACTCAATTGAAATGGGACACAAAACTAAGCAGAATTCTCAAAAGATAAAACACAAATGGGTAAGAAACACTTAAAGAAATGATCAACATCCTTAGTCATCAGGGAAATGGGAACCAAAACTACTTTGAGATTTCATCTTATACCAGTCAGAATGGGCAGGATCAATAAAACAAATAACAGCACATGCTAGCGAGGATGTAGAAGAAAGGGAAACAAACACTCATTCATTGTTGATGGGAGTGCAAATTGTACAGGCACCATGGAAATCAGTGTGGAAGTTCATCAGGAAGCCGGTAATAGATCTACCTCAAGATCCAGCTATACTGTTCTAGGGCACATACCCAAAGGGACACTTGCTCATCCATGTTCATTGCTACTCTATTCATAATAGTCAGAAACTGGAAACAGCCTGAATGCCCACCAACAAAGGAATGGATTATGAAAATTTAGTACATTTACACAATGGAATATTACTCAGCTATTTAAAAAATGAAATCATGAAATTTTCAGGTAAGTGGATGGAACTAGAATCATCCTGCATGAGGTAACACAAACCCAAAAAGACAAATGTGGTGTGTATTCTCTTATACATGAATGTTGCATTTTAAGGCTCTTCAATAGGTATTCTAGTATCTACACAACCGCAGAGGTTAGGTGTAAAGTAAGAGACTCGGGGGAAGTGAAGGAACCCCTTAAGTAGAGGAAACAGAATATATATAGACACAGGGTTTGGGGAGACTGGAACAATATAAGTAAGTGGAAGTAACGAACTTCTCTCTGATTGTATTTAAGGGCCACTCCAGGAGATAGAACCTGTGCCTGGATGGCTTGAATGGCCAAGGATGAGACTACATAGTCCAGGGAAGTACGGGAGACCCAAATACTGTTGTTCTACTAAAGAATCATAGCAATAAAATGACTCCTAACAACATTCTGCTATGACCATAGATCAGCGTCTCACTCAGTCAGAATCCAAGAAGCTTCCTCCTTCAGGAGATGAGAACTAATACAGAAACCCACAGCTGGACAATGTGCAAAGAATGAGAGATCATGGAAAGCTCATTCTTAAATGGAATGCTTTCATCAAACTTTCTCCTCCAGCATCAGAGAGACATATGGAAGAGCCAGGGACATGGAAGACACCAAGGAAACAGTGTCTTCCAGATACAACAGGATGAAAGCACATATAAACTCATAGAGACTGTAGCAGAATGCACAGGATCTGGACAGGTCCAAGACAGATGGAGTCCAAGAGATGGGAGGGGAAGTGGACACGAGTTTCCATCCTTAACCCAGAAACTATTTTCAATTGACAACCACTCACAAAGGAAAGATTAGTTTTCTCTAATGGGGTATCACTGGGTATATTAACCACACTTAAGGGTAGGCCCCATTGCTAGCAGTAGATGGCCAACACTAAGTGAACCTAATGGTATTTTTGGAAATGTGTGTCTCATAGTGCTTTGTTTCGGCATTTTTTGTTTTTTAATTTACTTGGATTTTTGCTTATACATTGTGGTTTCCAATTTTGTGTTTTTATAGATTTTATGTGTACACATGTATTATGCTTCCATGTGTATGTTTCTTGTGCTTATTATATTTCTTGGGGGGTTGCTCTCTTTCTCTGTTTGCTTTGTTTTATTCTGTGTTTATTTTTGATTAGCCCATTTATTTCCAAAAAAAATAAGACAGAGAGAGAGAGAGAGAGAGAGAGAGAGAGAGAGAGAGAGAGAGAGGGGAATAGGCATGGAGTTGGTTGAGGAGGGAAACTGTGATTAGAAGATACTGTAAAATAATTTTCAGTTTACAAAACCGAAAGAGAACAATATATTTCCCTACCATTGTACTTACCATCAACATTTTACAGTCTAGAAAAACCTCAGAAGTCATTGCTAATGGAAACTTGCATGTTCTCATGCTGCTTATTATTAGAAGTAATTTCTGTAATATATGCTGGGGGGAGGGGAAATAGATCATGCTTCTATTCAGATCTGCAAATCAACACTTCTTATGTTTACTTGAAGGTATCACAGTAAAAATAATTTGTTAATTAGGACCATCTGTCAAACAATGTGCTAAGTAAGTACTCCCATTATTTTATTGAGATCAAGCACATTAGAAGTATTTACCTATTTAGAGGCAAAGCATTGAGGCTAAGAGAAGTTCAGTTATAGACCAAAGTACAGGCTGGTCATGAATGCAGGTCTGCCATTCTGGAAATCCACCAAAAGCTCCAGTCTCCCTGAAAACAATAAAAACCTCAATATTACTCAGTAGTACAATGTTATTCAGTGTTAGAGTACATGGTATACTTTAAACGTATCTTCAAAATCCCCTTTAACATATTTACAGTAAGTTTGAAAAGACCAAAGCCAAAAAATGAAGCCATTAGTTAAATTATTAAATTACATTAAGAAGCCATAACCCATACACTCTTTAGCAATGATGAGTAGTGGCATTGCCTGTCATCTCAATTCTGGAAATCCACAGCACCTCTTCAAGGAACAGATTGTGTAAGCTGCTACATTCCTCTTCACAGTGCATTGCCACACTATAACTAATAGATTCTGTGAGAAACCCTACCATATGGTTGAGATGCTGAAACCATTTGCCTTGAAAGTATACCTTATAAAGAGTTTGCTAGCCTGTTAATAGATTAACAATATATCCTTAAAACTCTTAACAACTATATGATTCATACACATAAATGTTTGCAAGAGATGCCTAGAGTTCATACTCACTAAAGGTGGGAAAGGAATAAATCTTATAAGATTCTGGTAATGAAACCAGCATTCTTAATTATGAAAAAGAGGAACATTGGCCTTATTTTATAACTATAGCATTTTCTTGTTCATCTTTAAGGAGACATTCAGGAAAGTGTGAATGGACCTGCAGATTATTCTGGGAGATCCTGTAGCTGCTACTTCAGATGAATTTAGGTGATATGTTCTTTACAGAGACAGTAGTAATTATATCTTCTATATTTTATTCTCAGTCTTCTACTAAGGAATTTTTATTTCAATTTTGCTACAGCAGATGGTCCAGAAATCACATCTCCGGGACTGGAGAAATAGTTGAACATTTAAGAGCACTGGATGCCCCTCTAGAGGACCAGGGTTTGATTCCCAGCACTCGCATGAGAGCTCATTTGTAATTCCAGTGCCTGTGGATCCAATGCCTTCTTCTAGCCTGGGCATGTCTAGCAAGGGCACTGCATATGTGTGGCATGCAGGAATAGATGCAGGAGAAACATCTATACACATAAAATAAATAAACAAAATACTTTTGAAGAAAGTAAAACAGCATCCTTGTTAGAAAATGAATGAGAGAGAAAAGGGACAATTAGACAGTTGACAATAGGATTTCATCACTGGATGTAAAGTAGCACAATAAATGTTTAAATGGGTCCCAGACAACTCATCTTCATTGTCACTGTAAGCTAAACAAACTTCCCACAGCCACTACAATCTTCACTTTCAGATGTGGTTTTCGAGTATATACATAATATATGAAATCTTATTGGAATACTATACTATACAACATTATTTTATACTAAAAGGAATTTTGGGTGAGGTTTACATGTTAGCTCATAGGCATGGTAGAGATTGTAGATTTAAAAGCTTTAGGTGGACTAAAAGCTGAGATTAATTTTCCATAAAAAGATGACTGGGTGGAAGAGAATATCTAGAATATCTGAATATGGGGCTGATGAGATGGCTCAGTGGGTAAGAGCACTGACTGCTCTTCCGAAGGTCCTGAGTTCAAATCCCAGCAACCACATGGTGGCTCACAACCATCTGCAATGTGACTCTGATGCCCTCTTCTGATGTGTCTAAAGACAGCTACAGTGTACTTACATATAATAATAAATAAGTCTTTAAAAAAAGAATATCTGAATATATCTCTTAGTGGGATTTAATAAAGAAGAAACAGTAAGCTGGGCATGGCCACACATGTCTATAATCTAAGCACTTGGGAGGGTGAGGCAGGAAAACCATTGTCAATGTGAAGTCAGCCTGGGCTACATAGTGACTACAAGGCCAGCCAGATACACAATCAGACACTGCCTCAAAAAAGAAGATGCATCTTCCACATCATCACAGCTGGGTAGAATGGTCCAAATCCTTTGGATCCCAGAGATTCTATCACAAAGCTCCAGATATCCACGATGGACTTACAGGATTTAATGTTTCACCTTTCAGCCTCCAGTCTTTTTTTTTTCCTATATTTTTTTATTTACATTCCAAATTATTTCCCCTTTCCTGTTTCCTCCCTCCCCGAAAGTCCCACAAGCCCCCTTCCCTCCCTCTGTTCCCCATTCAACCCCCTCTTGCTTCTCTGTCCTGGTATTCCCCTACATCCAGTCTTTCCAGGACCAGGGGTCTCTCCTTCCATCTTCTTGGAAATCTATTCATATGTGGATTGCATCTTGGGTATTCCAAGATTCTGGGTTAACATCCCCTTATCAGTGACTGCATACCATGTGTGTTCTTTTGTGATTGGGTTACCTCACTAAGGATGATATTTTCCAGTTCTGACCATTTGCCTAAGAATTTCGTGAATTCATTGTTTTTAATTGCAGAGTAGTATTCTATTGTGTAAATATACCACATCTTCTGAATCCATTCCTCTGTTGAGGGACATCTGGGTTCTTTCCAGCTTCTGGCTATTATAAATAAGGCTGCTATGAACATAGTGGAGCATGTGTCCTTATTGCATGCAGGTAAAGCCTCTGGGTATATGCCCAGGAGTGGTATAGCCGGATCCTCCGGGAGTGTCATGTCCAGTTTTCTGAGGAACCGCCAGACTGCTTTCCAGAGTGGTTGTACCAGCTTGCAATCCCACCAGCAGTGGAGGAGTGTTCCTCTTTCTCCACATCCTCGCCAACACCTGCTGTCTCCTGTGTTTTTGATCTTAGCCATCCTGACTGGTGTGAGATGGAATCTCAGGGTTGTTTTGATTTGCATTTCCCTAATGACTAAGGATGTTGAACATCTCTTTAGGTGCTTCTCAGCCATTAGATATTCTTCAGGTGAGAACTCTTTGTTTAGCTCTGTACCCCATTTTTAATAGGGTTATTTGGCTCTTGGGAGTCTAACTTCTTGAGTTCTTTGTATATATTGGATATTAGCCCTCTGTTGGATGTAGGGTTGGTAACGATCTTTTCCCAGTTTGTTGGTTGCCGCTTTGTCCTTTTGACAGTGTCCTTTGCCTTACAGAAACTTTGTAATTTTATGAGGTCCCATTTGTCAATTCTTGATCTTAGAGCATAAGCTATTGGTGTTCTGTTCAGGAAATTTTCCCCTATGCCCATATGTTCAAGGTTCTTCCCTAGTTTCCTTTCTATTAGTCTCAGTGTGTCTCATGTTATGTGGAGGTCCTTGATCTGTATATTGCTTTTGGCAAGATTGTCATTTTTACTATATTAATCCTGCCAATCCATGAGCATGGAAGATTTTTCCATCTTCTGAGGTCTTCTTCATTTTCTTTCTTCAGAGACTTGAAGTTCTTGTCATACAGATCTTTCACTTGTTTGGTTAGAGTCACACCAAGATACTTTATATTGTTTGTGGCCAGCCTCCAGCCTTACTTTGGTCTAATATTGCCTTGCTATGTCCCAATCCCTCCCTTCTGTATCAGGACTGTGGTATTATATAGGGGAAGCATGTAATTTATTTTGGATGTTATGGAGGTTCACAGTTGAGAGAATGCCTGAGACTAAGAAGAGATTGGGTGTACTTTTTGAATAGCCTTGGAACTGTTAAAGACCGTGGGCACTTTTGAAGTTAGACTAAACACAAATTTGGCATTTTAAGATGGCCACCACAAGGCTATGAGGACAAACAGTGGAAGATTATTTCTTCAGGGTCTCAAATTGACTAGGAAAGGACATGTGATGATTAATATTATCAACACAACAAGATCTAAAACCACCTAAGAGGTAACTTCTGGGTGTGTTTGTGAGGGAGCTTTTAGATTAATTGGAATGGAAGACTGGCCCTAAATACCTGTACTATTCCTTGGGCTAAGGTCCTGGACTTAACGAAAATGAGAAAACAAATGTAACTACCAGCATTCACCTTGCTCTGCCTATTCACTATGGATGCTGTGTGAACAGCTGCCTCACGCTCCTGTCACCAAATCTTCCCCACAACGATGGAATGTACCCTCAAACTGGGAGTCAAAATAAACCCTTCCTTCCTTGCATTTTGTTGAGTATTTTATCACAGAAAGAATTGCCTATGAATAATTCTCTCTCTCTCTCTCTCTCTCTCTCTCTCTCTCTCTCTCTCTCTCTCTCCCTCCTTTTCTTCTCTCCTATATAGCTAGCTCATGGATCATAAAGAACTGAATAATTCTTAATTCAGCAATGATGCAATAGGAAATTCTCTACCAATTTAGCTGGGACTTCTGAAAGCTAAGCATCCTCTAATGCAAAAACTGGCTTCCTCAGCTAGAAGTTTTTAAATCATAATAACTAGTGAGTTTCTTTTCACATTGCATCCGAAAGCAAATAAGAGATTAAGGTGATGGTTACCTCAAAACTCTATGGCTTCTTACCAGACTTCACCATTTCTTCCAACCCATATTTCCTCTTATGGTCACAAATCCCAGCTCACTCACCACCAGGGACTTTACAGCCACCCCAAGTGGCTCCCTGAGCCTCCTTCATACTCCTTGATTAGGGTTGTCCCCAAGCCCCTCGGGTGCTTTCCAGTGGGCCACCACCTTCTCTTGCTCATCTTCCTTTGGAATGTACCATATTTCAGCCCACTTCCCACGAGTAACTTTCCAGGCATCCCACATATGTATGGACACCCACATATACTAGCTGCATCCTCCTTCCTGGAATCCCTCCATTAAAGTACCTCAAGAGCTCCAAAGCTGCCTGCCAGGGACTGCTACCTCCTCTGACATGGCCAGGAGACCCAGACCCCTCCCTCCCTTATCAACTCACCAAAGCCTGACTCAGGCTATCCAGTTCCCCATCTGGCCTTAAAACTAAGGTAAGCTGCTGCCAGGAGAAAAAATTTCCAAGCTCCTTGACCAAACAGTTGCATTCACCAGACAATAACTGACAAGCAAAGGATTTAGCCTTAAATACTAAATAGAGGAAATTGACACTCTAAGCCTGCTATGAATTAGTCTCCTACTGAACATTGTAAAAATTCTTGCTGAAAGAAAAAAGTGACTTGGACCAAAAAGAACTAATCTCAGATGTGCACATTCTAATGCAGAAATAAAAACAACACAAAAAACCAAAATAACAAGTATAATTCCAAAAAACACAGATCTCATAGTAATGGCCCTTGATAAAATGACCTAAAAGAATGTCCAGAAAAAATAATAACTCAAAAGAATGATTTTAACTTTGGTCAAACATATTGAAGAAGACAAAAATGAATAAACTAAGGAAATCAATCAAAAAACCAGTTTGAATTTCTAAAAAATTCCCAAACTGAAATGTTGCTATACATAAAAATCTCAATAAGCCAATTTAAAAACCTCACTACCTCAATGAAAAGGTTCACAAAAAAAATGGATCATGATGAAAGCAGAGAGTCAGGGATAGAAGACACAGAAAGAAAAAAAGAAAGAAAGAAAGAAAGAAAGAAAGAAAGAAAGAAAGAAAGAAAGAAAGAAAGAAAGAAAGAAGGTAGGTGGGAGGGAGGCAGGAAGGGAAGGAGGGAGGAAGGAAGGAAGGAAGGAAGGAAGGAAGGAAGGAAGGAAGGAAGGAAGGAAGGAAGGGGAAAAATGAACTGGATTACTCAATGAGAAACTTACAAAAAGAAAAAGTGGAACATCTGACAGTTTTAGGGTGTAATAAGATCTAACTATAGAATTATGGGCACACACACACACACACACACACAAAAGAATGCCACAGCAATGGCATAGATAATATTGCCAGGAAAATCTCCAAAAGCTAAAGAAAGAGATCCCCATCTAGTTTAAAAAAAAAAAACAAAACTGTAGAACACTGTACTGGCAGGTTTTGTGTGTCAATTTGACACAGCTGGAATTAACACAGAGAAAGGAGCCTCCCTTGAGGAAATGCCATGAGATCCAGCTGTAAGGTATTTTCCCAATTAGTAATCAAGGGTGAGAGTGACCATTGTGGGTGGAGCCATCCCTGGGCTGGTAGTCTCCTGGGTTTTGTAAGAAAGCAAGCTGAGCAAGCCAGGAGAAGCAAGCCTATAAGTAACATCCCTCCATGGCCTCTGCATCAGCTCCTGCTTCCTGACCTGCTTGGTTTCCAGTCCTGACTTCCTTTGGTGATGAACAGCAATGTGGAAGTGTAAGCTGAATAAACCGTTTCTTCTACAACTTGCTTCTTGGTCATGATGCTTTGTGCAGGAATAGAAACCCTGACTAAGACAAACACCGAATGGATAGTACCAGAAAAAAAATCCATAATATATTATAATTAAAACATGGAAAATACAAAATAAAAAACAGTATTAAAAGTTTCAAGAGAAAAAGATCAAGTAACTTATAGAGGCAGTTACCCTAGAAAAATATCTGATTGTGTGACAGAAACCTTAAAAGCCAGGAATGTAAGGGGAAATCATTGGGAATGTAAATAAAAAACATAGAAAATAATAATAATAAAAAAATCCAGGAATACCAGTATGCCCAGAAAAATGTACTCCAAGTTCTGGAAGAACTTAACCATCAACCCAGACTATTATATTCAGCAAATTTATTAACATAGAGGAGAAATAGAAGCTTTCCATTATAAAAACCATTAAGTGAATTCATTACTACTAAGCCAACATGCAAAGCATATTAGAAGGAATACTTTGATCAGAAGAGAATGATCAATACATCCAAGATGTTACAGGGAACAAACCAACAATGTCAGGACAGGTATTCAAAGGTGTCCAAAAACAAAAAAACCCACCACAAACCAACATAATGAAAGGAATTTTAATACAAGTCTTTCAATATTAATTCTAAATATTAATGGTCTTATTTCTCCAAAAAAAGAGACAAGAACTAGCAGATAGGGTCCGAAAACAGGATTTATCTTTTTGCTGCTTCCCAGAAACACACTTCCTCATCAGTGATAGATATCAACCACCTGGGAGTAAACGGATTTTAAAAGGCATTCCAAGAAAACAGAACAAAGAAACAAGCATGCATAGCTATTATAGAATCTGACAAAACAGACTTAAAACAAAAACTAGTTAGAGGAGATAAAAAAATATTTCATACTCAATAAGGAAAAATAGTCTATCAACAGGATATTACACAGGGCACAAAATACTAGTATTTTGTGAAATAATAGTATTTCACAAAAGAAATACTATTAGATCTAAAAGTACAGATTAATCACGACACAGTGACAGTAGGTGACTTCAGTACCTATTCTCACCAATAGAAAGGACATCTGGGGGGATGTCAATATTAATAGAAACTACCAAAATTACACAAACTCATGGGAACTAAACAACATATTACTAAATGATAATTTTTATTAATAAAGAAATCAAGAAAATATAAGTCTTAGAATTGAATTTTTAAAAATCTATGAGAATAAAAAAGTTTCTATCGATAAGTGCCCATGTAAAAATTTTAAGAGATCTCAAATTGATAACTTAAATAATGTACTGGAAAGGCTTAAAAACACAAGGATATGACACCCAAAAAGTAGATGGTAAGAATTAATCAAAATGAAGGCTGAAATTAATGAAATAAAAACCAAAAATTCAAAGAATACTGAAATAATAAATGTATTTTTGGAAAAGATTAACAAAGCTAATGAACCTGCAGTCAAATTAAGCAAAAGAAAAAGAAAGATTATACAAATTAAGAAAATCAGAGATGAATACAGGAACATTACAACAGTTACCAAGAAAAATCAGAAAATTGTAATCACATGATTCAAAAATCTATGTCTCATCAAACTGGAAAATCCAAAAGAAATGCATGAATGTATAGATGTATATGATTTGCCAGTTAACTCAAGTTGAAATAATTTAAATATACTCATAACATGCAAAGAAGTAACATTAAATATTTCCCAAGAAAAGCCAAGTACCAGATAGATTCAGCACAGAATTTTACCAAACTTTCCAAGAAGAAGAAACTCCAAATTGTTCAAATTTTCTCATAAACTAGGAAAGGAAAAACACTTCCAATTTCTTTTTTTCTTTTTCTTTTTTTTGCAAAGCCAATATTACCTTGATGCTGGAAGCAGACAAAGGTCCAAGAAAAATAGAAAAATCTAGGTCAAGTTCTTTGCTGAATATGGATGCAAAAGAACTCTCAATAAAATATTTACAAATCAAATCCAACAATGCATCAGAAATATCATCCACTACAATCAACTAGGCTTTGTCCTAGAGAAGCAAATGTAATTCACAATATAAGTAGGCTGAAAAACATGATCATCTCATTAGATTCAGAAAAGGCCTTTGACAAAATCCAACACTCCATTATGATAAAGTCCTGGAGAGATCCTGGCCTACAATGCTGGCAGAAGACTTCTGCTCTACCAGAGGCCACGCCAGTACTAGGAAGGGCTGCCTACTGACAATCTTAGAGCCCACCCAGTGATCCCAAACAGCATCCCTGCTCCTGAGTTCCATATCCATCAGAAGACTCCTGCACTACTGGAGGACAAGCCAGTACTAGAAACCCCAGACACCAAGCTAGTACCCACAACCACAGAGGCCACACAGGTACCTGGGACTCCAGAGGCCACACCAGTAGCCTGAGCCCCAGAGGCCAGTTACTAGACTCCCAGAACCTTGCATGCATTGCAGGCATCCAAAGCCCCAGATGCCACCCAGTTTAACAAAACTCCAGTGGAGATACCATATTGGAATTGAAGACTCTGGTCATCAGAACCACAGGATACTCGGGCTAGAAGATCCAAAGGAAAGATAAACCAAAGGGAAAACATCCACCCAACAAAGATAAAATAAGAAACTACCATCTTAACCTATAAAAACCCCAAACACAGATGACCAGAGGACAGCAGAAGAACACAATCAATTATAGCCAGGGAGCCACCAGAGTCCAGCTATCCTACTACAGAAATAATTGTATATTCCAACACAGTGGAAACACAAGAAAATGACCTTAAATCCAGTCTTATGAAAATGATAGAAGCTCTTAAAGAGGAAATGAAATCCAGGAAAACATAAATAAACAGGTGAAGGAAATGAATAAAACTGTTTAAGACCTGAAAATGGAAATAGAAGAAGACAGAAAAAAAAAAAACAAAAAAACAAAAAACAGAATCCTGGAGACAGAAAATCTAGGTAAGCAAACAGGAACTACAGATGCAAGCGTCACCAACAGAATACAAGAAAAGAAGGAGTGAATCTCAAATGCAAAAGATACGATAGAAGGAATCGATGTTAAGTCTAAAAAGTTCCTGACACAAAATATCCAGGAAATCTAGGACACTATGAAAAGACCAAACCTAAAAATAATATGAATAGAAGAAGTAGAAGATTCCCAGATCAAAGGCCAAGAAAATATTTTCAACTAAATTATAGAAGAAAATTCTCTCAACCTAAAGAAAGAAATGCCTATAAAGGCACAAGAAGCTTACAGAACACCAAAAAGATTGGACTAGAAAAGAAAGTTCTCTCAACACTTAATAATCAAAATGCTGAACGTACAGAACAAACAAGGAATGTTTAAAACTGTAAGAAAAAAACACCAAGTAACATGTGAAGGCAGACCTATCAAAATTGCACACAACTTCACAACAGAGACTCTAAATGCCAGAAGATCCTGGACAGATGTCTTGTACACTCTAAGAGATGGCAAATGGCAGCCCATACTACTGTGCTCAGCAACACTTCCAATCAATAAATGGAGAAAAAATATTACACAGCAAATTCGAAATTATACAATTATCTATCCACAAATTCAGCTCTACAGAAGGAACTAGAAGGAAACTTCAACACAAAATAGACTTCCAACCAAAATTAATCAAAAGAGATGGGGAAGGATACTTCATACTTGTCAAAGGAAAAATCCACCAAGATAACATCTTTTTTTTTATTATTTATTTTATTTTATTTTTTTAATTTACATTCCAAATCACTTCCCCTTTCCTGTTTCCTCCCTCCCCGAAAGTCCCATAAGCCCCCTTCCCTCCCTCTTTTCTCCATTCAACTCTCTCTCGTTACTCTGTCCTGGCGTTCCCCTACATCCAGTCTTTCCAGGACCAGGGGTCTCTCCTTCCATCTTCTTAGAAATCTATTGATATGCGGATTGTGTCTAGGGTATTCCGAGATTCTGGGTCAATATCCCCTTATCAGTGACTGCATACCATGTGTGTTCTTTTGTGATTGGGTTACCTCACTAAGGATGATATTTTCAAGATCTGACCATTTGCCTAGGAATTTCGTGAATTCATTGTTTTTAATTGCAGAGTAGTATTCCATTGTGTAGATATACCACATCTTCTGAATCCATTCCTCCGTTGAGGGACATCTGGGTTCTTTCCAGCTTCTGGCTATTATAAATAAGGCTGCTATGAACATAGTGGAGCATGTGTCCTTATTGCATGCAGGTAAAGTCTCTGGGTATATGCCCAGGAGTGGTATAGCCGGATCCTCCGGGAGTGTCATGCCCAGTTTTCGGAGGAACCGCCAGACAGAGTGGTTGTACCAGCTTGCAATTCCACCAGCAGTGGAGGAGTGTTCCTCTTTCTCCACATCCTCGCCAACACCTGCTGTCTCCTGTGTTTTTGATCTTAGCCATCCTGACTGGTGTGAGATGGAATCTCAGGGTTGTTTTGATTTGCATTTCCCTAATGACTAAGGATGATGAACATCTCTTTAGGTGCTTCTCAGCCATTAGATATTCTTCAGGTGAGAACTCTTTGTTTAGCTCTGTACCCCATTTTTTAATAGGGTTACTTGCCTCTCTGGAGTTTAACTTCTTGAGTCCTTTGTATATATTGGATATTAGCCCTCTGTCGGATGTAAGGTTGGTAAAGATCATTTCCCAGTTAGTTGGTTGCCGCTTTGTCTTTTTGACAGTGTCTTTTGCCTTGCAAAAACTTTGTAATTTAATGAGGTCCCATTTGTCTATTCTTGATCTTAGAGCATAAGCTATTGGAGTTCTGTTCAGGAAATTCTCCCCTGTGCCCATATGTTCAAGGTTCTTCCCTAGTTTCCCTTCCAAGATAACATCTTAATCTGAACATCTGTCCCCAAATGCAAAAGCGCCCACATTTGTAAAAGAAACATCACTAAAGCTTAAACCATACATTGAATTCTAAGCAATCACAGGAGGGAGGGGGAACTTGGGAGGGAAAGGAGATGGGGGAGGGGAGGAGAGGGGAACATGATCAAGTATTGGGTGTGGAAAAAGAACTGAAATCCCTGAGGGCCAGGAGAAAGAATGGAAACATGTAACCTCAGGAGGTAGGAGGTTGGGGGGACCCTCCAGAATCTACCATAGACCTGGGAGATGAGAGACTCTCAGGACTCAAAGAGAGGGACCTTAGATAAAATGCCCTACATTGGGGAGAGAGAACTTGTAGAGCCCACCTCCAGCAGAAAGACAGGGCATCAAGTGAGGGATGGGATTGCCATCCCACAGACAAAACTTTGACCCATAATTGTTCCTGTCTTAAAGAACTGCAGGGATAGAAATGGAGAGGAGTCTGAGGAAAAGAAAGTCCAGCAACAGGCCGAAAGTGGTATCCAGCTCAAGAGGTGGCCCTAATACCTGACACTATTACAGAGGCTATGGAGCGCTCACAAAAAGGGACCTATCATGATTGCCCTCCGAAAGACCCAACTAGCAGCTGAAAGAGTCAGATGCAGATATTTGCACCCAACCAATGGACAAAAGCTACTGACCCCTGTGGTTGAACTAGGGGAAAGTTGGAAGAAGTTGAGGAGGAGGAGAACCAGCAGTCTCAATTATCCTGGACCCCCAAGATCTCTCAAATACTGGAACACCAACCAGGCAGCATACATTAGCTGATATGAGGCCCCCAACACTTATAGAGCAGGGGAATGCTGAGTCTGGGTTTAGTCAGAGAAGATGTACCTTACCCTCAAGAGACTGGAGGCCCTAGGGAGTTTAGAGGTCTTGTGGGGTGGGGGTAAGGGGTGGAGACGGGGGCAGGAAGGAGGTATGGGATGTGGTATGTGATGTGGAACAGTCAGAGGGTGGACCAAGAGGGGAATAAAATCTGGAGTTTAAAAGAAACATCAAGGAAACAACCTAATTAAAAATGTGATAATGACCTAGACAGGGAGTAATAAAAAGATGAACTAAAGATATCTGAGAAATAACCCCTTAAAAGTTCATTATTCTTAGTCATCAAAGAAATTCAAATTATAACTACTATGAGATTTTATCTTATCCTAGTCAGGATGGCCAAGATTTAAAAAAGAAAGAAAACAAATGCTGGCATAGAAAGAAAGAAAACAAATGCTGACATAGACGTGAGAAAAAGGGAACACTTACTCTCTGTTTGTGGGAACACCAACTGGTATACCCACTCTGTGGATGTTCCTCAGTAAGCAGAAACTAGACCTACCAAACAATCTAGCTCTACCACTCTTGGGCATATTCTCTAATGCTCTAAATTCCACAACAGAGGTGCCTGAAAGTGTGGTACACTCACACAGTGGAATATTATGCAGATGTTAAAAACTGACAGTAGCAAGTAAATTGATATAACTGCAAACAATAATCCTGAGTGAAGGAAGTAACTCTGAGGCAGAAAGACAAATGCTACATGTTTTCCCTCACTTGTAGATTTCACTCTTCAGACATGTGTGTTTCATTTGGAACACCCATAGAAGTCAGAGAATTGGTAAGGAGCCAGGGGAGGTGAGGTTCTCAAGAGAAGGAAGACAGGATGCAGTGGTACAAAGAAGTAACAGGGAATTGTGGGGTAGTGAGGGTTAAATGGAGTGCGAAGAGGAGGACAGAGTGGAAGAAAGAACATAGGGAGGAGGTAGTTGACATGGAAGACTTTTGAAAAAGACCCATGGAAACCTATACCCATAGATTAGTACATCTTTCAACACTTGTCAGTGAAAGGTTTGTTTTTTCTTGAAGCAAATGGTGATTAACATGTTGAACAGCATTGATCAAGACCAGAGAATAAGATATGAGAATGTTCAGCTATAAGTCAAGTATAGATAAACAGATAGATAGATAGATAGATAGATAGATAGATAGATAGATAGATAGATAGAAAGAACATATCATATATATCATATGCTTCCTTCACTAAGGAACAGAGATCATAACAGAAGTAGATATAGAAAGACTGTAAGAGGCAGGATGGTGGATGACTACAAGCAAATAGCATTTTCCAAATACAAGTGGACAGGAGAACCTGTGAACTCACAGTGGTTGTGACTGCTTGCACATTACCTGCACAAGCTCATGTCCAACAAAATCCCAGCATGGTGAGGGGAGGTAGATAGGAAGAGTTTTTAGCATACATGAAGACTTATTAGCAATTGATAGCTTGTGGAAGAAAGAGCGAGAGAAAGAGTTTTCATTAAGGGTGTAACCCTGGTAAGTCAGTATTTCTTTAGTTGATGGCCCAAGGGTACAGGGGTAGCACAAATTGGACTTCATTGTTTTTAATAAAGAAAAGAAAACACAAAGTTGTTTGGGTATGGAGGGCATGGATCTAGATGGAATTAGTGAAGGGTAATGAATGTAATTGAAACAAATTATATGAACTTCTCAAAGAACTAATACAAATTAAGTGAGTAAAGTTTTAAAACAGATAAGAAGGCACCATGGCCACTCTGCCTCAGCCAACACCTCCCACTCTAGTCTCCTCCACTCCCAGGCAACATCTCATGCTACAGTCTCTCCAACTCCCAGGCAACACCTCCCACTGCAGACAAGCCTAACTTCAACAACAGGTGTTTCTCATTTACCGAGCTGGTCATAATGCAGATGCGATGGTGAGATGCTGAATTTTCCTTGGATTTTAATTAAGCACATAATTAAATCAAGATCAAAGGCAGTTTTGACTTTAAAATAAACAATTTTAACAACACAATACAATACGAGTATTTTCTTACTGGAGAAACACTAATTAATTGCTACTTAAAAAAGGTGTTATCATTCATCAGAGAATAATAATCGCTCACAACTCCAAAATACAGATATAAAAAAGTATTATGCTGCTTTCCAATTGACATATATATTAGTAAAGATAATCTAACAGAAAAACCACTCCTAAACCAATAATTACATAGGCTGATACAATGGTTTGTTTCTGTCTTGTCCCACACTTGGTTCTGGAGGGCAGAAGAATAGGGAGATGCTCTCCTTTTAGCATTCCTCCTGTCTCCACAGACTCCCCTACTCCCTGGATTTAGGGTCCTTCCCAGGTTTGCCAGCATATAGCAAATAAAAAGTACATCCCAGGCTTTAAAATCTGCACCCAGATGTTATCAGCCATTTCATGTTTGCAAACAACACAAAGAAGCTAGAAAATTCAGTGAGTCTAAGAAGGAAAGAGAACACTTTTGTTACCTAAACATTTACATAGATATGGGTATGGACACAGCTATACATGTAGATTAGTGTAGATAATAGGTATGTATATGAGGGAAAATGCAAGTTTAGTTATGGCATGAAGGTCATCAAGAGTGTGGATATGTGGACTGGGTATACATATACTTGCAGATACAAAAACAATAGTGTTTCATAAAATATTTTATCTAGATTCTGGGCCAGAGAGATGGCTCTGTTTGTAAAGTACTTTCTTTGCAAGCATGAAGATAGTTCAGTTCCTACAACTCACATAAAAGAGATGGGTGTGATAGTATTCTTTTCCAATACAATACAACCACCAGCTTGAGAAACAAGTAGGTCACTGAGGCTCATTGGCTAGCCAGCTTAGTTACTTTTTTAGTTCAGTGAGAGTCTCTATCTCAAAAAATGAAAACAAAAAAAAAGTGGATAATGCCTGAGGAATAACACTTGACATTGCTCCTGATAGCCACATGCATACCATGTGCACACATGCACACACATGTACACATTAAAATGTTAGGTTTCATTCTCTTTCTATAAGACATCATCTTAACCAGGTGCAGTGATGTACATCTGTGATCTGAGAAGGGTGAAGCAAGAGAATTTCTTTAACCTAGGTCTTCCAAGCCAGCTTCACACACCTTACTAAGTACTTGTCTCAAAATAAAAAGCAAATGCTCAATATCATCGTTGTCTTTCATTCTTCAGTGT
This sequence comes from Tokudaia tokunoshimensis, assembly GCA_036184795.1. Classification (NCBI taxonomy): domain Eukaryota; kingdom Metazoa; phylum Chordata; class Mammalia; order Rodentia; family Muridae; genus Tokudaia; species Tokudaia tokunoshimensis. The sequence goes on from BTHU01000017.1 coordinate 80,916,210, forward strand.
CAGAACAAAACAAGAAGGAAACAGAAATATAATGCATATGGGCTGGGAAGATGGCTCAGTGGGTAAAGGCATATGCTGTGCAAGCATGAAGACCTACATTTGGATCCTTAGTAGCCATGTAAAACCCAAGGCATGACCATGCATACCTGTGTTAGAGGCAGGGGTGCTGGTGGTAGTGTGTGTATAAAGAAGAATGCTGAAACTTGCTGGCCAGGCAGCCTAGCCAGAAAATGCCAAACTCCAAGTTCAGCAAGAGACCCTATTTCAAGGGAGCACAGTCTGGAGGGTGATAAAGGAAACCACCTTATGTCCTCTGGTCTCCAAATGCATGGACAAGTATACACAGACATATGAACACATACATACATACACACACACACACACACACACTCATAATTTATACACAGGTCTACAACACATGCAAACATGATGAAGAGACAGACAGACAGACAGACACATGCATACATACATATATGCATACATACATACATGCATGCATACATACATACACAGATACATAGTTATATAGATAGGTAGATAGATAAATTGATGATAGGTAGGTAGATAGATAAATAGATAGATAGATAGATAGATAGATAGATAGATAGATAGATAGATAGATAGATAGATAGATGATAAATAGATGATAGATAAATGATAGATATGATAGATAGACAGACAGACAGATCTGGGCCATATTCCCAAAAGGAACCCTTACTACAAAGTTACTTGCACATGTTCTACACTGCTCTCTTTCTCTCAGTATCTAAGAAATGGAATCAACTGGAACACTCAGTTCTAAATATGATGTCTTTATCAAACCCTCACCCTAAAGCTCAAGGATCTATGCAGAAGAGAAGCCAAAAAATTGTAAGAGCCACAGGTGGTGGATTATTCCAATGAAACAGCATCTCCCCGACTCAACACATGATATACACATGAATTCATGGAGAATTGTGACACTACACACAAGACCTGCATAGGTTGAAACCAGAAAAGTCCCAGCACCGAGAAAGGGAATCAGACACAAAGTCCTACCCTAACCAAGACACCATTTGCAGTTGATACCTGCTGGGAAAGGGGAAAATCAGTTTTCTCCAATAGAGTGCCAATGGATGTAGCAACCATACTCCAAGGCAAGACCCACATCCAGGAGTAATTGGACAACACAGAATGGACTCCATGTGGTCGAAAGGGGGCTTTCTGTTTCATTTTGTATTATTTATTTTTTTATCTTACTGTGTTTTGTTTAGAATTTTGGGGGTGGGGAGGAAGAGAGAGAGACTAAGAAGTAACATTAAATTAGTGAATTTGGATGGACAAGGAGGTGAAGAAGACCTGGAAGGACCTAGGATAAGGGAAAAACATAATTAAAATATATTGTATAAAAGTTTTTAAATAACAAAAATAAATGCATGAATAAATAATAAAACCCTTTTTAAAAAGAAGAGGAATCATCTTTGGCTTCCGTCAATTGATGGCGAAAATACGGCACATATACACAATGAAATTTTATTGTTATTAAAAATATACAGGAAAATATATGAAACTGGAAAAGCAATGCATGATGTAATGCAGACCTAGAAAGTCTGACACTGTGTGATCATTCTCAGATGCAGACCACAAGTTTGAATGCTTAGGTTTGTTTAACTGAGAATGCCTACACCGCAATATCAAAGACAAACACTACCTCAGAGTAAAGGGCTGGAAAACAATTTTCCAAGCAAATGGTCCCAGGAAACAAGCTGGAGTAGCCATTCTAATATCAGATAAAATCGACTTTCAACCAAAAGTCATCAAAAAAGATGAGGAGAATGCCTACAGAATGCTGCAAGTAACAAAATCATCTGTGGTGGATGAAAGAAGAGGACTTATGAGAAGAAAGAATTCTTGCATGCATGTAGCATGGAAATACATGGAGGGAAGCTGGGCAGTGGTGGCACATGCTTTTAATCCCAGTGACTTGGAGGCAGAGGCAGGCGAATCTCTGAGTTCAAGGCTGGTCTATAGCATGTATTCCAGGACAGCCAGGGCTACACAGAGAAATCCTGTCTGGAATAAAATGAGAGAGAGAGAGAGAGAGAGAGAGAGAGAGAGAGAGAGAGAGAGAGAGAGAGAGAGAGAGAGGTGTGAGGGTTAACCAAAACTAAATAAACATGAAGAAGTCATTTGGACCTGGTTAAAGCCCATGAGTCAGGAAGTCACAAGCACTAGAGTTGAACCTACTACTTTTATTTTGCTAAATGAACCTGTTGTTAAACTGACTCCTAAATATTTATGTTTATACTCATAGACTGGTGTCACCCATATCCTTAATCAAAAGACCTTGTTTTTGCAATAAACTGTAACAATGAGAAGGTTTGTGACTGGCCAAGATACTGGGGGGAAAATGTTTATTGAGTGTTCCATCTTGAATGGGATGCCAACATTACCCCCTCCACGGCTCAGAGAACAATGAGCAAGAGGAGGTGGAAAGAATGTTAAGAGCTGATGATGGGGAAGGGGGCTGTAAACACTCTTAGGGGATGTTGTGGCAATGACTTTTTGAACTCACAGCAACTGTCGATGAAAGCATAGCGCCTTCATAAAACTGAGCTCCTAAACACTTAGTCATAGATGGAGCCCAAGAGAGCAAGTGGTAGCCAAGGGCTGCTGGGTGAGAGGAAGCCACTGTTGCCAGTGATAGAACCACTGGTGAGTTTCAGGATCCAGTGGGTGGCTTCACACCCATGGCCATGTCAACAGACCTTGTTAAACACAGTTGGTCATGAAGTTAAAGCCAAACAAAACAAAAAGACATTAAAATGGAGCAGGGACTGTTCATGACCACTTACTCGGCCATGACAGGGGCAAGATAAAGCCATGCTCAAATTCCCCAGCCTAAAGACCCTCTATGCTTCAGCAATGGTCCTAAAATATTTATATCAGCCTCGGCCATGACAATGCCTGTGTCCACTAAGAAGGCATTTATAATTATCCTCCCCTTTTAATAGTATTTTAACAAATTAAAATGTATTAAGTATGAGAACAATATGGAATTTTTTCCAACTTAAACTCCCCTTATTCTGGTTTTATATTTAGAAAAAGTTTGCTGTTGCAATAAATTTTTCATTCATTTTATAGTTTGTTCTCTGATATTCTATACATATATAATTTGTTCTAATTACTCTCCTTTACTCTATCTTTTCTCCCTCTCATCCCTATTAAATTTCCCTCTTCCCTATTAATTCTTTTTCCAAGATTGCTTCTGTTTTGTGAATCGTTTAGTTTAACAAAAGCCATCTGTGTAACCATTAGATTGGCACCACCCACTGGAGTCTGGATGGGTCACCAGTGGGTACATAATTAAAAGCAATGAGCCCACTGATCCCTAAACATACTAGTATTAAATAGGCCAATAGGCCCTACCCTCTGAAACCCTCCTCTAGCTATGCCCTCCTGTTGACAAATACATTATTGGGCAGACATAATGCTATGAAATCATGATTGCAGTGGCTGTGTCTTTCTCAGAAGGTGCATTTTGAGCCGCTTACCCCTGTAGTCTTTGCTACGGTTTCTATTGCTATCACAAAACACCAGGTACAAAACCAACTTGGGATGGAGAAGGTTTATTTCACCTTGTAGTTTATAAATTCATCATGAGAAAAGAACTCAAGGCAGGAACCTGGGGGCGGGAACCGAAACAGAGGTCATGGAGGCGTGCTGCTTACTGGCTTGTCCTCGTGGCTTGCTCATCCAACTTTCTTATAGAACTCACCCCACAGTGACAGGGAGAGAGCTGCCCAAACCCCCATCAATCATCAATGAAGAAAATGCACCACTGGCTTGCATAGGGACCTCTTCCTGTTGGGGCATTTTCTCAATTGAGGTTTTCTCTCCCAAAATGACTCTTACTTGTATCAGATTGACATAAAATTAGTCAGCACACCTATCTCCCACTTCTTACATTATTTCTATCTATCTGCAATGTTTCCTGAGCCTTAGAGGTGATGATATAGATTAATTGTTTGGAGCTTAGCAATTATTTGTCACTTCTTCTTAGCATCTTCTGCAGGCATGAGTCTCTGAGCTTACTTCCATTTCCTAGAATGAGGCATCTCTGATTAAAGCCAAGAGTAACATTTGCCTATGACTATAAATATGCAAAGTCTTTAGAAATCAGTTTGAAGCTATGTTCATTTTAGCTAGATGACAGTATTCAGCCCCTCCCCCGCCCAAGCCAGACTTACAGTAGCAGGCACGGATTCCCTCCTATGGAGTGGGCCTCAAATCTAATCAGGGAGTAGTTGGTTATCCTCCATACTAACTGTGCCACTATTGTACAAGTGGTCATAACTGTCTTATAGTTTTGGTAGGACCACTGATGCCTTGTCTCCATTTACAGCCTCCCTTGAATCATCTCTCAATTTTGAGAGATTAAGCAAAACTGAAGCAGGAGTATGGTACCATCCTCTGTCACCTTCATGACTGAGACATCTTGGTCATGGTCTGATTTTCACTAAGTTATAACACAAAGGTCTTTGAAGAAAAAGTCTTTTCCTTTGTAGTGGGACGATGTGGCCATAAACGACTAAACCAAAGGTTCTTGAGAGGAGAGAGAGAAAAAAAACCTTAAAAGTAAATATCATCAATTCCCAGAAACTGGAAGTTCTCTTTAGCGGAGACCCCCACAAACTAAAGCAGATAACAGCAAATAAATGAAAGACCTGGAAAAGGGGTTTCTTTCTGCGTTTGGGGTCTGTGTTTATACAGATGAGAGCGCATGTGCATATGTGTACGAATGTGTAACATGTACATGTAAAAGCCAGAAGTTGACATTCAGTGTCTTTCTCAATCATCCTCCACCTTATATTTTAAGATAGGATATCTCACCAAACCTACCACTCACAAATCAGATGACTGGTGAGATCCAGAAATCCACTTATCTCTGCACCAACCCATGCGCAAGAGTTCTAGATGCTTGTGACCCTGCCCTGATGTGCCAGGGATCCAAACACAGGTCCTCATTCTTATACAGCAGGTGTGTTCCCAACTAACTGAACCGTCTCCCTCAGCCCACTCCTTCTGTGTGCTTGGCATTCCATCTGTGAACAAAAAGTATTAGCTCAAGATTGTCTTGCATCCTGTAACTCAGTGAGGGTCGAAACTCTGTGTTGCACACTCCCAGGGTTCCTTTTGGTTATTGCCAGGCAGGAGCAACAGGTAACAGCACTGTGCAGATTACAACACCTGAGCTAAAGATTAGTCGGCGATAGGAGCTGGGTTTCATAAGACATTAGTCTGCTCACCAGAAAAATGTTGACTCTGATCAGAATCGAAGAAGCTTTCAAACAGCGTGTAGGACCAACAAATACAACTCATTTACTAATACTAGTTCAGGTGAATTTCTAACAACTTGGCTGCCACTGTGACTACATTTAGGCAACTGGTGTGCTTTCAGTCACTGGATCCAATTGCAGACTACAGTAAGCAGTGTCTCCTATGTTTACAGGTAAAAACACACGTCTACGAAAATAGGGTGAAAGATTGAGTAACCTGATAGCCCTGAGGCTGCATACAATTTGGAAGCCAGTTTTCGATGGCCAAAGGCCTGCTTGTGGTATCCTTTTAGATGAAAGGCTGTTGGAAGTCATTCAAGGGAGTTGCCAGTAAAGAATCATTGCAAGACCTATAAGATTCTGTGAGTCTAAAAGAAGATTTGAGCAATTGCCTTTTAGGAATGGAAATAGAAAAATTGCAAATGATTTTATTCTTTCGACTTATACAGAGAAATTGCGGCCACAGTCATATCTTATTCTGGATAATAGACCTCTTCTCTGGTGACTTGGAGATTTTCCATGAAAGCTTTTGCAAGCTAAGGGCTGTATAAAGTAACTCTAATCTAGTCCTGAATCTGCCATAAGAGAGCAAAGCAGCCCATTATCTACATATTGAACAAGAACAGGATTCCGAGGGAATTGTGCCTTGGCCAAAATCTAGGGTGGGAAAAAAACCCAGAACTTTAGTAAACCTCTCTGCCATTATGGTTGAAGCACGTTGTTGATTGTTCAAGCTATTGACTGTCCAAAACAACTAAAGAAAGCAAAGTAAAGCTGTACCACTGGCAACCACTTGTATACATTTCCTCACAGATTGCATGCCAAACATAAGAAGGAGGAAGATGGCTCGGTTAGTTGACTTGTGGATACACCAGAAAAGAAATATTACTACAAGTATCTTTGGTGTCGATGTCTTATTTACTTTACAAATGTCTGCCAATTGCCAACTTCATCTTCATCCACTATTTTTTTTAACCTTTTAGGGTAGGAGTATTATAAGAATTAGAACAGAAATTGAAAACCCTTGTTAAGCTCACTACAACTGGCAAGAGTACCTGAGCAGCCCTCGCTCTCACAGGTAATGCAATAATTTATAGAGCACCTTAGAATGGATCCTAAAAAAAATAGATTTTTTTTAAAATTTAAAACTTTGAGAAATTCCTACGTGAGTACTGTCTTTTCTATCATCTTTACCCTCTCCAACTCATCCTGTGCCTCCTCATCCCCTTTTGATTTTGAATTCATATATTATCATTATTAATTATATTATAACTTGGAGAGATATTTATAATTTCAGTGTTCTTTTTTCTTTTTAATTTTCCCTGTCAGTTCAGGAGTAAGGTTAGTGAGTTACCAACTCTGTATATGATTGGCAGAGCAAGTAAGGCTCAGAATAGATGAGGTATTCTAAAATTCTCTCTTTTTCTGAACAGACTTTATCTGACCTCTTTAGGTCTGGGCAAAAGGCCCTCCTAAGAAGACATGTTATGAAAGACTGAAAATTATCTAAGTGACAAGAGGTATCTAAGTGACAAGAGGTAGACTTGGACACAGGAGCATTCTTGACTGATTTTAATCTTTCACCACAGAAATGCCTGTGTTTATATATGATGATTGGGTTTAAACAGATAAAATAACTCTATATCTTCCAGTACTGTAGATTCTCCATTAATCTTAATCTTTTTTACTTAAATGTATGATAAGAAGCAGTTAACAGATAACCCATCAGAGTGATACCAATATTGATCCTCTTCCCGGGAGCCAGATCCTGGGAAGCTTTTCCAGTGAGAAACTATCTGCACCAGGGTAAGTAGGCACAATCCAAAACCAAGTGATCAGTGTGTGTGTGTGTGTGTGTGTGTGTATGTATATACATTCACATATACTTGAATATGTATGTGTATGCATATATATGAGCATCACTAAATGAACTCAACAGGTAGTAGTTATATGTTATTCATTTAGAGTCACAAACACACATATATGTAGCAACAATAAATAAAGAAAAAAAGCCATGAATTTGAGAAATAGCTGAGGAGAAGAAACATGAGAGAAATCTGAACTAGGAAAAGGGGAGAAAATGATATAAGCATAGTACACACATATGAAATGCTTAAAAGAATAAAAGTGGATAATTTCTTTTCCAGTATCTGGGTATTGACAATGAAAGCAGATATTGTGAGACAGGGAGTTCTTTGGTTTGGAATTCTTAGTGTTCATTTAGAATATGTATAAGGGAGAAAGTATGTAGATGGGCTGATGAGATAACCTGGTAGGTAAAGGTGCTTGCTGCCCAGGTTGATGTACTGAGTTTAATTCCCAGAACCTACATGGGAATAAGAGGGAACTGACTGACCAATTGCACCGGGGAGCCAGGCAGCTCCACAGCCTTCTGTACATGGCCCACCAGGAGAGAGTGATCTCCCAGCAGCGCTTTCACTTCTCAGCTCAGAGGTGAGATCTCCACCTTCTCTCTGGAGGGGAACAGCTAGGAGCACACAGGGCATACTGTCAGTGGAGCAGCTGGGACAAAGGTCTTCTGGCTGCCATTTGCACCAGGGAGCCAGGCGACTCCACAGCCTTCTGTGCACAGACCCTGCCAGAAGAGAGTTGGTCTCCCAGGAGTGCAGACACAGGCTTATAGGCCCACAGGAGGGACAAACTCCAGCCAGAGACAGCAAGACCAACTAACACCAGAGATAACTAGATGGCGAAAGGCAAGGACAAGAATCCTACCAACAGAAACCAAGGTTACTTGGCAACATCAGAACCCAGTTCTTCTACCACAGCAAGTCCTGGATACCCCAACACACTGGAAAAGCAAGAGTTGGATTTAAAATCGTATCTCCTGATGCTGATAGAGGATTTCAAGAAGGACTTAAATAGCTCCCTTAAAGAAATACAGGACAACATCAGTCAACAGGTAAAAAAACCTTAAAGAGGAAACACAAACATCCTTTAAAGAAATACAGGAGATCATGGATCAACAGGCAGAAACCCTTAAAGAGGAAACACAAAAATCCCTTAAAGAATTACAGGAAAAAACGAACAATCAATTGAAGGAACTGAATAAAACTATCTAGGATCTAAAAGTGGAAGTAGAAACAATAAAGAAAGCACAAAGTGAGACATCTCTTGAGATAGAAAACCTTGGAAAGAATTCAGAAGTCACAGATGCAAGCATCAACAACAGAATACAAGAGATAGAAGAAAGAATCTCAGGTGCTGAAGATACCATAGAAAACATTGACACAACAGTCAAAGAAAATGCAAAATGCATAAAGTTTGTAACCCAAAACATCCAGGAACTCCAGGACACAATGAGAAGACCAAACCTAAGGATTATAGGTATAGAAGAGAGTGAAGATTTCCAACTTAAAGGGCCAGTAAATATCTTCAACAAAATTATAGAAGAAAACTTCCCTAGCCTAAAAAAGAGATGCCCATGAACATACAAGAAGTCTTCAGAACTCCAAACAGACTGGACCAGACCAGAAAGTCCTCCCAGCACATAATAATCAAAACACCAAATGCACTAAACAAAGAAAGAATATTAAAAGCAGTAAGGGAAAAGGGACAAGTAACTTATAAAGGCAGACCTATCAGAACTACACTAGACTTCTCACCAGAGATGATAAAAGCTAGAAAATCCTGGGCAAATCTCATACAGACCCTAAGAGAACACAAATGCCAGCCCAGACTACTATAATCACCATAGATGGAGAAACCAAGATATTCCATGAAAAAACCAAATTTACACAATATCTGTCCACAAATTCAGCCCTACAAAGGATAATAGATGGAAAATGCCAACATGAGGAGGGAAACTACACCCTAGAAAAAGCAAGAAAGTAATCTTCTTCCAACAAACCCAAAAGAAGATACCCACACAAACATAAAAATAACATAAAAAAATAACAGGAAGCAACAATCACTATTCCTTAATATCTCGTAACATCAATGAACTCAATTCCCCAATAAAAAGACATAAACTAACAGAAATATTTTTCATGTAAATCTTCAATTTTATCAGAAAATGTTTGTAATTCCTCTTTAAATTAATTTAGTAATGTTATTTTATATCTACCATTTTATCTGCATTATTTTTCATGATAATCTTCCATTTCAACATGTTTTTTCTATTTTATCAGAAATGTTTTACATGTAAATCTCTGATTTTATCACAAAATGTTTTTTAATTCCACCTTCAATTAATTTAGAATGGTATTTTATATATCTACCATTTTATCTATGTAATTTTTCATTAAATAGTCAATTTTAATGTGTTTTTCTATATGTTTCTTGAATTTCATCAGAAATATTTTCCATATAAATCTTCAGTTTTACCTGAAAATGTTTATAATTCCACTTTCAATCAACTTGGAATTATTTTTATGCCTACCATTATTATATCTATATAAAATTTTCCATGATAATCTTCAATTTTAACATGTTTTTCTACATTTTTCTACAATTTTATCAGAAATGTTTTCCATGTAAATCTTCAATTCTAACATAAAAATATTTCTATTTCATTTTTCAATTAATTTAGCAATGTTTTTTATATCTACTGCTTTACTCTTTAATTTTCCATGAAAATTGTCAATTTTAACATGTTTTTCTATATATCTCTTCTATTTTATCAGAAATATTTTCCACATAAATCTTCAATTTTATCATAAAATGTTTTTACTTCCTTTTTCAATAAAAGAACATGCTTTTGCTTTAAAAAAAAAAGGGGGGGGAACTGACTCCCACAAGTTGTGCTGCATTCACACACACACACACACACACACACACACACACAGCACCCAACATTAAAACTTCCACAGGGTGTTATCTGGCCCATGGCTCTCTCTGCCTTCCCAAGGAGGCCAGTGGGGCCATAGGAACATCCTGGATAGACCTCTCCCCTACCAATTCCCTACCTGCTGGGTCCACCTGGGCACAGCCAGCAGAGGTGAGCAGCAAGCTGTTCCCTGAGATCCACTGTCAGGCTCATGGCTCTGCCTTCCTCCCTGAAGAGTCCTCCTGGCATCAGGAATATCCAGCCAACACTAGAAAAAAACAAAACAAAACCAGATGCTAAAGAACAATGTAGGAACACAATCAACAAGAGTCAGCCGTAGAGAACCACCAAACCCCAGCCATCCTGCTACAGCAAGCCCTGTATATCTTAACACAGCCAAAGCACAAGATGACCTTAAATCTAATCTCATAATGATGATAGAGGGCTCTAAAGAGGAAATGAGTAAATCCCTTAAATAAATACAGAAAAATACAATCAAACAGGTGAAGAAAATGAATAAAACTGTTCAAGAACTGAAAATAGAAATAGAAGCAATAAGCAAAACACAAACTGAGGGAATCCTGGATATGAAAGCTCCAGTGTAATGGCTATTCCTGGCTGTCAACTTGATTATATCTGGAATGAACTACAATCCAGAATTGGAGGACACACCTGTGATCCAGATCTTGAGGCTGGCAGACACAAGTTTATGACCTGGATCTTGGCATGGAGGTCTTAAGGAATAGTAGCCATGAAAAGCTTAGGCCCAAGCAAGGTAGTACATGCCTTTAATCTCAGGAGATTGAGGCAAAGAGACTGAGTTCAAGGTCAACCTGGGACAAAGCAAGTCCCAGATCCAGGCATAGTGGTATACACCTTTAATTTGAACCACACCTTCTGCTGGAGGCCTATTAAAGAACATTGGAAGAAGGAAGATTCATTCTTCTTCAACTGCTTGCTCTTACAAGCAGCCTACTTCTACAGAAGACCAACTTAAACAACTAGTCTCTCATGGGACTAAGCAGCTACTAGACTCTTGGACTTCCCACTCATAGCTGCCCATTGTTGGGTTAGTTGGACTACAGACTGTAAGTCATCACAATAAATTCCCCCAATATAGAGAGTCTTTCCATAAGTTCTGTGACTGTAGAGAACCCTAACTAAAACATCTAGGAAAGAGAATAGGAACTATAGATATAAGCATCACCAACAGAATACTAGAGATGAAAGACAGAATCTCAGGCATAGAAGATATAATTGAAGAAACCAATACATTGTTCAAAGAAAATGCCAAATCCAAAAAGTTCATGACACAAAACATCCAAGAAATTTAAGACACTATGAAAAGACGAAATCTAAAAATAATGTGAATAGAAGGAAAAGAATCCCAGCTACAAGGCCCAGAAAATATTTTCAACAAAATCATAGAAGAAAATTTTCCCAACCTGAAGAAAAATATGCCTATAAACATTCAAGAAGGTTAAAGAACACCTAGTAGATTGGGCCAGAAAATAAAATCTTCCCACTGCATAATAATCAAAACACTAAATGTACAGAACAAAGAAAGAATAATAAAAGCTACAAGGGGAAAAGGCCAAGTAACATAAAAAGGCAGACATATCAGAATTACACGTGACTTTTCAACCATCTCTAAAAGCCAAAAGAGCTTGGATAGATGTCTTGCAGACTCTAAGAGATGACAGTTGACAGTTCAGACTACTGTACCCAGCAAAACTTTCAACCAATAAATGGAGAAAAAAGATATTACACAAAATAGTCAAATTTATACAATATATATCCACAAATCCAGCTATACAGGAGATATTAGAAGGAAAAAATCCAACCCAAAGAGGCTAACTACATCCAAGAAAACACAGAGAATAAATAACCTCACACCATCAAACCAAAGGAAGGGAAACACACACACACACACACCACCACCACCACCACCACCACCAACAACAACAACATCAAAATAACATGAATTAACAATCACTGGTCATTAATATCTCTCAATACCTATGGGCTCAATTCCCCAACAAAAAGACACAGGTTAAGAGAATGGGATGTGAAAACAGGATCAATCATTCTACTGCATAAAAGAAGCACATTTCAGCAACAAAGGTAGACATTACCTCAGAGTAAAGGGCTACAAAAAGATTTTCAAGCAAACAGACCCAAGAATCAAGCCGAAGTAGCCATTCTAAGATCTAATAAAAGAAACTTCCAATCAAAATTAATTAAAAGAGATGAGAAGGTCATTTCATACACATCAAAGAAAAAAATCTACCAAGAATATGTTTCAATTCTGAACATATATACCCCAAATGCAAGGGCACTAACATCTGTAAAAGAAACATCACTAAAGCTTAGGTCACACATCTAACCCTACACAATAAAAGTGGGAGACTTCAACACCCCACTCTCACCAAGTCATCAAGACAGAAACTAAACAGAGAAATAATGAAACGTATAGATGTTATACCTCAAATGGATCTAAGAGATATCTACACAACATTTCATCCAAACACAAAAGATTATACCTTTTTCTCAATACCTCATGGAACCTTCTCCAAAATTGACCATATAGTCAGTCACAAAGCAAGCCTCAACAGAAACAACAACCCCTTGTATCTTCTCAGCCCACTACGGATTAAAGCTGAAATTCAACAACAGAAACAATAGAAAGCCTTCAAACTCACAGAAACTGAGCAGCTCCCTACTGAGTGACCACTGGGTTGAGGAAAACATAAAAAAGAAATTAAAAACTTTATATAATTCAATAAAAATAAAGGCCCAACATACCCAAACTTATGGGGCACAATGAGATCAATACTAAGAGAAAAATTCATAGCATTAAGTGCCTTCATAAAGAAATGAGAGAGATCTCATACTAGCAAATTAAAAGCACACATGAAAGCTCTAGAACAAAAACAAGGAAACATACTCAAGAGAAATAGATGGCAGAAAATAATCAAACTCAGGGCTGAAATTAATACATTAGAAACAAAGAGATCAATACAAAGAATCAATGAGAAAATGTTGAATCACTGAGAAAATCACCAAGAAGGGCAAACCTTTAGCCAAACTAACTAAAAGGCACAGAGATAGTATCCAAAAGAATTCAAGAATTTAGACACCAACAAATCAAATATTTCATTAAAAATTGGGTACAGATCTAAACAGAGAATTCTCAACAGAGGAATATCGAATGGCTGGGAAACACTTAAAGAAATATTCAACATCCTTAGACATAAGGAAAATGTAAATCAAAACAACCTTGAGATTCCATCTTATACCTGTCAGAATGGCTAAGTTAAAAAACTCAAGTGACAGTTCATGCTGATGAGAATGTTGAGCAAGGGGAACACTCCTCCATTGCTAGTGGCAGAGCAAACTTGTACAACCACTTTGGAAATCAATTTGGCCATTTCTCAGAAAATTGGGACCCAGCTATACTACTCTTGAATGTATACCCAAAAGATGCTATACTATGCCATAATGACACTTGCTCAACTATGTTAATATCAGATTTATTTGTAATAGCCAAAACTAGATACAGTCCAGATATCCCTCAACCAAAGAATAGATAAAGAAAATGGGTTACATTCCTGCCAATGTATTTTAATTGCCTTTATTCATGACTTTCTTCTGTTCTGTTACTATAGAAACTTCATTCAACTTATTTTGCTTACACATGGCATTTGGTGCAACCTGACTCCTTGTTTTCAGGGCACCATTAGTCATATTTAACATCAGAATTATCTCTGGTTCCCTTTATGGTGAGAGTTGTGTTTTTATATTGGCATTAGTCACCTTGTTTCCAATATTTTATGACAGATAAGCTGGTATTTATATTAAAACCTTAGGAATAAATTTTAAAATCTCCTCTGCTATTTTCCAGCTTTTTTTTAGCCTACTCCTCACAAGTATCTGAGAAACAAGATCCTTGATAATGTCTTCATGTTCTCCATTCAGTTTCAGCCATCCTTTTGGAACATTCACTAGGTCTTAATATCATAAATTGATAATGATCAAGGAGTCTGGGATCTTATACTCCAAATAAAGATTCCAAATTATTTTGCAAGTTTCTAGGTGTTTCTCTTTGAGTCAGAAAACTCTTATACTATTGTACTGAGCTGAGATTTTGACCAATGAAAAAAAGAAGAGTAAAGATAGTCTGATTAATAAGTCGTCATAAGGCATTTGTCCTTTTTTATCATTTTTAAGATAGAGAAATAACTAATTAAAGTGAAGTGTTTTTAATTCCTGTGTACAAGTATTTTGCCTGCATGTATATCTGTACAGCACGTGCATGTATGTGTCAAAAACAAATCTGACTTCCGGACCCAATTTGGATTTGCTAGGAGATGTCTTGGGAAATCCTTGCTCCTGACATCAAGAATTTTCTGCACAGCCATTATATACATATGGCCATGACTGACTGCAAGTGCTTGAAAATCCCATTAGGAAGGTAAGAAAAGAGAAGCCCTTATAAGATGTTCATGGAAGCAACATAAGGAAACGTTATCTGTCAGATGACAGGTCTGTGGTGAAGGATTAGTTGGTTTCTGATTGATAAATCACCTAATTAGATAGTAGCTGGTGTTATGTGATACATACCTGTAATCCCAGCACTGGGAAGGCAGAGAGAAGAGGGTGGCCAGTTAGTGGCTAACCTAGACCCAGGCTACATAATGAGTTCCAGGCCAATATAAGCTACCCAGCAAGAACCTTGTCTCAGGAGAAAAAAAGTTAGCTAGCGGTTTATGATTTGTAAGCTCTCTAGTTTCATTTGTAAGTTCAGTTAGTTTCAAGGAACACCATCTACAACAACTCTGACCCAAGCTCCTGCCACCCAAGGATTGCCTGGAGAACTCAAGACATTAAAAGATAAGTCATGGGAACCTTCTAACCCTACAGAAGGTCTGTTCTTCGTCTCAGAATTTACACCTATCCCTAGCTGAGCTAAGACCACTTCTGACACTCCATTTACACACCAGCACAGAGTGCCCTGAAACTGAATAAGTGTCTCCAGTCCATTCACCCAGGATCCCCAAACATTGGAACCATGTTCCTCTAATAGCTTTCTGCTTAAAGCCTTTTTTTTTTTCATTTAAACAAGGTCTGACAATAGGGCCCTGGTTGTTGCTATATAGACCAGGACTTTAAAGAAAGCAGGCGTTGAGTTCCAGAAACAAAGACCACAGAAACACAAACAAACAGCTGAAGGAAATAATGACAATAATTCAAGATATGGGAATAGAATTTAAGGAGAGAATATCTCAAGAGAAGATGAGCAGATATAAAACTTGAAATGAAAGTCTCAGGAGGTCAAACAGGAAGCTCAGTGGAAAGCCTCACCAACAGAGAGAGAGTCAAATGGAAGAGGAAACATCAGGTCTTGGAGGCAAGGTAGAGGAATTATACCACCCATTCCAAGAAAACATTCTGTCTTTAAAAAACAGGAATGGAACATGGAGTACTATAGCAAGACCGAAGGTCAGAGTCATAAACATAAAAGGAGAAGTAGTCCAGGCCAAAGGCACATAAAATATTTTCAACAAAACTATAGAAGAAACTTCCATAATTTAAGGAAAGGGATGCCTACCAAGGTAAGCAGGACATAAAGAACACAGAACAGACAGGACAAGAACAGAAATTCAGACAGGTGGTGGTGGTGCTTGCCTTTAATCCGAGCACCTGGGAGGCAGAGACAGGCAGATTGCTTGAGTTCAAGGCTAGCCTGATCCGCAGAGTGAGTTCCAGGACAGCCAGGGATACATAGAGAAACCCTGTCTTAAAAAAAACAAAACAAAAAAAAAAACCAAACCAAAACAAACAAAATCCCCCAAAACTCCACCTAAACAAAATTATCTTAACAATTGCACATGACATTTCAATGGAAATTTTTAATGACAGAAAGGCCTGGACTGTGTTTCACAATTCTTAAAAGACCATAGATGCCATCCCAGACCATTATACAAGTAAGACAATGTGTCATGATTGAAAGAAAAACATTCCATGACAAAAACAGATTTAGGGAATTTCTGACCATGAAGCCAGATCTATTAAAGACACTAGAAGGAATACTTCAGTCTTAAGAGGAAATCAAACATACCCAGGAGGGCACAAGGAATAAATAGTTCAAGAGCAGTTAATGAAAAAAGGGCTAAGAAGTAAATACCACAACAGCAAAATAATAAGAATTACCAAACATCCTTCAATAATAACTCTCACTATTAATGGTCTCCAGCCCCCAGCAAAAGACAGAGGCTAACAGATTAGATTAGAAAATAAGATACATCTTTTGCTGCCTCCAAGAAACAGGTCTCATCATCAATTACAGATACCACCTTATGATACAAAGATGAAAACTGGTATTCTATTTGAATGGAATTGAAAAACAAACAGACTTGCTACTCTAATATCTAACAAAACAGATTTCAATAAAATTAGTCAGAAAACATAGGAAAAGACATTTCACACTCATTAGAGGTAAAATTCAATAAGAGAATTTTTTACAATTCAAAACTTCTATGCACTAAAAATAAAGGCACCCAATTTCATAAAAAAGAAACACTATTGGATCAGAAACCAAAGATTAAACCCAAGATAGTAATAGTGATTTCAGTAGCCAACTTTCACTAATTGACAGGCCATCCAGATGAAAACTAAACAGAAATTTTGGAGTTAAATGACACAATAAATCAAAAAG
Source organism: Tokudaia tokunoshimensis (assembly GCA_036184795.1). Lineage (NCBI taxonomy): Eukaryota > Metazoa > Chordata > Mammalia > Rodentia > Muridae > Tokudaia > Tokudaia tokunoshimensis. Next base: position 80,933,035 of record BTHU01000017.1, read on the forward strand.
AGACATCTACATAACATCCAAACACTAACAAATAACCTTTCTTCTCAAGCACCCATGGAACTTGCTCCAGAATTAGCCACATATTAGACCACACAGCAAGTTTCAAGAGATTAAGTAAAATTGAAACAACATTCTGAATTCTATCTGGCCACAAAAGAATAAACCTGGAGTTCAACAAAAGCGAAAAAGATCAAAAGTACACAAACTCATGGAAACTAAACAGTAACTAATGAGTGAAAACTGGGTCAAGATTTTAAAAAGAAATTAAATTTTTTGAGAATTAAATGCAAATGAAAACAAAATATTTAGAAATCTAAGGGTTACAATGAAGACAACCCTAAAAGTAAAGAGTATGCCACTAAGTGTCTAAATTTTAAGAAAAAGGCTTGAGAAATCTCATATTACTAACTTAATTATATAACAGTAGGACTTGGATAAAACAAGAATAAACAATACCAAAAAGTAGACACGAAGAAATAATCAAAGTGAGGGCTGGCATTAATGTAATAATAACAATAAATACAATGATTCGATGGAATAAACAGTTAGTTCATTGAAAAGATTAATAAAATTGACAGACCTTTTTAGCCAAATTAACCAAAGAAAGAGAGAGAGGACCTGCAACCAAAGAAAGATTCAAATTGGTAAAATCGGAACTGAACAGGGAAACAATGTTACAAGGTAGTCCACTCCCCCACTTCTTGTTCAGCATGGTCTTAAAAGTCAACTAGAGCAGTAAGACAAGCATGGAGTACAAGGAAAACAGGATGGAAAGGAGTTAAAATATTTGTCAATGAGATGGTTCTGTACATAGAAGACCTCTCCTCCCCCAGAAAGCCCTACTGCTGACTAATGCTTTTAGAAAAGCAGCAGGATACAAAATTAACAGACACAAATCAGTAGCCTTCCTAAAAAAAAAATCAAAGAAACAATCCCAATCACAATAGCCTCAAAAGAAAAAAAAACTTTAAATAAGTCTACCTAAGCATGTAAAAGATTTGTATAATACAAACTTTAAGACACTGAAGGGGAAAAAAAGCTGAAGAAGATACTAGAACATGGAAAGATTTCCCATGCTCATGGACGGGTAGGACTGATATTGTAAAAATGTCCATCCTACAAATATCAATTTACATAATTAATGAAATCCCCATTAAAACCCCAAAGCAGGTCTTCACAGAAATTGGAAGGAAAAGAAAAACCTAAAGTTGTTTGGTCAGAACAGCCCAAATAATTCTGAACAGTAAAAACACTGTTACATGTATCACCACCCCTGATTTCACGTTTTACTATAAAAACCATAGTAATAAAAACAGTATATATATATGGCATATAGGCAGACACATTTAACAATGGAACGGAATTGAGAGCATAGTCCATGCACCCACGGCAACACAATTCTTGACAAAGAAGCCAACCACACACACTGCAGAAAAGCCGGCTTTGTCAACAAATGGTGTTGGTCAAACTGGATGACTGCGTGAAGAAAAATGCAAATAGATCTTTCTCTCTCCTTGCACAAAACTCAATTCCAAACAGATAAAGTATCTCAATTTAAGATCCGGTATTCTAAATCTGAGAAAGGAGAAAGGAAGGAAAAGTCTTGAACATATAAGCACTGGAAAAGACTTTTTGAACAGGACCCGGCAGTCATTAACAATTGACAAATGCAGACCATGTGAAACTGAAAAGCTCTGTACAGCAAAGCACACCGTCATTCAAGTGAAGAGGCAGCCTACAGAATGGGAAATAAATCCTTATCACCTGTAAACAAACACAACAAGGCATTACTGTCTAGAGCACAAAAAACTCAAGACACTAAGCATCCAGAAAACAAACAATCCAATTTTTAAAACAGGGCATGGAGCTAAGTGGAGGCTTCTCAGAGGAAAACAAATGACTGGGTATAGCTGTCCAGCAGCCATGGAGAACTGAGTATACCTGAAAGGGAGGCTGGAAGTGAAAAAGGACGAGGGGGGGCTGCGGAGCAAGAGAAGGGTGAAGCCAAGACAAAGTTTTCTGATCAAGGCTCAAAGTTTAATTTTCAGCTCTGCGTTTATATAGGGGAAACTCAAAGACCCATCCTTTGTTTCAGCTGGATTGAGGGGCAAAGCAAGCTCTGCTGCTGTAGGAAAATGCAGGTGTGGCAAGGCGGGAGATTCCACCCTAGATCTGCTAGGTCTGCAGAAGACCAACTGTGGCAAACAATTAAGGTCTATTTAGCCTGCTCAAGGCTGGGGAAAGGGATTGGGACACATTTTCAAGATGTCCAACATCCTTAGCCATCAAGTTGATGCAAATTAAGACTGTTTTAAGATTTCATCCTAGCCCAGTCAGATCCTCAAAGAGTTAGAAATAAACCTACCAAACAACCAACTTACCACTCTCAGACATGGACCCAAAGGACTCTATATCCTACAATGGAGATATTCGCTCATTGACCATTGCTGCTCTGTTTACAAAGATACTTGCTTAGCTGTGTTTGTTGCTGCTCTGTTCACAATATTCAGAAAATGGAAACAGCCTAGATACTCACCAACTGATGAATGAATAACAAAAGTGGGCCACATTTACATAACGGAATTTAACTCCGATGTTAAGAAAAAAAATGAAATTAAGACCTTTGCCAATAAATGGATAGAACTATAAACAATCAGTCCAAGTGAGATAATGCAGACCCAGAAAGACAAATATCATATTTTCTCTTCATATGTGGATGTTACTTTGACTCTTAAGTTACATATGTTTCATTTGTTAGAAAGCAGGTAAGGGCCATTGGGAATGGATGGGATCTTTCAAGGGAGGAGAAATAGAATACAGTGATATAAGAAAGGGGAAAAGAAAAAAAGCTGGGAGGGGGTGGTCTATGCCTTTAATCCCTGCATTCAGGAAACAGAGGGAGGTGGATCTCTGTGAGTTAAAGACCAGCCTGATCTACAGAGCAAGTTCCAGGGCAGCCAGAGCTATACAGAGAAACCTTGTCTCGAAGCCCCTCCCCAAACAGGAGGAGACAGAAATAATGGAAAGAGATGGATTAAATAATCAAATGTTAAAGCCGGGCGGTGGTGGCTCACGCCTTTAATCCCAGCACTTGGGAGGCAGAGGCAGGTGAATTTCTGAGTTCAAGGCCAGCCTGGTCTACAGAGTGAGTCCAAGATAGCCAAGGCTATACAGAGAAACCCTGACTTGAAAAACAAAAACAAAACAAAAAAAAGATCAAATGTTGTGGGCGAGGGGAGGTGTGTAGCAGAGGGAATTCGGGGAGAGAGAACTAACACTAAATGCCCTTTGAAAAAGTTTTGGGGTTTTTTGCCAGTCTTTTTTTTTTTTCTTATAAATGATTTTTTTTTATTTTCTAAGTTTTTTTATTTACATTCCAAATCATTTCCCTTTTCCCGTTTCCTCCCTCCCCGAAAGTCCCATAAGCCCCCTTCCCTCCCTCTTTTCTCCATTCAACCCCCTCTCGCTTCTCTGTCCTAGTATTCCCCTACATCCAGTCTTTCCAGGACCAGGGGTCTCTCCTTCCATCTTCTTGGAAATCTATTGATATGTGAATTGTGTCTAGGGTATTCTGAGATTCTGGGTTAATATCCCCTTATCAGTGACTGCATACCATATGTGTTCTTTTGTGATTGGGTTACCTCACTAAGGATGATATTTTCAAGTTCTGAGTTCTCACCTGAAGAATATCTAATGGCTGAGAAGCACCTAAAGAGATGTTCATCATCCTTAGTCATTAGGGAAATGCAAATCAAAACAACCCTGAGATTCCATCTCACACCAGTCAGGATGGCTAAGATCAAAAACACAGGAGACAGCAGGTGTTGGCGAGGATGTGGAGAAAGAGGAACACTCCTCCACTGCTGGTGGGATTGCAAGCTGGTACAACCACTCTGGAAAGCAGTCTGGCGGTTCCTCAGAAAACTGGGCATGACACTCCCGGAGGATCCGGCTATACCACTCCTGGGCATATACCCAGAGGCTTTACCTGCATGCAATAAGGACACATGCTCCACTATGTTCATAGCAGCCTTATTTATAATAGCCAGAAGCTGGAAAGAACCCAGATGTCCCTCAACGGAGGAATGGATTCAGAAGATGTGGTATATTTACACAATGGAATACTACTCTGCAATTAAAAACAATGAATTCATGAAAAAGTTGTACAGACACATACTGTTGTAGTTCTATAAACTACCTAAATATATAAAAGTTTAAATAATAATGTTTACATACGTTTCCATGATAGCAAATAAAAACTCCAGTACCAAGAACGGGTAACCTCCTTTGGAGCTGGTGGCCAGTTTGGTCCCATAGACCCCTCCCCACCCCAAACATTATAGGCTATGCCCATTGCTTCAGAATCACACACTGTAGTCATAAAAGATCCTCAGAGCCTTTCTGATGTCATTACTATTCTCACCCACTCTAATCCGTGACCCCTCCTGCCATTCATAAATAATGGGGAGATGCTGGAGAGGCTGCGCTATTGCATCCCTAGCAAAACCAGCTGAGGTAAGTACAGTGGCTTAAGTACAACAAAAATATTGCCTGTGGGCATGTCACTCAGTAGTGACTCTGAACAGGTAATCACTGGGATCACCTCTTATATAGTCCAGAGCTGAGTAGACCAAGGTAGATTCTGGACAACCATGAGCTGTATCAGGCTTTATACAGCCACCACCAGCACTTATTTTTACCAGTAACTCTTACATGGAATTTCCCACGCCCATTTCTCCCCTGCTACACCCACACGCACACCCATACACACACAAGAAAGGCCATAATTCTGATGCAGCAGCCTAGAGTCCAACTGGCCCCATGTAGCAAAGAACCGGAAGCCAATGTCAGCAAAGACAAGCAATGACTTAAAACAAGACGTGATGACTTTTCAAAACCCATATGCTCTAATTCAGAGACAAGTACATGTCCGGGAGAAGGTTGCAAACAAGTTGCTTAAACTCCAGATAAAACTGAGTAATATTTATCTACTTTTTAAGGTGGGTGGAGAACTGAGTTAGTCCTTCTAAAGTGCACTGGGCATTGCAAAAGTACACTCATAACATTCTGAGAACCTTTCAAGCAGTGAGAGATAAAGAAGAATTCTCACCTGGGGCTACTTGAGTTTACCAACAGGTGGGAGGACTGGGTGGAAGACACAACAAAAAAAAAAAACCTGTTCGCTGCCACCTAGTGGCGTGAAAGAGTTTGACATTTAACTTTTTTAGTTTGTTTTACCACAGAGTTAAGGGATGCTTCTGGCCAGGGACCCCTGAGACTACAAACTGTGGGCTCATCTCCTTTAGTCTGATTATGCTCTTTTCTTAAATTAGCTATTCTCTGCTTAGGATTCAGAACAAGAAAAAAGCCTGAGCAACGTAGCAGAGCAAGACAAAACTCTGCCACCTACTTGGCGTCGGCACAGATTCCTACCGTAGGTGTGACTATAAGTAGAATCCAGGTGAGAAGGGAATCCGTACCTGGGCAGCCTCCTGCCTTATCTTTGCTCAAGGAGCAGAGCATAACCTGCCAGATCAAAGCCACCTCCAAAAACCATACTAAAAAAAAAAAAAAAATCCATACAAGGAATTGAGTGTACAAATTCAAGTACCTATCTGCACCTCTGCAGAAATGGGTTAAAGCTATAAAATGAAAGGGTTGCAAGAGGAAAGAGGCAAGAGATATCAAGGAACTAGAACTTGAAATGAATTTCTAAAGTTGGAAGGTCACAGGGTGGACTGACAAAGAGGCTAGTCCGAGGCAGCCACACTCCAAGGCACACAAGCAGTGGCTGGTGACAAGTGTTGGAAGTCAAGGTAGAAGGGAGAAAACAGGTGCCTATCTACAAAACGTGGCATAGCCTTCTCTACTATGTTTCATGAAATATACACCATAGAGCAGAATCGTGGCTCTGAGTACCAGCATGAGTGACAGCTAAGCTCCGAGAGTACCACTGCAATGCCCTTGTGCTGGCCCAGAAGAGTATGCCCAGTCTGCTAGTCTGTTCTCAGTCTAAGCACCCTTTGAGTAGAGTCTGAGAGTTGATGTACCCGCCCACTCAGAGTGTTACCCAACCTTTATGCTTCACCCTAAAGGGCTGCAAGGAAGCCAGTGCACTACTCAGTGAAGCACACCAGCCTTTCATTCACAAGCACTAATGTAAAATGGAGACTCACCCATCGTTTGATGGAGGTGAGTCATACACAAGGGAAAGAGCATAGAATCAGCTGTCTGGGACTCATGGGAACTTGCAGAGAACAGGGAGCCTGTAGGAGTCTGACCTTAGTCCTCTGCATATACATCATGGCTCGGTAGCTTGTTGTTCTTGTGGAAATCCTAACAGTCGAAGCAGAGACTGTCCCTGACTCTTTCACCTACTTGTGATACCCTTTTCTTCCTACTAGGTTGCCTTGTCCAGCCTCAATATGATGGTATGTGCCTGGTCTTATTGTTATGCTGTTTGGTTGGTGTTTCTGGGAGGACTGCTCTTCTCTAAAGGGAAGGGGGAGGGGAGATGGATCTGGGGAAGAGGAGAGGTGCACAGGGCAGGGGAGGCTAGGAGGAGAGGAAGGAGGGGAAACTTCAGTCTGGATGAAATATATGGGAGAAGTATTTAAAAAGGAAGGAGCATTATAAATAAAAGAATTACTTTTGAAAAAGCAAGCATTTAGAATAGCAAATCTGAATTTGTTTTAACTGGGGGTGTGTTGGGGGGAGACAGTGCACAGATCCATGCATTCAAACATAAATAGGATGCTATGAAATGGAAACAACTGGCAACAAAAGGCATACAAAGGCAGCAGATTTTGGAGTTTAAAATTCAATGCAAAAGTATATGCCTGATGTCCTAGCACTTGAGAGGCTGAGTCTGAAACTAGTCTGACTTATACAGTAAGACCTAGTCTCAGTTGACAAAAGAGAGAGTAGTCTTTCAGAAAACAAGAGGAGAGAGAGAAAGAGAGAGAGAGAGACAGAGACAGAGACAGAGAGAGAGAATCAGTGCAACCAAATCAACACAGAAATGGAAAAAAGAATATAAAAATAACCAAAGAAGAGAAGAAAATTTCCATCACAAAATACTTTCTATGACAAAGCTGGCATTCCTAACCATCCCACCTTCCTTTCTAGCCTGTGATTCCAGCCTGGTACAGAGCTTGAGCCATGAATTAGCCTTAAGATGATGAAAGCATGACTACCTTACAGCATCCTGCTGAGGTCCACACCAGCCAGGCAATGCTTACTTCCAGACTTCTTCGCTACAAAAGAGAAGTCTACTTTCCTCTTGGGTCAATCCCAGGCTGTAGAGTTTCTGTGTATATAATGGAACAAATTCTAACTCTCTCCAATGTGACAGTCATTAACCACATGCGGTTAAGTGAAAAATATAAAATCCAGGTCCTCAGTCACACTGGTCTCATTGTTAATGTCTAGTTGTTGCATGTGGTTGTGGTTCCTCTAACACACAAAGCAGAGATGAGCCATTTATGTGACTTCAGAAAGCATCTGCTGCCCTACCTGATAAGTCATGCCCACACAGGTTCCAATGATCTCATAAGGAACACTTAAAACTACTCTCTGAAATAGCAGACTGGACTATAGCTGTCAATGGGGATTCACTGACAAAAAGACATCCGACTCACAGGAGCATGAACAAGATGATCCCTGAAGATCTGCAAAATGAAAAACTCAAGTGAGGTTTCGAGGAGTCCAGCGTCGTTGTTGTGGAGGATGACTGAAAAATTAGCGGCCGTCCTGGAGATGCTTGCAGGCAAACACTGAAAGTATCAACTTGACCCACTCTAGAATCACCTACGAAGCCTGTCTCAATGTGCAACTCTCAAGACCAGTATGGCCTATAGGCATGTCTTGTGTGAGGGAGTTTTTAATTGGGTTCACCAAGGTAGGGAAGAGACACCCTGAATATGGGCAGCACCAGCTCACAGACTGGGCCTGAACTGAATGAAACAGAGAAATGGAGTTGAATGCTAGTGTGCATTCATCCATTTTCTCTGCTCTTGACTATGCATGCTACTTGCTTCAAGTTCCTGACATCTTGCTTTCCACACAATGATGCACTGTTAGCTAGGGTTGTAAGCCCATTAAACCCTTTCTCCCCTAAGTAGCTTTTGTCAGAATGTTATCACAACAACAGGACACTGAACTAGAACAGTGTGTGTGTGTGTGTGTGTGTTACCTCATAACACAATGAGGTATTATTCAGCCATGAAGAAGAATGAAGTTCTGTCCTTTATACCAAAATGGATGGCCCATGAGAACACTACGCTAAGCGAGATAAACCACACAGAGAAAAACAAGTCCTAATGCTCTCTCATATGTGAAAGGTTAAAATAATAAGCCAACCTGAATAGTATAGTGAGTACTACATGCCAAGGAGCAGAGAGAGTGGGTGAAAGTTGAGCTAATTTGAGTGTATATTACATGCAAATGGAGATACCACACTGAACCCTATTAATGTGTACAATTAATATATGTCAATCAGAGAGTGTTTTTATTTGCTGAGTCAAAATTACCAAAATGTATGAGATCACTGAGAGAAAAATTAGATATAAAAAAAGTAAGGTTGCTAGAGATATGGTCTCAGGACAAGCCTAAATGAGGGACATGGAAAAGAAACACACAAGGTTGGAATGCTAGCATGGAGAAGAGGGGTCGTAAGTCAGGATAGGGAATTTTACAGAAGCCAAGAAAAGAGTTTTCAGAGGAGACAATAGTTGCAAATGAGGTGAGATGCTCAGAGACAGGGAAGACTGCGGAGATGGTGAGTGACACTCATTGATGAGGCAAAGGTAAAAGAAGACTCAACAGGCAAGTTAGTGTTCAAGAAAAGCACAGGGCTTTAAAAAGCCTTTAAAAGCCACCAAAGTTGTGTGGTAAAGACTGCTGGCTCTAATTCTCAGAATTCATGTGTTTCTAGTCACATGGTGCTAATAGATATCAAGACATGCTCAAGTGTCAAGTTTGGGGTGGGCGTCACTTCCAGGCTGACCTTCCCTCTGCCAGTGTGCACAGAGACTTATCACCATGTAAGAAGGCAAATAGGAAAAATAAACATCTGGTCATGGCTTTTCTTTAGAACTGAGATTGAAAGGCTTAACAAAGTTTATTTGTTCTTCAGTAACAGCGGTAAAGCAATGAGAGAGAGAGAGAGAGAGAGGAAGAAGAAGAAGAAGGAGGAGGAGGAGGAAGAAGGAGGGGAGAGACTGAATGAGGAAGGAAGGAAGGAAGGAAGGAAGGAAGGAAGGAAGGAAGGAAGGACACAGAGAATGGGGAAAACACACAGCAAATTCTGGTGTGACAGATATCAAAAATAGATGACTTTGCATGCACAAAGGAAAAAGAACATGATGTAGGGAGACAGTCTCAGGCCTGGCCATCCTGGGCTTGAGTTCCTCTTACAAGATCTCCTGATTGAGTATCTTACTGAGACATCTCACCTTTAACACAACTGACTTCCAGTTCTCTCCATCCCTGCCTCATAACACAGTCCTGGCCCTGGCTCCTACCAGGTCCCCTAGTTTCTGGTCCCAGAAAGTAAAATCTTAACCTTATTATCGCTGTAGTGAAACTCCCCCACGGCCAAAGCAAACTGGGGAGGAAAGGACTTATTTGGCTTACACTTCCATCTCACTTTCTTTTTTTTTTTTTTTAAATTTTATTTTCTAAGTTTTTTTTTTATTTACATTCCAAATCATTTCCCCTTTCCCATTTCCTCCCTCCCCAAAAGTCCCATAAGCCCCCTTCCCTCCCTCTTTTCCCCATTCAACCCCCTCTCGTTTCTCTGTCCTGGCGTTCCCCTACATCCAGTCTTTCCAGGACCAGGGGTCTCTCCTTCCACCTTCTTAGAAATCTATTGATATGCGAAATGTGTCTAGGCCATCTCACTTTCATTATTAAAGAAAGTGAAGCCAGGAAAGGGAAGGCAGGAACGGGGAGGCAGCAGCTGAAGCAAAGGCCATGAAGGGGTGCTGCTTACTGGCTTGCTCCCCATGGCTTGCCCACAGTGCAGTCTTGTGGAGGCATTTTCTCAATTGGGATTCTCTCCTCTCAGATGACTCTAGCCTGCATCAAACTGACATAAAATTAGCCAGCATGGGGCTGGAGAGATGGCTCAGTGAGTAAGAGCACCAACTATGCTTCCGAAGGTCCTGAGTTCAAATCCCAGCAACCACATGGTGGCTCACAAACATCTGTAATGAGATCTGACGCCCTCTTCTGGTGTATCTGAAAACAGCTACAATGTACTTACATATAATAATAAATAAAATCTTTTAAAAAAAATTAGCCAGCACAATTGACCCCTTGTTAACTTGACACACAACTTTTTAGGATATAGCCTTGAGGGGGGAGGTCATCCCCAAGACCTCAGATTAATAAGTATCACAAATATGAAACATCTTGCAAACTTAAAAGTCCCATATTATTTGCCAACTCAAATACTTTAAAATTTCTGTCTCTTATAAAAATATCTTGCAACTCTCCTTTAAAAATCAAAATCTCTATTAAAACCCAGTCTTTTAATGTGAGCTCCTAAAAAAAATGAAAAAAAAAAAAAAGCTAAATATTTTCTTACTTCAAGAGGGAAGAACCAAGGCACAGTCACAATGTGAAGAAAGCAAAACCACACTCCAAAGGTGTACACGATTCAATTTCCAATATCTGGGATTCAGTCTTCATCCTCTGGACTCCTCCAAGGGACTTGGGCCACTTCTCCAGCTCTGTCCTCTGATGCACACACAGCTTGTCCTCTAAGCTGAAGCCAGCTCCATCCCACCACCACTGCTGTCCTTAGTAGTCACCCCATGGTACTTACATCTCCAAAATGCTGGGGTTTCTGCTGCAACGGGACTGCACCATCACAAACAGCCTTTCCTGGCCTCTTACAGTGTCGAGCCTCAGCTGTTTATCATGACCCCTTCATGCCTTCAAAACCAGTACTACCTCAGTGACTCTTTACCAAATTAACCTTCAGTGTGAGATACATACAAGCCTGGCTGCCTCTGGAACATGGCGACTGTAGGCAGACTCTGAGGAGACACTTCCCAGAAGATTTCCTCTTGATGATGCTGGTCTCTTCTTAATCACTGCCAATTTCTTAGTGGTAACCAGCCGACCAGCATCAATTGTACCAGTAAAGCAATTTTTTTTCTTTTGGGGTTCTGATCTCTTGCTAATTACAGTCAACCAGAACCACAGATTCTTAACCCAAACTGTGTAACATCCCTGACAGAGTCTTTAAGGGACTCTCAGGCTTCCCTCCATCACCTACCTTTCTCCCAACAGACTTATCATCCACGCTTCCTTAGAACAAATCACCAAACTCAATGACTTTCAAAGCCCAAAGTTCCAAAGTCCTTCTACAATTCCCCCCAAACTAGCATGGTCACATCAGTCACAAAACTACCTTGGAATCCTGATACCAATTTGTCTTAATTAAGGTTACTATTGCTATGATGAAACACCATGACCCAAAGCAACTTGGGGAGGAAAGAATTTATTTAGCTCACCCTTTCACATCACTGTCCATCATCAAAAGAAATTAGGGGGCTGGAGAGATGGCTCAGCGGTTAAGAACACTAACTGCTCTTCCAGAGGTCCTAAGTTCAATTCCCAGCAACCACATGGTGGCTTACAACCATCTGCAATGAGATCTGATGCCCTCTTCTGGTGTGTCTGAAGACAGCTACGGTGTATTCATATAAATAATAATAAATAAATAATATTTTAAAAGTAAATCATGAGAGGAATTCATACAGGGAAGGATTCTGAAGGCAGGATCCTGCAGAGGTCATGGATGGGTACTGTTTACTGGCTTGCTCCCCGGGGCTTGCTGACAGCCAAATACTGTGGAGGCATTTTCTCAATTGGGATTCTCTCCTCTCAGATGACTCTGTTTCAAGTTGACGGAAAGTAGACTACAGATCTAGTCTCTTATATCTGGCACAATTTAGTACTCTTATCCTCTCCCCTTGGCTGGAATCAGATGGCTTTGCCACCCCATGCTCCCCTTTCCTCTGTTTAAACTCAATTCATTACACAGGCTTATATGTTACTAGATCTAACATGTCCTCTTTTTTACACGTTAAAGAAATTCTTAATGAGAAAGGAGGAAACAACTAGGCACCTCTCAATTGCCTAGGAGCTTTTCTGAACTCACCCTGAAACCATGCTACCCACTCCTGTGTAGTAATGATCAAACCCTGCCTCTCAGCTGTACAGGGCCATGCTATATGAATTTATTAACTATACTATGTATCCTTCACACACACACACACACACACACACACACACACGATAATTATTCTTAGCCTTTCACTCCTTAAAAATATAATGACAATTCTGGTCACACGCCTGGCATTATGATATGCATAGACGCTGCTCGTGAACAGTGGATGTTCAGGCACATAGGGTTTCCCTGGCCCCCCTAGACATGAGGAGTGAAATTGAGTAAGAAAAGAAACTCACCTGTGTAAGCCAGGCTTGAGATCTTGAGCAATCTGGTCCCTGAGTAGCCAGCTGTAAGAGCCTCTGCTGATTTATTTTTAGTATGTAGCATGATAAAAAAAAGCGAGCAATAAACTGTTGTCATGTGACCTTGCTGATACTTGAGAACTGGAGTTTCTTAAAGTAGGATCTTGGCCTAATAGTTTTTGGGAGCTTGTTAAAAACCCAAAAGCCCAGCTGGGAATGACAACACATACCTCGGGAGGCTAAGGTAGAATGTTTGCTTTAACCTGCTCTTCTCCAATCGCCAGTGCTTCCAGCCCCATACTGAGCTTATAATAAGTGATAGTCCCAGAATAATTACGCACTAGTTTATTTTATTTGTAGGATTAATATAATTTCAAATGTCTATACTATAGGCAATAAATGCTGTCAAGTAAAATTCACCACCAATGCACATATATTCTCATTTTGTAATACCTACCAGAAAGTTTCCAGAAAGACTAAAAAAAAAAAAAAAATCACTCCAAATCTCACATATCTGAATGACCAATTGAAATGTATAGTTTAGTCCATCCATTTTATTAATTATGTTTATTAGTATAAATTGAATCATCCTTCTACTTTACTAACAATTTCTTTGAACACATATTTTACAACAAATACACTTCCCACAGAGACATAAAGCTAACACACAATGCCACATGTTTGACATGCATGTGTATGCTTCTTTTGTTAAGGGAACTTCATGCAAATACATTTCCCACAGAAACAGAAAGCTAACAATGCCACTTGTTTGACACGTATGTGTATTCTTTTTTTGTTGTTGTTAAGGGGACTTCATTTTGAGGTTGGCTTATTTGCGGAAATGTAACAGGTTACTAAATGCATATATTTTCCCAAACATGACAACATTTGAACACAAGGGCTATTTTGTTTACATTGCAGTTGAAAGTGCTCTTAAATACCTTAATTGTAGTAAGTCATTTTAGCACCCAGAGCAGAGAATTAGATGAATGACAGTTGGGTGTTTGGACGAGCAGTGTGACCACCAAGATCAATGTCTCATTCCGCCCCTGTGATCAGAACTAGAGTCACCTTGCTTAGCCCTCAAGGACGCTAGGCAGAAGGTTCAACTAGAAATTACAAACACTGCAAGTGCTTGCTCTGTTCAGATGAGAGAGGAAGCCTGCAGACAACCCGTGTCCCGGTGACATCCATGGCAACAGTGGACTCTGCTTTCTGTAATGGCTACAATGAGAGTTTTTACTTCCTGCATGTGAATATTCAGCAGCTATGAACAGGAAACATTTTGAAAGGCTAGAGGCTCTTTGCAAATCAGTTGCAAACAATCTGCTTGTTTTTGTAAAGATTTGGACATCTCACGCACCTTGCTGTTAACACCAGCTCTGTGTGGTTTTTTTTTCTGTGCTGAGCTCCTAGAGGGGTCGCTGATCATGCTCACAAGCTAATTATGGCATGATACTAGAAAGTTCTTCTGCTCTTACAATCTTCTGTAGACAGGACCCATCTTACACCCACAATTCACTGAGGGAAGACCTGTATGTCCGCTGCTTTATTTATATTTTTCTTTCATTTGGAAACAGCCTAGATGTCAAGTATTCAACAAAAGAGAAAATAACTAATTCCAGCACACCACTGAGAAATGGAATCTGTGATCTGTAGGGACTCATACCCTTCACTTCAGATGAAGATCCCAGACATAACAACATCTGAACACAAGGGCTATTCTGTTTACATAAAGATTAAAATGCAATCAAGCCTGTTCTTAAATGCCTTAATATAAAGGTCAAGATTTGTAGTAAGTCATTTTAGCACCCAGAGCAGAGAATTAGACGAGTGACAGTTGGGTGTTTGGACGAGCAGTGTGACCACCAAGATCAATGTCTTATTCTAACCCTATGATCTTCATTGGGATCCACGTGGCTCTGTTGAGCACAGCAAGTCTCTTGGTATCCAAAACACTGCTCCAGTCACTGACACCTGTACCCTTCCTTCATGTCACTGTGTGTGATCAGTTCTTTCAAATAACAACAACAACAGAATCCTATGTGTTTTTTCAAATTTTACAAAAAGTTCTCTCCCCCTTTTTTTCAGATAGTTCTTTTGGCCATCCTGAGAGGTCAGCACACAGGTGGGCCCTGGGGTGGAGTGAAGGACACAGAGCTATGTTGTCAGCGTTAGTGTTTGAGCTTGCATCCCTTTCCTCCACTCCAGACTAGAGAAAATGGCATGTCCTTGCTGTGGGGCGGGTCTTTGATGATGGCTAGAGGCTGGTTAAGATGCTGTAAAGCATTCAGTGAGGAATGTTCAGACACCAAGAGCTGCTGAATGACTATGTGTGAGAAAGACAACCTAGTTTGACTCTGGGCATGTGATAAATGGAGTGAGGGTGGGTTTGTACCTAGAGTCCCCCTATATGACCACCCCCAAATTTCTTGGAAACGCTGATTTGAGTCAGAAATAAGACAGTGAGAGATATGGAGGTTTTCACAAAACACAAAGCAAGGTGTTTAGCATAGAAGTTTTATGTCTGAGTAAGTCCAAAACTATGATGGACAGGAGTATAGGTAGTTAAGGTTGGTTCCCAGTAAATTCTGAATGCAAGCCAGAAGCCAGAAGCCTAGGATATGCAAGCTATAGAGACACCCATAACAAAATAGAAGCCTCAAATGAAAAGAAGCCACATGGCTCTCCATTCCTAAAAAGAACACTAAAAGTGCATCCTGCAAACATGGATAGCAGCATTAGGAAAGCTAAACCAAACACAAAGGCCACTCATGGTGACATGGGCCTCCACAGTGTTTCTTTCAATGACAGCTCACCCAGGAGGTTATGCATCTCCTCAGGTCACTTACCAGGTCAGGCAGAGGATGGTAAAACCTCCTAAAAGTTGAATGGGGGGCAGAGAGTGAGCAAGGAATAAAGAGACTTGCCACAGCCCATTCTCACCACGGAGACAGTTCACATATGCATACCTCGAACATGCAACTACCAAACCGAGCTGCAAAGGAGATAAAGAAGAATACATTTGAGATCCTTAGCAACCTGGCTTATGCCCTGGCTGAACCTAATCGACTGAGAGATGAGAGCTACCGAGAGGGGAAGGTGTTTAATACCTGCCAAGGTGCCTACAAGTTCGCCTGAATCCGTGACAATAGATGATCTCCTTAAAGGTCCTCCGCATCTCTTGGCTGCGGAGCGCATAGATGAGAGGATCAATCACAGAATTGCACATGATGAGGATAAGGTACATATTGAAGTAAGACATAAAGCAAGAGCAATAGACATTCTGAGGGCACGAGATCATTAAGATAAGGTGAAGGAAGAAGGGAGACCAGCAGACAATGAAAATCCCCAGTAGCATGGTAAGGGTAATGGCACCCTTCATGCTGGTCCTTTGCCTCACAGAGTTGTATCTGGGGGAAGCTGCTATCCGCTTGACATGGTTCCGGGCCAGGAGGAACATGTGTATATACAGAGACACCATGAAGAACAGCATGGTGAAGAACATGGAGATGAGGCAAATGATAACATACTTGGATTCATAGTAAATGATGAAAACAATACCACAGCTTATGCAAAAGGTCCAGATGCAGGCAATGATCACCCCCGAGCGCCTGGCTGTCATGATGTAGTGGTAGCGCAAGGCATAGAAGATGGTGATGTACCTGTCCACCGCAATGGCCAACAAACTGCACATGGAGGCCACGACAGAAATGCAGATCATGGAGTCAAAGACATTGTCGATGTGACGCACAAAGGTGTCTGCTATCACCAGGTGCTTATTATCTAGCAAGTATATGGTGATGGTCTCCCAAGCATTGGACAAGCTCACGAGCATGTCGGCCACTGCTAAGCTGCCCACAAAGAAGTACATAGGTGAGTGTAGGTTTTTGTTCTTCACTATGGCCCCGATGACCAGGATGTTCTCTAAGAGGCTGACGAGGCCCAGAGTCAGGAACACCTCCACAGCAATGCCCATGTCTTCACAGGCTGAAGACTTGTTCTTGACATTTGGTCCTAAAATGTTGTCCTCTGAGACGTTCAGGGTAAGATCCAATAAAGTCAGGCGAGACGAGTTCATTGCTGGAAGAAAATGCCCCCACTTCTTGGCATCGAGTTTACTGTAAGACAGGTTTGTTTGCCGTTGTTATTATGATCTCAGGAAGGTAAGAATATACCACAGCACAGAATGTGCTACCACGCCAAAACCAAGTGCACCTACAAAAATGGCTGGATACACAGCTATACTGGGGCCATGGCCCTGCTTTCCCTCGCTCTGACTTGTGCTCCTGGTGCCTGGAATTCTGACCCTCTAATACAAGTCTAGTGTTTTCACAGGCTTCTTCCGCACATGCTTGGCTTACAGTGTTTTTGCGAAGCTTCCATTTTTATGCAAAGTACAACTTCTCTTTCCATGTCTGATTTTTGGCTCCTAAGTTCACTCTCAGAGGATCCCCCGAACCCTATCCAAACTCCATAAAGAGTCCCAGGCAGTCTCCAGATTTTCACATGATTGGGCTACTGCATTCTATTTTGCTCAAGTGAGCCCAGATTTCTGAAGAACATATAAACATTCCATTAAGGAAGGCAGATTTATCTGTATTCTTATCATTAACCAAGACTCTCCTAAAATCCTCTTCATACTCTCCAGGGTCATAAAGAACTGTAGCAAATAGGTCGCTTAGCTTGAGCAGAAACACAAAGTGACTGTCTCCGATAGATAAGCTTACTTTGCAATATGTTAAGTAGAGAAAAACAAAAATACTTTCCCCTCAATAAATATTTTCCTTGAATTCTGAATGGTCTGAATTTCACTGAGTCTGAATGCTATTTTTATAAGTTCCACACGAGCACAGTATGAGGAAATAGTTATGAAATGTTATGAAGACAAATTCTGAGAGCCATCGTATTAGCAATGAGGTAAAACTATCGAATGGTAATCATTTGCAATGCATTTTATTTACACCTCAGAGGTATAGATAGACCCATCCTACTGTTGCATTAAACACACCATCCAACTGCTTTAAAAAATCTCTAAACACAAGCGGGCTCACCCATTCTGCTCTGCTCCACGCAAAGGTAAGCATGATTCCTCACGGGTTCCAGGCTATTTCTGGGAGTTGAACCTTTTTACCGGGCGGGCTCTGGTCTCACATCGGGCCGGGTGCCCTCACTGGACGCTTCGCTCTGCCTGGGCACCTGATGCCTGAGTCACCTGGGCGGACCTCGGCGAGAGAGTAGGGCCATCGCCAGGGCGCAGTCTCCTCCAGACCTAAACTAGCACCTCACCACTCTGCCTTTAAACAGCCTCCACCCGCCCATATCGCCGCCTCTCTGACTTCTTGAGGTCAGGTCTCCAGAAACTTGCAGCCATCAGCTTGGGAGCCTAGGAGTCGTGTTTGCAGTGCCACCTAGTGGTCTGCCACTAGGTCGTCGCAAAACACAGCCCTTAGCTCTGAGGTGCTTCCAATTTAACAAATCTTTCCTCTTAGGTGCACACAGATGGATTTTCCAGCTATTGATTCTCTTTGTCTTTCCCCCCGCCCCGCCTCTTCCTTCTAACTCACTGATTAAAATTATGCTCAGTTCAATGACCTGATCTGCCCTGTTCTTTGTCTTTCTGCTACAGTGGCTCACCGGTGTGCCTGATACTTCTTTGGAAAAGCCAGAGCCTGGAAGCTCTACTGAGATTCGGACAAACACACACACACACACACACACACACACACACACACACACACACACACACACGAAGAGAGGGAGAGGGAGAGCAGGAGGAGGAGGAGGAGGAGGAGGAGGAGGAGAGAGAGAGAGAGAGAGAGAGAGAGAGAGAGAGAGAGGGAGGGAGGAGGAGGAGAGGGAGAGAGAGAGAGACAGAGAGACAGAACCAGACAGAGACTGAGAGACAGAGAGTCTGGGGGAGAAGTGAGAGACAGAAAATACCGACTTTGGGGGGAAGTCATCGTGTCATGGGAAGAGACAATCTTTGAAATCTATGAAGAGGTTTCCTGACTTCAGACTAATCCTCTGTACGAGCAAAAGAGACTGGCTGGCAGAAAACACCCTACAATCTAAGTATTATCCAAAGTCCCCATCTCCAAGATCAGAGAGGGATCTGCAAAAGATGCGGGCTTCACAATAAAGTGCTGAAAGTGGAGTCTTCACAAAAGCCAGTTATCTGGTCTCCCAGGCATGGCAGGGTTGATCTGTGAGTGCAATATGCAGACACTGTGTGGAGCTTCACTGAACTGTTTTTCTTAATCTTTTTTAAAAACTACAGCAAGTGACTGTTTTTGTCACTCCAGACAAAGAAAGAAAGGAGAGAGAGAGAGAGAGAGAGAGAGAGAGAGAGAGAGAATGCAGCAAGATCACGTTTCTAACTTTGGGAAGCACTGATGGGATCCGAAGGCTGGCAGCCCAGCTAAGGAAGCCTGCTCCAGGAATGGTTCCTTCCAGATGCTGCTCAAGTTAAAGTTATAACGTAAAACCAAGCATGCTAATACTTGCAGAATTTTTCTATTTTGTTCAGGATTGCTTTGACTGTCCAGGGTCTCTGTACTTTCATGTTTGTTGGTTGGTTGGTTTTAATTTCTGTGAAGCAGAAATTAAAAATTTGATGGGAATTGCAATGAATCTGTAGATTGATTTTGGTATTATAGCCATTTTCAAAATATGCTGATCTATCTTCCAGCATCTTCAACTTTTTTCTTCCATGTTTTAAATGCTTCGTTGCATAGTCTTTTACTTCCTTGCTTAGGTTTATTTTGGGGTATTTTGTTGCAAATGAGATTGTTTCCCAGGTTTCTTGGAGTGCTTTTTACTGTTATACAGGAAGGTTGCTGGGTTTGAAGTGTTAATTTTGTATACTGTCACTTTGCTGGGTTTTCTGAATCCAGATTCTTTAGGATCTCTTACACACACAAGTGCATCATTTACAAATAGGATAATTTGATTTCTCCCTTTAAAAAAAAATCTGTATCAGGGGCTGGAGAGATGGCTCAGAGGTTAAGATGGTTTTTCTTTCAGAGGTCATGAATTCAATTCCCAGCAACCACATGGTGGCTCACAACCATCTGTAATGGGCTTCGATGTCCTCTTCTGATGTGTCTGAAGACAGTGACAGTGTACTCATATACATAAAAATAAGTAAATAAATATTTTTTAAAAAATCTGTATCCTTGTTATGTCTTTATCTTTCTGTTCTAGCTGAGGCCTCAAGTATTGTATGAAATTAGTATGGAGAAAAGCATTCATTCTTGTTCTTGATTTTAATGGAAATTCTTTGAGATTTCCCCCATTTAATATGATGCTGACTATAAGCCTGTCATGTATAGCTTTTATTGTGTTCATGTAGTTTCCTTGTATTCCTAGTGTCTTTAGACATTTTACTACAAAGACATGGGGTTTTCCCAAAAGTCATCTGTATCTCTTAAGAAAATCAACTGATTTTCTTTGATTCTTTGAGTCTATTTATACAGTATATTACACTTTGATTTACATATATTGAACCATCCTTGTATTTATAGGCATAAATAAAGTATTTAGAGGGCAGGTTGATACTATATCCATTTAGTAAAATATTAGCAGCAGGTCATAATAGGGCCTATCGTCTATTTGGCTGTGAACTCTTGACCCAATTAACATTATTACCAGGCATGAGTTCTGTTGTGTGGAGCAGACCTTACATTCAATCAGAAAGAAGTTACTAACTCCAATACCATTCATGCCACCATCATACTGATGGACATGTCTTGCCAAGCTGGCTGCTATCATAGCTTACAGGACTCTCAGCTGGGTAAGAAAGCTGATTATTTATTCTCCACCAGCAGTGGCGAACAGCACCCACTACCCTATGAAAGCTAGCCAGTAGGCAAGAAGCTTCCAGGTGGATACTGGCTTTCTTTCTCCATGTTCATTCCATTACTTGAGTATGTGATGTCTTCCACATGGTCGAAATACAACAGTTTTACCATCAAGTTCCGTTGACAATTGAAACCATAGCAATGGCTTTTAAAGTTTTGTGGGGTCTGTGAGACCCCATTGGCCAACAGATAGAAGATAGGATAAACCTGGCATTGGATTTTGTTGATGGCCTATGGGATACAGTGGAAGCATTATTCCCCTATAAATGTATATATATATATATATATATATATATATATATATATATATATATATATATATTTTGGTTTTTCGAGACAGGGTTTCTCTGTGTAGCCTTGGCTGTCCTGGAACTCACTTTGTAGACCAGGCTGGCCTCGAACTCAGAAATCCTCCTGCCTCTGCCTTGTATGTATATTTTAAGAAGCTTATAAAGTAGTTGGTTTTCATGTGGCTTTTTCCAAAGGACTATAGAGATAGTTATTCTTTGCTGTACTCCTTCCTTGGCCTTGCCCTCCAATCCCTCACTCTACTTAATACTTTCTGCTTCATTATTCCCCTTTCCCTCTTTATGTTCCTGTGTTCTAGTCTCTCTCTTGAAATCCCAAGGCTTTCTAGCCTCCTGACTTCTACAGGCACTCTAATTTAGACACACATACCCAAAGAAGGAAAGTTAGATCCACACATGAAAAAGAAATACAGTGTTTCTTTCTGGATCTGAATTGGCTCACTCAGCTCCAGCTCTATCCATTTCCCTGCAAATTTTATTTTTCATTAAAGCTGAATAATATTCCACTGAAATAATACATTTGCACTAGTTGATGAACATTGGGGCTGTGTTTATTTCCTGGTTATTGTAATTAGAGCAGCACCAAACAGTGAGGAAGAAACATCTCTGTATAAAATGTAGTCATTATATAGTCAGGGAGAGTACAATTAGGTCATATCACAGGCATACACTTAGCGCTGGGAAGTCATCCAGCACTTATGTCCATAGTGGCTGCACCAATTTTCACTCCCAACAGTGAGTATTCCCTTTACCCCACATCCACACTGGCACCTGCTCTCATTTGTGGATTTGTTTTGGCTTGTTTTAGTATTAGGCAATTCTGGCTGGAGTAAAATAAAATCTCAAGGTAGTCTTAACTTTCATTTTTCTGATGGTTAAGGATGTTAAACATTTTAAGAAATTCTTACTAGCCACTCATTTTTCTGAGAACTTTGACAGGTTGTGTGTTTTCTGTTATGTTCATTTTTTAAGACTAGATATTGAATGTCAAATGCATAGCTGGTATTTTCTCCTACTCTGTAGGTTGCCTAGCCACTATTGATAAGAGTTCTTTGCTGTACAATTATTTCAGTTTCATGAGGTCCCATTTGTCAATTGTTAGTCTTAATTTGTGTGCTCCTAGGACCTATTCAGCAAGGTGCACCCATATGGAGTGTATTCCCTAGGTATCTTTGGTCAATTTGGTATGGAGTTTTGTGCAGGGTAAGGGGCAACAATCTAGTTGTATTCTTCTATATGTAGCTATCCAGTTTGTCAACAATTGCTGAAGATGCTGCCTTCCCCCCCACACACACACCCAAATTTGTTCTTTTGGACTCAAAAACAAGGTGCCTATAAGATGGGCTTATCTGGTTTCTCAGTTCTATCCTATTATCAATGTATGTTTTCCTGCCAGTAACAGACTGTTTTGTTACTACAGTGTTACCTGCAGCAGTCGTTCGGGATTCTTTAGCCATCTTGGGAGTTTGTGTGTATCCATATGGAATTTATGATCGTCTTTTCAATTGTTGGAGATTGTATTGTAACTGTAGATTGCTCCTGACAGACATTTTCATATTAATCCTACAAATCCATGAGTATAGGCAGTTTCATTTTCCAGTCTGAATACTTTTTCCTTTAGTTTTCACTGTCTATTGTTGTTCTACTTCTGCGATTAGGTTTATTCAATATGGGGGTGAGGATGGAGGGGGTAGTAGCTATTTTGAGTAGAACTGCTTCCCTGATTTCTTTCTTGATGTTTGTCATTGTTATCTAAGAAGGCTAGTAATTTTTGTGTTAATTTTGTATCTACCACTTTGCAATATAACTTTCTGGTGGACTCTTGGGAGTTTATGTATAGAATCATCTGCAAGTAAGAATATTTTGACTTCTCCCCTCCCGATTTGTATCTTTATCTACCTTCTCTTGGATTATTGTTCTAACTACAATTTCAATTACTATTGAAATTGTACTACTGGAACAGTAGTACAAAGGATGAATATCCTTTTCCTGATTTTAGTAGAAATGTTTCAAGTTTTTCTCCATTTAACATGTTGAATGTAGCATATTATTTGCCTTATTATATTAAGCTATGCTCCTTGTATTCCTGAACTTTCTAGAACTTTTATAAGGGAGTATTAGATTTTCCCAGTGGTCTTTTCTGCACCCAATTGAGTATTACATTTGTTGACTTACATATGTTGAACCACCCCTCATCTCTAGGAGTAAATTGATTAATCATAGTAGGTGTATCCTAAAATTTGGTTCATTCTTTCCAGAACTTTTGCATCTATGCTTATGAAGGAGCTAGCTTGCTCTATGATTTTCTTATGTCTTTAGCTTAGTGTCATTCTGACTTCATAAAAAGAATTTGGAAGTACAATTTCCTTGTTTCATGGGACAGTGTAAGGCTGGTTTTAGTTCTTTTGAGTTTCTGGTAGAGTTCTGTGGGAAATCAGTGTGGGCTTGGGCTTTTTGCTTTGGATAGAAGGCTTCTTAAATGATGTTTCAGTGTCATTAGTGACACATCTAACTTAAAAAAAAATCTCTTCTTGGTTTAACTTTGGTAGGTCATGTGCATTAAGAAATTCATTCGGCACTCTGCCATCTTTGCTCCAGTGGCCGGGAAGTTGGGACAGCCAGGCTCTGAGACAGACAGGCATAATATCGCTTGGGACTCCGGCGGCTTGTGTGTATGCCGCTCCCAAGTGCTGGGCTGATCTGCAGTAACCAGCGCGCCAGCTCTGCTGTGGGACTGCTGCCTGGCAGAGGGACCCCGCACTGGGCGGGAGCCTACCAGCTTCCCTTCCGCGACCTCTGTTCCGGTAGACTGCACTGAAGAGACAGGTACCCCAAGCTCCCTATCCCCAATATAACATCACTTGGGACACGGCCTGTTGGGGCTTCCGCCTGCGCCCAAGAACGGGACAGCGCTGTGGTCGTCTGGGTGCCAGATCTGCAGGCCATCGCCTCTGCAGGGTGAGCGGCGCCACGGAGAGTGTGCAGATTGCACTCCGCCATCTTTGCTCCAGTGGCTGGGAAGTTGGGACAGCCAGGCTCTGAGACAGACAGGCATAATATCGCTTGGGTCTCGGGCGGATTGTGTGTACCTGGCTCCCAAGAGCTGGGCAGATCTGCAGTAACCAGCGTGCTAGCTCTGCTGTGGGACTTCTGCCTGGCAGAGGGATGACCCCTCCCCCCCCACTCTAGGAGAGATCATACACCCCTGCACAGGGCAGGAGCCTACCAGCCTCCCTTTGACGACCTCTGCTCCAGGAATCCACTACACTGAGCCTTTGGATGTGCAAGGACTCCCCAATATAACATCACTTGGGGCAAGGCACATCAGGGCTCCAAAGTCACTCAGGAGCAGGGCAGGCCCCAGAAATCTGTGCCAGGGGAATCCTGGTAAACCGGGGGGAGGGGGGGGCGCAGAAATAGCTTTGCAGGCTCACAGGAGGTCCAACCAACAGCCAGTGACAGCAGGACCAACTAACATCAGAGGTATCCAGATGGCAAAAGGCAAACGTAGGAATGTTACTAACACAAATCAAAGTAATATGGGACCATCCGAACCCAACTCTCCAACAGCAGCAAGTCCTGGATACCCCACCACACCCGAAAGACAAGATCTGGATTTAAAATCACTTCTCATGATGCTATTAGAGGATCACAAGAAGGACACAAATAAATCTAATAAAGAATTACAGGAGACCATGAATCAACAGTTAGAAGCCCTTACAAAGGAAACACAAAAATCACTTAGAGAAATGCAGGAGAACATGGATCAAAAGATGGAGGCGCACAAGGAGACAACACAAAAATCGCTTAACGAGATGAATCAACGGGTAGATGCACTCACAAAGGAATCACAAAAATTGCATAAAGAAATGCAGAAGAATATGGGTCAACAGACGGATGCCCATAAGGAGGCAACACAAAAATTGCTTAAAGAAATGAATCAACGGTTAGATGCCCTTACAAAGGAAACACGAGAACTGCTTAAAGAAATGCAGGAGACAATGGATCAACAGATGGATTCCCATGAGGAGGAAACACAAAAATCGCTCAGAGAAATGCAGGAGAACGTGGGTCATCAGGAAGAAATCCTGAAAGAGGTAATGCAAAAATACCTTAAAGAAATACAGGAAAATACAAACAAACAAGTGAAGGATCTCAGCAAATCCATCCAGGAACTAAAAAAGGAAGTAGAAACAACTAAGAAATCACAAAGGGAGACAACGTTGGAGATAGAAAACCTTGGGAAGAAATCAGGAGTCACAGATGCAAACATCAACAATAGAATACAAGAGATGGAAGAAAGAATCTCAGGTGCTGAAGATTCCATAGAAAGCATCGACTCAACAGTCAAAGAAAATGCAAAATGCAAAAAACGCGTAACCCAAAACATCCAGGAAATCCAGGAAACAATGAGAAGATCAAACCTAAGGATTATAGGTATAGATGAGAGTGAAGAATTGCAACTTAAAGGGCCAGTAAACATCTTCAACAAAATTATGGAGGAAAAACTTCCCTAACCTAAAGAGAGAGATGCCGATGAACGTACAAGAAGCCTACAGAACTCCAAACAGACTGGACCAGAACAGAAATACCTCCTGTCACATAATAATCAAAACACCAAATGTTCTAAACAAAGAAAGAATACTAAAAGCAGTAAGAGAAAAGGGCCAAGTAACATACAAAGGAAGACCTATCCGAATCACATCAGACTTCTCACCAGAGACTATGAAAGCCAGAAGATCCTGGGCAGATCTCATGCAGACACTAAGAGAGCACAAATGCCAGCCTAGACTACTATACCCAGCAAAACTCTCAATCACCATAGATGGAGAGACCAAGATATTCTATGATAAAACCAAATTTTCACAATATCTTTCCACAAATCCAACCCTGCAATGGATAATAGGTGGAAACCTCCAATACAGGGAGAGAAACAACACCCTGAAAAAAAATGAGATAATAACCTTCTTGAATCAAACCCAAAGTAGATAACCACTCAAACATAAAGATAGCGTCAAGAATGGCAGAGGGCAATAATCACTATGCCTTAATCTCTCTTAATATCAATGGTCTCAATTCCCCAATTAAAAGACATAGACTAGCAGACTGAATACGTAAACAGGACCCAGTATTTTGCTGCATGCAGGAAACGCACCTAAGTGTCAAAGACAAACACTACCTCAGAGTAAAAGGCTGGAAAACAATTTTACAAGCAAATGGCCCCAAGAAACGAGGTGGAGTAGCCATCCTAATATCAGATAAAATTGATTTTCAACCTAAAGTCATCAAAAAAGACACAGAAGGACACTACATACTGATCAAGGGAAAAATCCACCATCAAGAACTCTCAATTATGAATATCTATGCTCCAAATGCAAGGGCACTCTCATTCATAAAAGAAACTTTACTAAAACTCAAAGCACACATTGCACCGCACACAATAATAGTGGGTGACTTCAACACCCCACTCTCTGAAATGGATCATTCAGGAAAGCAGAAACTAAACAGGGACACAGTGAATCTAATTGAAGCCTTGCACCAAATGGAACTAACATATATATAGAACATTTCATCCTAGAGCTAAAGAATACACCTTCTTCTCAGCTCCTCATGGTACCTTCTCCAAAATTGACCATATAATTGGTCACAAATCAGACCTCAACAGATATAAGAAGATAGAACTAATCCCATGCCTCCTATCAGATTACTATAGAATAAGGGTGGTCTTCAATGGCAACAAAAACAAAAGAAAACCCACGTACATATGGAGGCTGAACAATGCTCTACTCAATGATAACTTGATCAAGGTGGAAATAAAGAAAGAAATCAAAGACTTTTTGAAAGTTAATGAAAATGAAGGCACAACATACCCTAATTTATGGGACACAATGAAAGCAGTGCTAAGAGGAAAATTCATAGCCCTGAGTGCCGCCAAAAAGAAATGGGAGACAGCATACACTAACAGGTTAATGGCACACCTGAAAGCCCTGGAACAAAAAGAAGCAAATACACCAAAGAGGAGTAGAAGGCAGGAAATCATCAAACTCAGGGCTGAAATCAATCAAGTAGAAACAAATAAAACCATACAAAGAATCAACAAAACGAGGAGTTGGTTCTTTGAGAAAATCAACAAGATAGATAAGCCCTTAGCCAGACTAACCAGAGGGCACAGAGATAGTATCCAAATTAATAAAATCAGAAACGAAAAGGGAGAGAAAACAACAGAAACTGAGGAAATTCAAAAAATCATCAGATCCTACTATAAAAACCTGTATTCAACACAACTAGAAAATCTTGAGGAAATGGACAATTTCCTTGACAGATACCAAATACCAAAATTAAATCAGGATCAAATAGACCATCTAAACCGTCCTATAAGCCCTGAAGAAATAGAAGTTGTCATTGGAAGTCTTCCAACCAAAAAAAGCACAGGTCCAGATGGTTTTAGTGCAGAATTCTATCAGACCTTCAAAGAAGACCTAACACCAATACTCTTCAAACTGTTCCACAAAATAGAAACAGAAGGAACAGTACCCAACTCGTTCTATGAAGCCACAATTACACTAATACCAAAAGCACACAAAGATCCGACAAAGAAAGAGAATCTCAGGCCAATCTCTCTTATGAATATCGATGCAAAAATACTCAATAAAATTCTTGCCAACCGAATCCAAGAACACATCAAAACGATCATTCACTACGATCAAGTAGGCTTCATCCCAGGGATGCAGGGATGGTTCAATATAAGGAAATCCATCAATGTAATCCACTATATAAACAATCTCAAAGAAAAATCCACATGGTCATCTCATTAGATGCTGAGAAAGCATTTGACAAAATTCAGCATCCTTTCATGCTAAAGGTCTTGGAAAGATCAGGAATTCAAGGCCCATATCTAAACATAGTAAAAGCAATTTACAGCCAACCGGTAGCCAGCATCAATCTAAATGGAGAGAAACTTGAAGCAATCTCACTAAAACCAGGGACTAGACAAGGCTGCCCTCTCTCTCCATATCTTTTCAATATAGTACTTGAAGTTCTAGCTAGAGCAATTAGACAACAAAAAGAGGTCAAAGGGATACCAATTGGAAAGGAAAAGTCTAACTATCACTATTTGCAGACGATATGATAGTATACTTAAGCGACCCAAAGAACTCCACCAGAGAACTCCTACAGCTGATAAACGACTTCAGCAAAGTGGCCGGATATAAAATCAACTCAAGCAAGTCAGAAGCCTTCCTATACTCAAAGGATAAGCAGGCTGAGAAAGAAGTAAGAGAAATGATACCCTTCACGATAGCCACAAACCATATAAAGTATCTTGGCGTGACTCTAACCAAACAAGTGAAAGATCTGTATGACAAGAACTTCAAGTCTCTAAAGAAAGAAATTGAAGAAGACCTCAGAAGATGGAAAAATCTGCCATGCTCATGGATTGGCAGGATTAATATAGTAAAAATGATCATCTTACCAAAAGTAATATACAGATTCAATGCAATCCCCATCAAAATCCCAACTCAATTCTTCATAGAGTTAGAAAGAGCAATTCAAAAATTCATCTGGAATAACAGAAAACCCAGAATAGCTAAAACTATTCTCAAGAGTAAAAGAACCTCTGGGAGAATCAGTATCCCGGACCTCAAGCTGTACTACAGAGCAATAGTGTTAAAAACCGCATGGTATTGGTACAGTGACAGGCATGTAGATCAATGGAACAGAATTGAAGACCCAGAAATGAATCCATACTCCTATGGTCATCTGATCTTTGAAAAAGGAGCTAAAACCATTCAGTGGAAAAAAGATAGCCTTTTCAACAAATGGTGCTGGCTCAGTTGGAGGTCAACATGCAGAAGAATGCAAATTGACCCATTCTTATCTCCTTGCACTAAGCTCAATTCCAAGTGGATCAAGGATCTCCACATAAAACCAGACACACTGAAACTAATAGAAGGGAAACTAGGGAAGAACCTTGAACATATGGGCACAGGGGAGAATTTCCTGAACAGAACTCCAATAGCTTATGCTCTAAGATCAAGAATAGACAAATGGGACCTCATTAAATTACAAAGTTTTTGCAAGGCAAAAGACACTGTCAAAAAGACAAAGCGGCAACCAACTAACTGGGAAATGATCTTTACCAACCTTACATCCGACAGAGGGCTAATATCCAATATATACAAAGAACTCAAGAAGTTAAACTCCAGAGAGGCAAGTAACCCTATTAAAAAATGGGGTACAGAGATAAACAAAGAGTTCTCACCTGAAGAATATCTAATGGCTGAGAAGCACCTAAAGAGATGTTCATCATCCTTAGTCATTAGGGAAATGCAAATCAAAACAACCCTGAGATTCCATCTCACACCAGTCAGGATGGCTAAGATCAAAAACACAGGAGACAGCAGTTGTTGGCGAGGATGTGGAGAAAGAGGAACACTCCTCCACTGCTGGTGGAGTTGCAAGCTGGTACAACCACTCTGTCTGGCGGTTCCTCCGAAAACTGGGCATGACACTCCTGGAGGATCCGGCTCTACCACTCCTGGGCATACCCAGAGGCTTTACCTGCATGCAATAAGGACACATGGCCCACTATGTTCATAGCAGCCTTATTTATAATAGCCAGAAGCTGGAAAGAACCCAGATGTCCCTCATCGGAGGAATGGATTCAGAAGATGTGGTATATCTACACAATGGAATACTACTCTGCAATTAAAAACAATGAATTCATGAAATTCCTAGGCAAATGGTCAGAACTTGAAAATATCCTTAGTGAGGTAACCCAATCACAAAAGAACACACATGGTATGCAGTCACCCAGAATCTTGGAATACTCTAGACACAATTTGCATATCAATAGATTTCTAAGAAGATGGAAGGAGAGACCCCTGGTCCTGGAAAGACTGGATGTAGGGGAACGCCAGGACAGAGAAAGGAGAGGGGGTTGAATGGGGAAAAGAGGGAGGGAAGGGGGCTTATGGGACTTTCAGGGAGGGAGGAAACGCGAAAGGGGCAATGATTTGGAATGTAAATTAAAAAAAATAATCAAAAAAAAGAAATTCATTCATTTCATTAAGCTTTTCCAATTTAGTAGAATATAGGTTTTAATGTGTTCTTATAACCCCTGGATTTTACTGACGTCCCTGTTTATACCTCTTATTCTATTAATTTGGGTCTTTAAGGAAAGACACCTCTTCCAAGGCCATATCGCACTAATCCTTCCTATCTATTCAAACATGTATTTAAGTCTCCATTCTCATTCAAACCCCAGTTGGCATTATCAAGATAGTAGAGTAATCGAAGCTTTTGGGTAGCGGATAATGAATATGAATTGGTGCATGTACTATGACTCTGGAATCTTATTCCTAGTAGGAAATGTAGATACCTACACAAAAACTCATTTCCTGGGTAACTGGTAGTACAGTTCCCAAGCTAGAAATGAATCAAACCACCACTGTATAATGTTGTTTATTCATACAATGAATACTATACAATCATGAGAATGAACAACGTACACCTACTGAGAATAAGAATCCATAAACACTGCTGAGTGAAAGCTGAAGAACATATTTTTAATTTTATTCACATAATATTCCAAGCCAGATGAAATGGGTTTTGCTTAGAACTGGATAGTGGCTGTGATGACATAGTAGTCAAAAGGGAACTTCTGGTTTCTGTATTCATGTACGTTCTGTCTGTGAAGAATCCTTGATTGCCTGTATAGATACAACACTTCAACAGAGTTTAAGCAAGCAAATTCACATAATTAGGCCTGCCTACTAATTCATACTGAGACAGCATCTTCTCTTAAGAGACTCTCTTGCACTGATACGTCCACACAGTAAGGCTGGGGGAACACCATCACCTCTAGTGTATACATTCCACAAGTCTGGTTAGAGGAATAGGTCTCCACACCATGAAGAATAATCTCTATTCCTGCCAGGGTACCTTATTTACCAAAGCACTTTACTCAGGAATTGATACACCTAAGTTAAGGTGCCTCAGTAATTAACACTCAAAGCTGCAAGAACCACCTGTTTACACCCTTGGAAGTATGTGAGCATGGGACATAAGGCCCACTACAGAGTACAAGTGTTAATGGGGCTCTCTCTGTTCTTGAGAAATCTGTATCCTCTCTCTGCCATTCGGTCATCAGACAGGTCCACTATTTGTGAGTGACTACTCAGTCAGTCTTCTCTTGCTGATAAAAGAGTTGGTCTTTAAAGTGCTGGGGGGTGAGGGGTGGGCACTGAAGTGGTGTGTGAGCCAGCTCTGACAGGCTTGAGGCTCTCTGTACAGGTTATGTTACCAGATGGAGAGGGACTGACGACTCCTCAGCTTCTCTCCACTATACACTGGACTGTTCCCGAGTAAATTCTAGACCCAAACAATTCCATGTCAGTGTTCTAGGTCCTACTGCAGTGCAGCTCTGTCCCCAAGCCAACTATCTCCAGTTCAAGTTGTGTCATTCCCCAAAATGGCCCACATGATCTTCATTTGATTTTTATTTATGTGTAGATATCTGCATGTATGTGCAGGTGCCAGCAGAGACTACAGGAGAGTGGTGAAGTCCCTTTAACTGGAAGTACAAGTAGTTCTAAGCCACTTGATAAGTGTGCTGGGAACCAAACTCCAATCCTCTGATAGTTGCAAGCGCTCTTACACTGTGAGCCATGTCTCCAGTCCCTGATCTTCATTTGGAAAAAACCTGAGCATACATTGTGTGGCAGGCCTGGGCATACATTGTGTGGCAGGCCTGGGCATACATTGTGTGGCAGGCCTGGGCATACATTGTGTGGCAGGCCTGGGCATACATTGTGTGGCAGGCCTGGGCATACATTGTGTGGCAGGCCTGGGCATACATTGTGTGGCAGGCCTGGGCATACATTGTGTGGCAGGCCTGGGCATACATTGTGTGGCAGGCCTGGGCATACATTGTGTGGCAGGCCTGGGCATACATTGTGTGGCAGGCCTGGGCATACATTGTGTGGCAGGCCTGGGCATACATTGTGTGGCAGGCCTGGGCATACATTGTGTGGCAGGCCTGGGCATACATTGTGTGGCAGGCCTGGGCATACATTGTGTGGCAGGCCTGGGCATACATTGTGTGGCAGGCCTGGGCATACATTGTGTGGCAGGCCTGGGCATACATTGTGTGGCAGGCCTGGGCATACATTGTGTGGCAGGCCTGGGCATACATTGTGTGGCAGGCCTGGGCATACATTGTGTGGCAGGCCTGGGCATACATTGTGTGGCAGGCCTGGGCATACATTGTGTGGCAGGCCTGGGCATACATTGTGTGGCAGGCCTGGGCATACATTGTGTGGCAGGCCTGGGCATACATTGTGTGGCAGGCCTGGGCATACATTGTGTGGCAGGCCTGGGCATACATTGTGTGGCAGGCCTGGGCATACATTGTGTGGCAGGCCTGGGCATATCTGAACAGCTCGTGTACACCATTTTCATCACTGAACCCAAGAGAAGGGACTCTTTCTGGATGCTGCAATAAAAAGCCACACCTTTATCGGGTACTACAAGTCATGACAAAATTAAACATTTAGGTTCCAAGAATGCTGGGCAAGGTCTTATTTGTTGAAAGAAACAATGGAAAAGGTCCCCTTCTCATTCTTGTCCTCAAGAATCCATCCTGAATCTGAAAGGAGCGGTGGAGGGATGGAGGTTCAACAGATAAGAACACAAAAGGAAAAAGGTGGCTGCTTGAACTGTTTCTGTAGGGTGACATCATGGGAACTCTCCTGTCTGTGACAGTAGATATAATGACTAGTGCCCATCTCAGACCCAGGCCAGTTTTCTCTGAGTCCTCAGGGAAGGGCCTAGGAACTTCACATTTCTCTTCTTGCTGCTTGGGATAGCCATCAATTAGTCCACCCTTTGAGGAATTCTTCTCTCCTAAAAATGACCCATGGGATGGAATGGAAAGGGCAGAAAGAGACTAAAAATGATGTATCACCTGGTAACTAAGATCATGAATTGTGACGAAGCTTTCTCTGCGCCACATCAACAAAATACTTATTGGTACTTCCCCAGGAATAAAATGAGCCTAAATTTCTAAGAGTAAGAACATTCCTCCCCATCCCACAACCCACAACCCCTGCACCAGAACCAAACTTACCCTCTGATACTAAACAGTGACTATATACAAACTAGATTATGCTTTTAATTTTTAAATAATTATTTTTATTTTATATGTGTATGTATCTGTCTGTACTTTATGTGTATGTACTATGTGCATGCCTGGTGCCCAGGGAGGCCAAAAGATGATGTCAGATCCCCTGGAACTGGAGTTACAGATGGTTGTAAGCTGCCATGTAGGTGCTAGCATCTGAACCTGGGTCTTCTCCCCAAGCAGCCAGCACTCTTAACTACTGAGCCATCTCTCTGGCCCTGAGCCTACTTTTAAAGTAAGTACTATAGATTTTTATAGAAAGTAGCATCTTTGTATTTGCTCTTAAGTTTCTTGATGTATCTAAAGGCTGCAAGTTTCTTCAGTGTGGCCTCAGTTCTAGAAGTCAGCTCTATAACTGACAAATCAATAACAATCATGATGGCTGTGAGACAGCAAGTAAAGATCTGGAAGGCAGCCATGCCGACTACTATACCATTAACACCTCAACAGTGAATGTTTGAAAGACAATTAGACAGTGGGGTCTTCTTTGTGGAATCTTGAGACACAGGCAGGAGCTGCGTGTTGGGACATGGAAGGATACAGCATTAGTAAGTGAGTTCTCTTACTGGTGAGGAGCCATCTAAAATGTATCTCCCCGTGCTGCTCCTGTTGCACATGCACACATCCATTTGAAAACATTATGGAACAGAACTAGGACATGGCATTTTCACAAAATCTTAAGAAAATCTAGCCATGGAATCACTGTCCAATGAAGAAAGCTAATCGTACCTTAAACACAACCTCAATAATTGGATATGCTAATTGCTATGGTAAGAAATTCTAAAGAGAATATCAAACCATTCCACATTAACTCTATGCTGCCATCTAAATTTTTCTATAGAGTCTCAGAATTGCAGTGTATTAGCAAATAGTTATTTTATTGAAACACAGTCAAAATCTAGCCAGGTAGCTCTTATGACAATCTATAATCAAATTTTAATCTTATAACTTTAGCAATATATATTGAACACTTACATTCAAGTATATAGAACACAATCCATTAAATCTTGAAAAACACTGTAACAAAACTTGAAATGAGTGCACAGTGGCAACCTAGCGTTCCTTTGCCAGTTCTACAGTTATTGTAAATTCAGCTCTGTAAACACATTCAGCACATCACCGCACTGGAGAGGTCAGTTGCTCTGACATGCTTGCTATAGTTTTGACAGTAGAGGGAAACAATTCTTACATTACTTAAAAAATAGATCTTAAAGACGACTCATTCTTATGTACACACACTATGCTAACCTGTCACAGACAGTAAATGTCAAATTTATACACTGGACTTTGTGGCAGCATCCTACACATTTAGAACTTACTATTAAAATAAACAAACAGCTGTCAAATGTTTCTGAGATGGTCCGCTCCGTCTGGAAGGATGGAGTGCTGCTCTAAAGCAGCGTGCTCACTGCTGCTTCTCAAAGGCAAAAACCAAGTAGATACCTAAAGAAGAGAAAGAAAAGTCAGTCCAGTGGCTAATCATCAGGGGAATGTTCTCAGGGTGCACCAAGAAAGGAAGCATCATTAATTCTCTAAGTTCTATTAGTCCAGTGGTTTGGGCGGGGCGGAGGGGGGTAGATATAGGATCACTTAAGTATATTTAAAAACAAAATTCTACTCATCCATTTAACACCAATTTCAGATACACAATTTGAAACTCAAAATAATTGAAAGTCCAGATACTACTGGACACTCAACAACAGTAGTAGCACTTCTCAGATTTTGCTAGTTTGAAGCTCTAACTTTCAACTTTCCATCTACCTTTCCCCTCTTCTGCATTTAAAATGTCTGGCAGTTATTTGTGTGCATTTGTTTCTCCCACTGAACTCCAGAAGTCCTTTCATATACTTTCTTTTCTGAGTCATTGTTCAATGTTTATTAAATAGTATGTCTCTGACAGCTGCAACTGTGCTCAGATTCTCAAGACACCCATGTGAAAGATTAGAACCCTTTTACATTAAGGATCTACAAACTGAAGTCCTCACATCACCCTGCCGCAGAAGCCCCAGACTTTGCACATCTGCCAGACTGTGCATTCTCCTCTGAAGAAAGCAGATTTGTGTCAGAATGTGTCTGTATAGCACTTGTTTTCAAACACATGCTCCATCAGAGCCTCCTTACTCTGCTATGATTACTGTTCTATGTCCCCTCTTTGCTGTCAACATCTGAATGAAAGGGCTGGAAGTACTGCATAAGCCAAACAACTCAACAGAATCCTGAGGAGAAGACAGAGGCAGCTGCTTATTAACAAGTATGTAGTAAAAATATGTATGCTCATGAAAGCATGATGAATAACGGCCTACAGATATTTTCTCTTGTCACTACACAGAAGTGCAAATGGAGATGTGTGTGTGTGTGTGTGTGATATGTTTCAATGTATCAGCACAAATACAAAATGTATCAGAAAAATTCCATCATTTTCAAGTTTTAATGATTCCTTAAAACAGAGACACTGAAGTCATCAGCTAGCTAGATGATATACTCACTTGTAGCTTCCCATTCGGACTTACTTAAGGTTCCCTAGAATTACAGAAGAACGAAAACTTCAGATTCAATACAGAAGTACACGTACGTAAGCTTATTTCTTAATAGAAGATAGAGGCAGCAAGACCTCCTAACTTCACTGTAAGAACACACCCTGCATACAGCATTATGATATATACATCTAAGAACGACAGTAAGATTAAAACTTTCTGAACAAAATAAAAAACACACCATTTCCTTATAGGAAGTTAATCTCACTGCCTAGTAGTGGTTGGGGAAGGGAGGTAAGAACTGAAACAAGTATCTACGTTAAACCTGTAACTTAGAAATAAAAAACTGAACACTGCGTTTTTACCAAAGAACCACAAGGTATGTGCAGCTTTGTACAGGACACTGACTTCATAAGATCTAGTTTCAGTTCTAGAACCCAATGTAAATTTGAAGAAATTATGAGTGAAGGAAATTCTAAGACATTAAGGGAAATGTCTGCAATATTCACTGAGACTAGTATAGCTTGTCTTATCATCATATACTTAATTTTTTAAAAACTGAGAGCCTGTATCTTAGTCAGGGTTTCTATTCCTGCACAATCATCATGACCAAGAAGCAAGTTGGAGAGGAAAGGATTTATTCAGCTTACACTTTCCACATTGCTGTTCATCACCAAAGGAAGTCAGGACTGGAACTCAAGCAGGTCAGGAAGCAGGAGCTGATGCAGAGGCCATCGAGGGATGTTTCTTACTGGCTTGCTCAGCTTGTTTTCACATAGAACCCAAGACTACCAGCCCAGGGATGGCACCACCCACAATGGGCCCTCCCCTCTTGATCACTAATTGAGAAAATGCCTTACAGCTGGATCTCATGGAGGCATTTCCCCAACTGAAGCTCCTTTCTCTGTGATAACTCCAGTCTGTGTCAAGTCTGTGTCAAATACACAAAACCAGCCAGTACAGCCTACAAATAAAAATACGCTACTCTCCCATCTCCCATTCACAGAGCTGGGAATTCTGTCTCTAGAACTGTGCGTTAGCAAGGATCTTGCAAAACCAAGCCTTTGACTTTGCCCCCCTTAGTGGCCTCATAAAAAGCTCTGTATGCTACTCACTGAAATAAACATAGTTTATGTTCTACAGCATCAAAAGTCAGCACAACTAAGGGAAAACAGATTACTTGCCAAACCTGTAATCTAGTAAGTCCAAATATTGCAAACAAGTGATATAAGTACATGCTCCTTTGTTCTGGCTGTCAAAGCTGGGACTTACCAGAGGTAATCTTACTTGACTGTTCTTCATGTATTCTGCCGCATGTGCGTAGTCACCCACCTTTTCAGAGGCAAGTTTAGAGTTCTCATTTGCAGGATATGGCTATGGAAAAATGGAAATTCTAGTTAAGAGATCTCACAGCAATTTATAAGTTTGACAGAGTAAACACTGAAAAAAAAGCTATTGCTTTGCTTCTTTCTCCAGTTGAATAGAAGCACAACAGCCTACTCTAAGCTGATGGACCTCACACCTACATCCCAGCAGGAAGAGGGGGAAGAGAATTGCTTCAAGTCTGAAGGCCATCTGCTCTACATAATAAAGTCCTAACAAACACAACAAAAACAAAGAAAAACCAAAAATTAAGAAAAGAATATTAATATTCTAAATTAAACGGACTGTCTTAAATTTTGCCTGGTATGAGTCTAATAAGTTCCAAGCACATGATACCTTATATCTGAGTAATAAAGGGAAAAGGGAAAGCAACCAGCGACTGCAGCCTCACTGCTTCCCTGGGACAAGCAAGGAGCTAGGCAGCCCTGGCCTCAGTATATGACAAATTACTAAGGTGTCACCAGAGTCATCACAGAACAAAATTATACCTTGGTCTATGTACTTGCTCCCTAGGCCCTGACCAGGAGGGCACTAAACTGCTGAGCTAGTCATAAGAGAACTGTTGTTGACAGGGAGGTCTCAGTTTTATCCAGAAACATGCCTGTCCCTGCAGGGACACAGCTACTGCTACAGACCTCTACTAGGCAAAGGCAGGAGTGCCACAGATAGAGAACAGGTAGGAGTCTTTCCAGTCCACAATGCCAGTAAGTCTAATAAGGTTGAGAAGCCTTATTTTAAAGTATGCCTTACTACATAGGAAACAGAACTAGATTAGAATCCCAATCATTTATGCAGCGAGTGTTTACTGTCCATCCACTAGGTCATTCTGTATTAGCATCTGTCCTAGAAGGTAGAGCATCTACAGCAACCATAACCTGCACAGTTCATCTAACTACACAATGTTTGAAGAACACCAAAAACACCCAAAATACCAAACATATTCACCATGTCCTAGAATCTTTATACTTTGTATACTTACCTCCAGGGCTTGCATTCGTTTTAAGAGCATTTTGTTTTCATTGTTCTTAATCTTTTCTTCATAGAATTCCAGAAATGTTTTTTTATAGATTAGTTTCATATTATACTTCTTTGCCATTCTGTCAAAAAAGATTAATGGAAACACTTTCAGATGTTTGTAATTTATTTTGAAAAAATTATTTCATAACATTTCTGTGTACAGTTGAGGGTACTGGCTCTCTCTTTCCATGATGTGGGTCCCAGGGACTGAACTTGGGTCACCATGCTGGGCAACAAGTACCTCCCCCACTGAGCCATCTCTCTGATCCTCTCTCATAGTTTACTTTGAAGTGACATCTGGGTTTAACTAAAAAACTGATTTATTCATGTTAACAGAATAATACAAATAAAGGATAAGTAATAGTTTTCATGCCTATGAAGAAAGAAGCATTCTAAATATCCATACGCTCACAGACAGGTCTTCCTCTAGTGTGGCAACCAACAGTTCATGGAAGGGGCGGGCATACAGAGTGCTTTCCTGTAAATTCTACTTTCTTTGCATCCCCACAGCTGCAAATGATGCAGCATCTTTCTTAAAATAGTTTCATCTCCTGCATTCTCTGGTAAAATAAACATTATATTTTTATCAAAAGAATATCTTGGGTGGCTTCTTTGCAGACTATTTTACAGGTTTCCCAACTTCTAAATGTTAAGGCTTTAAAGTTTGTTCCAGGATCTATTTACTTCTCTGGATCAACTACATGGAATGTTGGAAGTTGTCTGGAATTCAACTTCTTGTGATCACTGCTCATTACCCTGGATATGTCAGACACTCTAACTTCTCATCCTAAGGTTGAACCTTACAAGACTGCTTTCTGCCCATTTTCATCACTGCAGTGAATCCATCTACCTTCTTCTGTAGTCTCTATGCTCACTACATCATAGAGTTCTCCTCTTTCCTATGTGTCTACTTCTTACCATATCCATTCACTCCCATCCTGAACCATAGGGCTATCTCCTGCTTCCAGTCCTATTAGTCCTCAATGAACTTTCCCAGGTACAGCCAGATTCAGTTTGCAATCACACACATTGTGTGTAATTAAGCTACTGAAAAATCTATATTAGAATCAGCTGAGCATCACCATTCAAAAACCAAAATATTTTATTTACAGAACTATGAGCTGTTCCAACTTAAGCTGAAATCAACCAAGTTTAGTTAACAGCAAAGGGAGAAACAGATTACCACTCAACATAGGTGGACTGAAAGAAACTCATATCAAACACACAAGCAACAAACTAACTTCAGCTGACTAAATCCCAACACAAAACACAACAGGAAAAAGCCAGGAGGGCATGGGCAACACTAACTGGACTTAAATAACAGCAGCAGCAGCACCAACAGAAAGGGACATGGATTTGTGAGGAGGATGCAGGAGGAACATGGGAAGAAGTGGATATGGGAGGGAGGGAGGATTTGATCAAAATTGCAACTCCTACATGAAATTCTCAAGAAAAT
Organism: Tokudaia tokunoshimensis; assembly: GCA_036184795.1. Taxonomy (NCBI): domain Eukaryota; kingdom Metazoa; phylum Chordata; class Mammalia; order Rodentia; family Muridae; genus Tokudaia; species Tokudaia tokunoshimensis. Next base: position 80,972,205 of record BTHU01000017.1, read on the forward strand.
TAATGATATGAAAATAATTATATATTAAAGAATGAATCTATAACTTTCTAAGTTTATCGTGTTCAAGCAATTTAAGTAGAAAATAATGCTACATGTGCTCAGCACTGAACAACAGTCTTTCACATTACTTTTTTTTTTTTTTTTTTTTTGGTGTCTACTAAAGCTACTAATTCTGTTAAGTAGAAACATCAAGCTAACATAGGAAACAAGTGGAAAAAAGAAAACTAATTTCTTTTACGAAGTTAAAGGGCAATCTCTTTCCAAACATTTTAAAATAAAAATTTTAAAATAAAATTTAAATCAATAAAAAATTGATTTAAAAATTTAAATTTTGTAAGCAGCATGGATCTGTAACAATGTACAGTTTGCTCATGTGCTGTTACTTGATTTGCTCTTGCCTTTCTCCCTCCCTTTCTCCAGCTCTCTACTTTCCTTGTTTTGTGACAGTATTAACATTGTAGGCCAGGATAGCTTCAAACTCACAGTAGTCCCCCTGCATGAGTCTGTTGAGCAGGAACTCTGAGACCAAGTCACAGCACCTGGCACAAGATCTTCCTTTGCACTGACTCAAGGAAGCCCCATGTTACAGTGTTACAAGATGGCTGAGTCTAGATTAACTCATCAGCCAAATCTAGGTGAGCAAAACCCCTTCTGATTCCCCAGTTAATATTCAAAATAGAAGATGTTTGTCTTCAAAAAGTACAAAATGAAATTCCATCATTTGTATACAACCTCCATCTAAATTGGCTTTTAATCTCCTGGCAGGGAAATCCTGCAGAGTAAGGAATATATCACAAATTCTTGAAGCCACATAACATCCAGTACCTTCAATTTTTCCTATGCTTGCAGCTGACCAGAATGCTCAAAGAATTAATGTGCATGGAGGAAAACACCATGGGATCAGGACTCTATAATCATCCTGTAGGAAGCTAGGCAAGGCCGGGCAGTGGTGGCGCACGCCTTTAATCCCAGCACTTGGGAGGCAGAGGCAGGCGGATTTCTGAGTTCGAGGCCAGCCTGGTCTACAGAGTGAGTTCCAGGACAGCCAGGGCTACACAGAGAAACCCTGTCTCGAAAAAAAACCCCCGAAAGCAAAAAACAAAACAACAACAACAACAAAAAAAATAAGGAAGCTTGGCATGATGGTGCACCCCTTTAATCCCAGCACTAGGGAGTCAGAGGTAAATCTCTGTGAGTTCAAGGCTAGCCTGGTCTACATAGCAAGTTACAAGAGAGCAAAAGCTACAATCAGAGACCCTGTCTCAAAAGAAGAAAGATAAGGAAAAAGAAAAAGGAGAAAAAAAACTGACTAGGTTATTATTCCATGGGCAATTTCAAAGCTATACTGAAATAGAAACTTTTGATAATCTCTTTCAAAAGATGACCTTGGACTTACGAATACTCATCTTTATATTACCAAAGCTGTGTTTGCTACCTGTAGGAGCCATTACCTTCTACCTTGAGCAAAAGCGGTTAGCTCCCTTCCCTTAGGAAAGAGTTATTTAAAGTGAACACCAATTCTGCAGCTAAGGTTTTTTTTCTTGAGGTTGCATTTAAAATACTTTATGAATAGTAATATTAATTTTGTCCCCTTAGGACAGGGATGAGGGGAAAGAAAAAACAACAGATCAAGACATTCTTACTCAGTTAGCAATGGAAAATAGACCAAGAATTCAGGGACATCCACAACACCTTCCAAGTTAAAGTCATATTTGCAGCCAAATAAAGGATAATTTCCTTTCTTCTGGAATTTCACAGTGTATATTTCATTTCCAAATGATTCTGTTTCTGAAGCTTCAAGGCGTCTTCTATTGGGTTATTCCACAACCAAAATAAAAGAATTATAATTAATATTTTTCATCCTATCAATCATATGCATGTAAAAAACTGTATGATACAATTTTAAAAGGTACCAGACCAATTTTAACTAGATTCAAGTTACTTACATCAGTTCGAAGCTATTGGGAGTGGTACCAATAAAATAGCCGCCAGGGTTAAGCCTTGCACAGGCATTTCTAAGCATCATATCAGCCTGCTCCAAGGACTCAAAGGAGTAATGGCAAGCGAACTGACAGCTGCAGATGTCAAAGTACATTTCTGGATCACGGAATTTTTCAACCAAAAGTTCCTGTAACAAATATAAATGGGTTAGTATTTTAAACTAATTACAAATAGATCAAAAAGTGTTTGTAGTAAATTACTAGAATTTAGGGCTCTTAAAGTCGACATTCCCTGACAGTAATCAATAGTTTTCACCAATCTTTGATTTATTCTTTGTCATGTATATATTATAGCAAGGACCACTTAATAAAAGCATTCCTTACTTACCCTGACCTAAAAAAAATCTACAGGTCTGGGTAGATAGCACAACTGAAAGTGAGGAACAGAATTTGTACACAGAGCTCACTGGCCAGCCGCACATCCTCATCAAGAATCCCCAGGCCCCTTTAAGAAATCCTATCTCAGGAAAAAGGAGCAGTATCCAAGATTCACCCAACACCCACCCACCTACCCAAGACAAACATATAAAATAACCAAGATTTTGATTTTCATGGTGATCTTTAAAAAGTGGGGAATTCTAAAATCATGTTAAAAATGTGTCAGGCCAGAGAGATGACTCGGTAGGTCAGTGTCAGGCCCTGCAAGCCTGCGGATACATGTAACTCAGGGCATGGCAGGATGTGTCAGGAGCCTGATCATTCTTATGGTGATGAGGTGGACACAGGAGAATCCTCTGGAAGCTCACAGACCTGAGGTATAAGGGACAGGCGCAAACAAGAAAGGGTTTCCTTCACACAGAGGGAGGGTGAAAACAGAGCTGTGTCACAGACGAACCACCCCAAACACACTATGCTCACATTAAATAAATAAAATGTTGTGTAACATTCCAGTTGGTCTTGAGAGCTAAAATGAACTGACGTTCAACAGTCCCTTGGGTCACTCAGCCCTTAGCATTCAGAAGAAACAGTACTTAAGCTTCACCTGTTCAGCAGCACACACACGTTCATCCTCGTTCTCAAGGCTACAAGCAATGACTGACTGAACAGGTACTAGTTAAAGGTTCTAAATATAATACTTAAAGAGGATTAATTCAGTTGAGACTGTCAGAGGAACAATGGAAGGTGAAAAGCACACAGTGGTTCTGGTACGACAGGAAACCGTCCTTATAAACGTATAAACAAGATGAAAAAAACACGCGCTTAAGTCCAGGTCTATTTCGAAATAAAGCAGCCCTTCATATCCTCAGGTTCTGTATCAGTGAAGTCAACCAATGACGGAGTCAAGATAAGAGGAAAATTTATTTTTTAAATGTATGTAGACTTTTTTTGATACTTATTTCCTAAATAGTGTGATAACTAGTTACACACCATTTTCAATATATTCAGTACCATAGTAAAATCATCTAAACATGCTTTTAAAGTATACATGAGTATCTTGTGTAGTTATCCACAAACATATGCCATTTTATATAAGGGATTCTGAGCTTCTGTGGACTCTGGGACTTTAAGAACATTAAGGGATGACCATTTGAAAACAAATCTTGTCCAAATCAAAAAGCAAAAGAGACTTCAAAATATCCATTTATTAAAAGTAAAACTTTCCTAAAAGTATCCAAGGATTTATTATAACAGAATTTCTAATAGAAATTGAAAATGCATGCCTTAGGATTTTTAATGTTTGTCTCAAATCACAATTTAACAAATAAATCAATCTTAAAAATGAGAGATGCAGCATGCGTGAGGCCCTGCATTTGATCCTAGCACTGTAAAAAGAAAACACATTGTAAAAGATGAGGCTGGAGAGAGAGCTCAGCAGTTAAGACCACTTGCTGCTCATTGTAGAGGATACAGATTGGATTCCCAGAACCCACATGGCATCTTCAAACTGTCCTTAATTCCAGTTCCAGGGTATTCAATACCCTCACTGGTACCAGGCATGCTGTGGTGCACGCTAACACAAATGCAGGCAAACACTAATATACATAAAAATAAACCTAAAAATTTAAACAAAAAATTTGTACCTTTGAACAGTCAGCAGTTATAAATTCTGCACTAAAAATATGCTCATTATCACGACGACATCTCATGTCTTCATAACGTTGTTGACATTGTTTCATAGAAATATCCGCGATATCTGGGAGGGTAAAGGGTTTAAATGTCAACACAGAATGGCAACTCAGCCGATAAAGTGTGGCACGAGCCCCAGGAGCACGCTGAGGAGCAGGCTGTACAGGTCTATCCTGTGCCTTTTAAACAAAGGCTGTGTTTCCTTTGTGTAAATGTTCAACTACATTCCATATAGAACAGGAAGCTCCCCTGTCCCTGCAGAGCTTTCTTAATAGTACTTATGCTAGCCAGGGCTAAGCTGATCAGTTTTATCATCATTGTATGTGTGGAAGTCAAAGGACAGTTTTTGGGAACTGGTTCTCTCCCTCCATCATGGGTTCTGAGAATTTATCAGGTTCAGACAGCAAGGGCTTTTACGTACTGAGCCAGGTTTTAAATATCCATTCAAATATGAGGCAGAAAACTCAGACTCCAACTTGAACTATAAAAGCTAACACCACCTATCAGCTCATTGTGAAACACCAAGTCATTGTTTTCATACTGAAATGCATCTGTTCTCCTTGCTGTGAGATTTATACTTGAGACAGAAAAGCAAAGATGGGTAAAGACAGCCCTTAGTCACACATACAGAGCAGTGGCACCAAATGGTACTACAGAGGGGTCCTGAGTTCTTCACTATCATACACTAGTGGGGAAAGCCGGTTTTCATTTAGAATGTCCTCCCTAAAACAGAAGAAACTCAATCTTGGCTGATTCCCATCTCTGAGCATTACCACAGGGAATAAGGAACAGTCTTTTCCTGTCACTAGCAGCACCCAGCATGTGAGCTGACATTGTCATGTGTTCAAAAAGAGTCACTTGAACTTGAAAGAATGGCTCTTGAACTCTATCATACATGTATTTTTGAAGATGAACAGGGTCATTTCAAGGGACATAATGGATAGTGCTTACTGCCAGAGATATCACAATTATGAGAAAAAAAAATTCTATCAACCACCTTTGTGACTGGTGATAATATTACGAAAATGTGATTTCTTGGTATGAGTCCCAAGATAACTTCAGTAAACAGTACTTTACAGGTATTCTGAAACCATTCTGAAAATATAAGACAGACCAATAGGTCTGAAAGTAAGGGAATACACAGTGTTTGCCAGAAGGCTTCAGATCCCACACCTAATTCCCCTTGCAGAATTGCCTGATGCTTGATTTCTCCCCAGTGATGAATCCACAATTATCTGAGAAAGGCGACCACTACCTTTCATTTACAACCACTTATTCACCAAAATAACAAAATGACCTGGTAACTGTAGAGACATTTCTCAAAGTCTACTTGCCAGAATTCCCATTAAACTTTATTTGTATGAATTAAAAATCACAGCCTCAATTTCTAACATGTTCAAGAATCAACAGTTTTAGCCACACACATAAAATTATCAATTCTTCATAACTGTTTTAGTATATATGGCTCATCAAATAAGAAAAATTAAGAAAACTACTGATTTGGGCATCAAACAGAAAGATGATACCCAATAGAATAATAATAGCAACAACATGTTCTTTCTTTTGGGAAGGTCAAGTTAACATTAACTGTATTACAAAACCACCAAAAAAGCCCTAACTTATTTTTCAAAACACCTATCTATGCAATGTCTAAGGAGAGAAGGTGCCTTCAGATATCTTAGCATCATATTGGCAAAGAAGCCCCTTTAATTTCCCATTCACCTAACTGACCAAAATAATTCTGATCACTAAGACGTGTCATTTGTTTAGTTGTTTAGCTATCATTACTATCCCTGTATCCATGCATGTGTGTGTGTACAAAGGAGACAGTGCATGAGCAAGCACTTGCTCCTCCTCCTCCATTTGGGTCCTAGGGATTGAACTCAGGTGGTGAGACCTTCATGGCATGTGATTTTACTACCGAGCCATTACACTGGCCCCCAAACAGCTCTTTACATTGTCAGTATCTATCTTACCAGCACACACTAGCCTGCTAATTCTTCCCTTCCTCCACTTGAGCAAATCTCCACCTTTTCCACATCCCAGGTCCAAAACAGTGATGTCACGGTTTTTTCTTTGTCGTACCTTTTCTAAAATTTCCCCTAAAAGAGAGAAATCAATCATAACACATTTTCTCTATTTTTACTTCTTTAAAACCTACTAACTTCTGTCTCACAAATCATATGGACTATACCACACTAATGTATAATATTAAGTTGGTATTCCAAAATTTAACAAAGAGGAAGTAACTTGATCCTTTATTACTAAAGAGTACACATGTCATTTTACACGTCATTTTAAAATGATTTCTTGAAGAATACTTTCAAAATGTGAATTATTATGTAGGTGATATTTAAGATCTAATTTTAAATAAAAGCTGTAACATCCATGATAAGAGAAAAACTAACTTGCATTTCTTATACCTTTTTCTATCGCTTTCCATAGCCCAATGTTTAACTGTGACACACTCAAACTGAAGTAGCTATGAAATGATAATAGTAGATGTTTCTTATTCTTCACAGTCAGCCTTAAGAACTAGTCCAACAACTATATCTTTCACCTCAAACAGACAAAAGTCCAAACAGTTTAAAAGGCTTATTAATAACAGTTTGACCTAAACGAGGTATTCAGCCTTACTAAAACTTGATACAATAATGAATCTTACACTTATTTCCCCTATTTTGTTACTTTGTTTAATGCTTTATAATTTGTATGGATACTATTTGGGTGACTAAATATTCACTATGAATATTTCTGCCTTTCAATATAGATTTGAAAGTAGCTTTCATTAGAAGCATAGGTGTCCCATATTTAGTTTTTGTCGTGAATCTTAATATAATCACCAAATAATAAAATGATGTGTGAAATGCAGAAGCACTTGTCAGAAGTCCCATTAAACTTTATTTGTATGGATTAAAATCAGACAAATAGGAAAAAAAAAACTTCACTATAAAAAACCTTAAGATATACTCTTAAAATTTCTCTAAACTTACATACAAGTCTGATTTAACTAGACTGAGAAAGCAATACTTACATTCTAAGTCACATTTCCATTTTAATTTTAAAGGTGAGTTTCCATAGAGAAATTACTAGTTCCAAAGCTGTATGTCTTTATCAGTCCTCAAGGTAAATATTGTCCTCAAGAAATCATGTAAGACAGACAAGCTCTGTAACCAACACCAACTCAGTAAAAGCACACAGGTAGAGTCCTACCGCTGTCCTTTTCTTGATATAATAAAAACTCAATGTTCAACCCAACATGCATGTCACTAAAACTATTATGTAATAGCCTTGAGTAACATTAACTAAAAGAAAAAGGTATCTCACTGCCAGGTGAAAGCCTGTTTAACTTATCAACTAAACATTATGAATGCCCCATACAATGAACTAAAAAACAAATAGTAAAATTATTTCTCCCAAGGGCCTACTTCTGACTCTAGCTTTTTAAAACCAAGTGTGAGCACAAAGGGAAGAGTAAATGATGGCCTTCAAAGCCTGGCATGTGATTAAAGCTGGGAGGGAAGGCCCACAGCAGGAGAGCTTAGCTGCACAGCACTTTCAATGTGTGCACCCTTGGGTTCGGTGAAAAGCAATGTACCTCGATAAAAATTTAGATAAAAATTTAAATCTCCCAACTAAAGGGCAAAAAAAGATCATACCAATAAGAATACTTTTAATCCAATTATTAAAGTTTCTTAGGTAAAAAATGCGACTTTGACTACGCTTCACCAAGCCAACTTCCTGAAGCTCATTATAGTGGGCAGCCACGGCTGAGCTGTGTCCTTCCTCCAGCTTCTGAAACTGAAAGGAACAGAATCAAGGGTTAGAGCATGATCTGGAAAGGAAAGAAAAGCGTCAGGTCACCTGACTTTATTAGCGTCAGGTCACCTGACTTTATTAGAGACCAAGCATGCACAACTCAAGCGCACTTCACGAAGCAATGGCTGGACCCCAGAAATAATATCAATTACTATCACCCCTAAGAAGGATTGCCCTGATTCTTTATAAAAAGAATCTCCAGTGTAAGGTCTTGACTGTGGCCCTCACCTATATAATTTAAGACTCAATGTTTTAAGAAAACTACTGTGCTTCAGAGTTTTGATTTATTCAACATAATAAACTGGACAATGGATGAACTTCCTAAAAGGGAGTGAAAGAAATAAGCTATTACACTTTAGTATCAGTAGGGAATTACTGTTATGATTACATAATGCATATACAGGGGAGTTAGCATTTCAATCTGTATTTACTAAAATCCTAAGCACTCTATAAAAATTCCATAGTAGGTAAAGGTCTTCAGCCTCTGCCATCTTTTTCAAAGGATCTAATTCTTTATTTTATACATCAAATCTAAGGGTCAAATTTTAGTTGAAAAAAAAATCTTCCAGTGTAAGTTTAAAAACTCAAGTTTAACATATAAAATTACCTTTTTACAAGGACACTATTGGTCAAAGCCTGGCCTGCTACTTTCTCTTTCAAGCCTGATAATAAAATGTTACTAACTTGCAAAGTATTCTTCTTTCCAATCCCAGATTCAGACTCAGGATCCTTTCCAATGTGGCAAATGTTTGTTATACCTGCTCTGCGTCAGCCTTTTGCACCAATTTAACCAAAATTATGATAAATAACTAAGTAAACCAGACTACAAGCTGGAAATTTTATACTTTAGCACATTAGTAAAGGAGAATAAAGCTGGGAACAAGTTTGACATTTATTACTTTAAGTGATCATCTGTCTACTTGAAACACCCAATAAAAAAGGGCAAGTAGTAAAACAAACAAACAAACATCAGTAAGGGTGAGAGAGATGGCTCAGCACTGACTGCTCCTCCACAGGTCCTGAGTTCAATTCCCAGCAACCACATGGTGGCTCACAACTATCTGTAAAGGGATCCGATGCCCTCTTCTGGTGTGTCTGAAGACAGCTACAGTGTACTCATTTAAAATAAATAGATCTTTAAAAAAATTAGTAAAAAGCAAACTATAGAAACTAGCTTTCAAAGTTCTGGTCAAACAAGAATTTCAAAATAATATAAAAATTATCCCAGCACAAGGTTCACCTTAATAAAATTTTAAGAGTTAAGAGTTTATTGTACTTTAAGATTATACTTATTTAAAAGCAAAACATTCCTAAACTCTTTGTTTAAATGTGTCTATAATTTCTCTACAGCTGCTCCATCCTCCTAGTTAGCACATTGAATTAAACATAAACTACCAGCAGCGTACTTTGCGCGGCGGCCCAGCATCCTGAGGCTGCAGTGTTCTCTCTCTCTGGTTAAGCCCCCCAGGGGAAGGCTCGTCTTCCGCCACATTGCCCCTCTCCAGTTTGCTTCTCTTTGAAGCACCTCCATCATCCTCAGAGTGTTTTTCCTCTAAGATGATTTCAACATCGAGTTTTCTTTTCTTGGATGGAGAATTTTGCTCTACAAGATCATCTTCTTTCTGCAGTTTTGGCTGATCTACTTGCTGGCATGTAGGAGTCTTTTCAGAAAGCATCTGCCCAGATGCAGCAGTGGTTTCATTAACACTTGGAGGAGATTCTGTTTCAGAATCTATAGATGCTTTTGCAGAACTTTCCATTTCTGGTTACTTGAACTGACAGCAAAACCTCATGAATCAACACTGGAATAGTCAAAAAAATAAAGTATGATTTACACATACTAACGCTAAGACTCTAAAAATAATCTCAGTCATGTACACACATCTAATCTATAGCCCAAGATACTTACGGCCATTCACTATGGATAGGAATATAGCCCAACACAAACATCATAAACTGAACGCACAGTTCTCAAGCATGAGCTTTGTAATGACATTGTTTCATAATGTCAAAAGGCTGTACACACCAGAACTAAAACAATGATTATATATGCATTATATAAGAAGCTATAAATATACAGTAGTATTAATTAGAATGCCTCCAAACATCTACAATTTTATTTACAAGGTCAGTATGTACATTTAAAAAGACAAATGAAGTTAAGATACACAAATACAGGCTTGGCATCTAAGATCTAAAATTCTTAGAGTAGCCATCAAATATATACTCCATTACCAAGCAGCTTTGCTCAATCAAGAATTCCTTCTATGTTATGTGTATTAATTTTTACACAGACATAAACTTGTTAGGATATACTTATTAAATTATTGGAACTAAATTATTTAATTAATAGAACCATTAAGGCATTGCTTTGGTTTGGAAATTACTTGAATATGAAATTATTCCCTCACAGGCTTGGGTGTCAAATGCATGGTTCCCACCTAGTAGTACTCCACCTTGGGAGATTCTGGAAATCTGAGAACATGGGGACTAGTGTGGAGCAAGTAGGTCACTGAAGAGATACTACCGATGGTTATGTCCATCCTTGGTAACTTCCCCTCTGCCTCCTGTCCATCCCTAGGAAATGAAGCTCTTTAGTCACAGGCTACTGTTGTCATGATATCCTGCCTGAGTGCAAGGAGTCAAACAATCACAAACTGAAATCTCAAAAAGTACAAGCCAGAGCAATCCTTCATCCTTTAAATTGCTTTCTCTGGCATCTGGTCAAAGTGATGCAAAAGTAAGACCAGAAGCAGAGAGGTGGGTTGCTATGCTGTAACTACCTGACAATGTTGTGCAGATACCTTTAGAACGTGATTCTGAAGCAATTTGTGTATGTAGGCTAGTATGTTGTGACACAGTAATACAATCACACTTCATGTTTCTGCTCTTGATTCTCACCGTAAAGCTGGTAAGAAGTGGCTACTGATAACCATATTACAGTCTGAGCATGGTCACAGGTGCCTTTAATCCCGCATTTGGCTGGCCAAGATCAAGGGATCTCTGTGAGTTGGAGCCAGGTTAACAGTGTTCTAGGCCAGCTAAGGCTACCCAGTAAGAACCCATCTCAAAAAGCAAAAACAACAAAAAACCAACAGCTTGGATGTGATCATTTCTTCTACTAGATTAATTAGTCTGTTAGCTTTCAACTCAGCCTGTGACAAAGTTTCACCTCAAAAATAAATCTTTACAAATTCTTTACCAGAGTGTAATATGAATGGCCGAGAGTTCCCTAAAACATCCTTGTTCCCATCTCAGACCTCTTTTAATTGAATATATTCTTCATTTACATTTCAAATGTTATACCGTCTGAGACCTCTCAAGCCTAGCCTCACTGACTGCACTCCTGTTGACATTCTGTATTAGCTGGCTTTGTGTGTCAACCTGACACAGGCTGGAGTTATCACAGAGAAAGGAGCTTCAGTTGGGGAAGTGCCTCCATGAGATCCAGCTGTGGGGCATTTTCTCAATTAGTGATCAAGGGAGGAGGGCCCCTTGTGGGTGGTGCCATTCCTGGGCTAGTAGTCTAGGTTCTATAAGAGAGCAGGCTGAGCAAGCCAGGGGAAGCAAGCCAGTAAGGAACATCCCTCCATGGCCTCTGCATCAGTTCCTGCTTCCTGACCTGCTTGAGTTCCAGTCCTGACTTCCTTAGTGATGAACAGCAGCATGGAAGTGTAAGCTGAATAAACTGTTTCCTCCACAACTTGCTACTTGGTCATGATGTTTGCGCAGGAATAGAAACCCTGACTAAGACACATACTGATCATCAAACTTCCCACCAGAATTACCATGTAATTTTATTTTTACCTTACAGGGTCTCATACCAAAGGGCCTGACTTGAGTTCGGAAATGTTAGCATTAGACTTGTGAATAGCACTACACTGCTAACTCTGAGGACATGAAAGCGGGCTCGGTGCATTTGATTATTAAATGGTCACAGACCTTTGGGGCTGGAGCAAAAGTGTTACTGTGTGGAAAGAGGTTTGTGGTGAGTGTTTGGTTGGTTTTCAGCTAGTAGCACTATGTTGGGAGGTCCCTGAGACTTGAGGAGGTAAAGGTTGTTTGGAGAAGAATGTAAAGTATGCATGGTTGCCAGTAATTCCTTCTTGGCTCCCTTGAGGTAAACTGTCTCCTCCTTTATACATTCTCACTAGCATAATGCCCTGCCTTACTAAGAGCCCAGAATGATATTCTGCCTTACCACAGGGCCCGAATCACCAAATTCAAGTAGCATGGCCTGAAATCTCCTAAATTATGAGTTATTCTTTTCTATAAGCTTCTCCCCTAGGTATTTTGACTACACAAAAATAATACAGGAAGTCAAGATGTTGAAATTCTTATTTCATAATGAACCCTGTAATTACAGAGAAAGTGAAGAATGGGAATAGCTTTAGAACAGCTTGAAGACTCACCTTTAAATCTCTTTCAAATATGTTCTGGGGCATATGTGTAAACTGGGAGGAAAAAGAAGTAATCTATAAGAAAGGAATTGTTGGGAGGGAAGAGGGCTTATGGGACTTTCGGGGAGGGGGGAAACCGGGAAAGGGGAAATCATTTGGAATGTAAATAAAGAATATAGAAAATAATAATAATAATAATAATAACCTAAAAAAGAGAAAGGAATTGTTATGGCCTACGTATTCATTCAATTAATGTGCCAACCTACTACTACAAAAAAATGCATGTGAACTATCTCCACTAAATTTACAACTTAAATACTTCTATGAAAATATCAAGCTAGGTTACTGATAAATGGCAAACGGAAATCAAAAGTCAAAACAGTAAGAGACCTTGAAATTTCAGGCCCTAAAAGTAATGAAGACATGTGGTGGTCTGAACAAGAATAAGCCCCACAGGCTAATATATTTGAATACTTGATCTCCATTAGTGTTACAGTTTGGTAAGGATTAGAGGCATGGCCTGGGTAGGGAAGGTGTGTCATACAGGTAAGCTTTGAAGCTTTCTAAAGGCCAGTTTATTCACAGATAGCACTCTGCCTTATGCTTGTAAATCAAGGCATACTCTTAACTACTACTCCAGAACCATGCCACAGGTCTGCCTGCCTATCTGCCACCATGTTTCCCTAACATTGATACTCAGGGATTCTAACCCTCTGAAACTATAATCCCCAGATAAAATCTTTTAAAAGTTACCTTGGTCATGGTGTCTTATCACAGCAATAGAAAAGTAACTAAGACAAGAGGTTAAATTACCTTTAAAGACCTTTTGCATAAAGAAAACATGAAATTATTTGTATGAACAAGTTAAAAACAAGTCACTGGATATTGGTAAGGATTTCAGGGGACATTAACTTTCACTAACCAATACTCAAAGCAAAAACAAAAACAAAGAAACCAAAATGTGTCACACAGGAACAACTGAGTCAAAGAACAAAGAAAAAAATCAACTAGGAAAATAAATTACAGAGTAACTACTATAAATCAGTATCAAGGAAAACTGGCTACAGAGTTACAAGAACTCTTACTTCCCCTCTGCCATTTAATGCCTAGAAGAAACTTAATTTACAATCATAAAACCATATGAAATGTTATCCTTAGCTGTAACTATTGCCTAAAATTAGTACTGCTGTTTAAGGGTGAATTTTATTCATACAGTCTATACTTCCACAGATTAGCTGTCATAAAAAGCATTCAATACTACAAAGTGGTTAAGAATGTCTAGAATCCTATGACAAAGGACTCCATGATGGAGCACTTTACCTGATACACAGGAAAGCAATGGCTCTTACCTCAAAGGGGATAGGAGATAGTTTATTATGGAGCCAAATTTGTGACAATGACTAAGGGACTCAGATCCAGGTTACTAAAATTCCATGTTCTAACATAATAACTGCTCCAGTAAGTTATATAGTAGCAGAAGAAAGAAATCATAAATCCAGACACCTCTCAAATACATTGATGGAAACATCAGATAGGTGGGTCACAGAAAGGCAAATAAATCTCAGCTACAAGAACCAGATGCTATCTGACAGAATCCTTTGCCTTTTAGTTGGTCAGAACCAGAAGTCTGTTTGTACATTCTAAAGGACTTACCTTATGGTCACAAAAAACGTCAGGTCAAATACAGAGCAAAATAAATGACAAGGGGACTAAAGATGGACCAAGATAATTAGGATCTGGACTTGCAACATTCCACCTTATCCAAATCACTCAAGTTCTAAAGACCACCAAGATTCTAAAAACCAATTAACAGCTCTATAGTCGAAGCTTCTTTCCAGGAATTCTTGTTCACAAGGACACACTCTAGGCTCTGGGTTTGGTCCCTAGCTTTGTATCAACAACTACAATAATAAAACTATCAGCAATGGTAATGAAAATACTTAAGAGATGTCCTGATAGAACAATGCAGAAGGGAATTTATGGTAAAAAGTAGACTGCCGGGGAGTTCAGTATTTTTACCTGCAATCACACTGTAATTTGCCTCACAGTAATCAAGATATTCTAAAGGGATACCTAGATCTCTTGAGCTGTCAAATGGTTGGAACAATGAACACCAAGATAGAGAGGGGGAGGGAGGAAGGGAAGGAGAGAGAGAGGTAAGGAGGAGGAGGGTGAGGAGGGAGGAAAGAAAAAAATGAATATTCCCCTAGGAACTTTATGCTGAGAGATAGGAAAGGAGCACGTCAAAAGGAGTAAGACCACCTTACAAGAAGCAACGGAAGCCCAGGCAAAGACGGCTAATTGTAGGCAAGACCACACTAGGCCAGGTTGCATTTTTCTTGCCTTCTATTTAAACCTCATCCTCATTTCAAGACCCAAAAAGATGGAGGGGTTATTGGATGGATATCTCTGTGCCACCTCCCAATGTCACACAAAGTAAAATCTCCTTTTTTGCTTTTTATTATTAACTCGGCTCTTCTAACTGGTTGACTGGGGTGGCGGAAGTGTGCTTGTTTGGGGTATGCACAGGCCAGGACCCCTCCATAAGTTCAGTGACGACTCTAAACCATTTTTCTTCCTCATCTCAGTTTGTGCCTGCTAGCTAATGGTCAAGCACGACCTCGACGGACCACCTTGACTGTCTACAGCGGGGTGCAAGACAACGAAACAGAAAAGGGAAAGCAGCTCTCCGACTAAGTTCATCTGTTCCCATCCCTGGCCCAGCCTTTTACTCAACCTCTGGTTTAGGTAGTGCTCCCGATAGAACAAACCCTCTGGATCCCAACACATCTCCGGTCCATCCTTCATCACAGCCCTTCGGCCCGAGCAGAAAGCAGTACAGGAGCTTGTCCTCCCGGGGCTAGTGTGGTCTGGAGGAGCAACAGCACCCACCGTCTCACGGCAAGCAGTACCCACACTGCTTCCGGCTACGGGCACAATAAATTCCACCAAGCAAGGACCGGAGGCAGGAAGCTAACGGGGAACGAACCTGGCCAGGAGTCCCGGCGTTCGGTCTATCTTTGCTCTTAACACAAGATTAAAGACAAAGAAGCAAGAAAAGGCCAGAACGCCGAACGCCACACTCACCTACACAGTCATCCACGATTCTGTTTGCGGAAACGCCGGCAGGAGCCACGCGTGCCTTGTCACGTCACTTCCGGGGAGTGAGCCCGGGACTAGTAATTCCAAGACCTGGCTTGGAGCGGCTCTTCCTCCGCGTCGGAACTACGAGTCCCATGGTTCCTCGCGCGGCGGCGTGCCTCTAGCCCTGCGAGCGGGCACGGAGGGTCGGAGCACGTTGCTAGTGGGCGCGGCTGGCGTGGGCCGTGGAGGCCTAGTGTTTGCTTGAGTCCTGCGGTTCGGCACCCTGCCCTACGCTCGGCCGGGTCGCCCTGCTGAGGCAGCTCCTAACGGCCGGTGCGGCGGGAGTTCGTGGAGACGTCCCCACATCCTGAGAGGTAGCCTGAGTTCATGTTTGCTGTGGGGCTTAGGGAGGGGGCCAGAGGGCACCTTCACCGCGGGCGTGTGTCTGACGGCAGCGGAGCGCGCCGCTGATGATGTTTCGCGGCCTCCCTCCTTACGGCGGGAGTCGTCCGCACTCCGGACCCACCGCCCGGAGCAGTCGAAAGAAGTCACCCCTGTCCCGGGTCCATCTGTGGTCCTGGCAAACCTCATTCCTCCTGGTGCCGTTTTACACCCTCTCGCGTTATGACCCTTAATGCCCTGCTCTTCCGTCCTTGCTAGTTGGAGTGTCCTTTGGAAAACGACTAACAGTTTTCACCTTTGGGACTGGCTGGCCACTTCTGATCGCCTTGTTTTTAGTCGCGCGGTACTCTCAAGGGAGGCATACCGTTGCAGGCTTTCACCCCAAGATGAGGGTCTGAACGTAGAATCTACCTGTGGATTAAGATAGTTTACGCACCAACACATTTAACGTGCCTATCTCCCCTTCAAAGTTGTGCAAAACCACCATCAGATTTGCAATGTATCCTGACTTATTCTTCAGCAAATTTGGTTCGTCCAGAGCCGCTTTGAAAATAAGTTTTTCTAATCCACCTGTTTGTTTGTAGGCAATTTTATTTACAGTCTGTGGGGGGGGGGAGATAGATTTGCAGCATATACCACCCAGTATGATCTGAGGTCGTTGACCGGTTTATAAACCTTGAACTAAACGACTTCCTTTTAACAAGTATGACAAATCGATTTTAGATAACTGGGATTGTGTAATATATTATATGCCATTATCCAGTTTGAGAGTTAATTTCCGTTCAAATGCAAAGGGATTGGTCCTAAAGCCCCAAAGCTTTGTGTGCATATTGAAACATTGGAGTTTGTTGTATCCGATGATTGAAGTTTGGGGGATTTGGAGGGTGCCCCACCCCAGATAATTGCTGTTGCCATCTTAGAGAAAATAAACCTGATTTTGACTTTAAAAATCTTTAAGGACAGAATTTCAACATGTAGCACAGGCTGGATTTAAACACATGATCTTCCTACCTCAGCCCTCCCTAATGGGATTACAGGCAGCCAACAACCTCACCTGCCTTAAATTTTTCTCTTAATGCATTTAAATCTTGACTACATGTTTATACGATTTCCACAATGTATTGATGTTATGAGTTCAAACTACTTATCGATAAAGATATTCAAACTTTGTATATTTGAGTGCTGTCTGACTTTCCAGAAATTGAGTTAAAACAATGATAGCTAGTACTTTAATATTTTTTAGTACCAAGCTAAGTGTTTCACACATCTTTTGCTCATTTTCTTGTGTAATCCAGTAGAGTAGTTAGGATTGTTTTTGTTTTGTTTTTTTTTTTGTTTTTGTTTTTGTTTTTCAAATGAGAATTAAATTTGTTTGCCAAAGTCAATCTGGTAAATAATGGATCCAGGATTTGGTCCCTGACATCTATGCTAATAAACAGGGTCTAGAAGGTCACTCAGAACTGAGAGTCGCCTGACACATACATTTTCAAAAATATTTTCACAATTCTTAAAGTTCCATTTATCATGTTGAGAGGAAATAGCTGGTTAAGAGTGTTGCTATATGAGTTCGATCCAGACTGTAACCATCATTTTCCTCAGGTTCATTAGACAAGTGCTACAAAGTATCTACTTAGTGAATGACTGATTCTCTAAGGGGGTGGGAAGACAATTTTATTCATATTTTTTAAAAAAAAATTAACGGAATTTATTTGAAACCATTTATAAAAAGGTGAATATGTTTCTTAGAGGAATACTTTTTTTCAGAGATTATGTATACAATGTTCTCTATGCTTGCATACCAGAAGAGGGCACCAGATGGTTGTGAGTCACCATTTGGTTGCAGGGGGTTGAAATCAGGACCTCTGGAAGAGCAGTCAGTGTTCTTAACCTCTAAGCCATCTCTCTAGCCCCATAGGTGCACTTTTAAGGTGTGTTTTTTGTTTTTACATTGAGTGTAGTTTTTGAAACATGATATTGTTTATAAGATGTAGATAAGACGCCCCAGCTTTTTTTTTTTTTTTTTTTTTTTTGAGACAGGGGTCTCTCTGTATAGCTCTGGCTGTCCTGGAAGTCACTCTGTAGACCAGGCTGGCCTCAAACTCAGAAATCCACCTGCCTCTGCCTCCTGAGTGCTGGGATTAAAGGCGTGCGCCACCACTGCCCTGCTGATGCCCGAGCTTCTTAAGAATGATCATGTTCTTTCATGATCTGAACTACCATATTGATTTAGTGGTACCACTCCTGGCAACACACACACACACATATACACACACTAAAACAGAATAAAAACTACAAGCCCACACACTACAGGATACTTCCACATTTGTGTTTACTGCATCACTGCCTACAGCGACCAACTCTGGACCGCCTGACATCTGGACAAGTCTGACACTTACCTGCTTACCTGCGTCTGCCTGTGCTGAGAGTTTATATCTCCTTAAAGCAGAAAAAGATTCTTTTAAAATTGCTTTTTTCTAGAGTGGCAAGGGAAATTGAATTGAGGAATCTGTGCATGGTGACTATAGTACCTAATATTTCATCAAATACTAATCTCAGGGTTTGTTAGGGCATTTTGAAGGTATAGTTACCTGTTGACTTTCAGGGTGATTACTGTCAATAACAACCTCTATCTTAACTTAGAAGTAGTTATAAATGTTTCAGTCTTGTGTCTAACTTTACTGTTGGTTTTACATTACTGGAAAAACCTGACTATACAAATTTTGTACTGAATGTTTCTGGAGGTGACACTATATTTTATTGATGTAAGGTCATTGTCATTATGGCAGATTCCATAGACAATTTTTAAACTTCAGTATGTTTGACCATATTCTGTCTTTATATCCTCTATGTGTTCCCTCCCACCTGTCCCCTTCCTTTTTCTAGGACACTCCATTTTGACTTTGATGTCATACTCTTGTTTATATATATAGATGCATTTATCTATAAAATCTAGAATCCACATATGAGCAAAACCACAGCATAGTCAGGCATATTTCACGTAACACAGTGATCTCCAGTTGTATCCATTTCCTGGCAAACGACAGTATTTCATAGTGTGCATGTGCATGTGCGTGCGTGCGTGCGTGCGTGTGTGTGTGTGTGTGTGTGTGTGTGTGGTGCATATGTGAGTGCAGAAAGACATATGAAAGTCAGAATACAACCTTGGCAGTCAAGCCCTTGCTTTCCACCTTGCTGAAGACATAGTCTCTGTCCTACCAGTGGCCTGAGTGTTTGGAGATTATCCTGTGTTCACCCATCTCATTGTAGGGTCACTTGAGATTCAAGACAGTCACAGAGGGGACCAGCTTTGCCTGAGTTCTGGCAAGTCTGACTCGGGTCATTACAAACACAGGCAGACCCTTTACCCACTTCGCAGTCTTCCCAGCCCCATAGTTTTGTTCTATTAATACAAAATTATTCTGTGTATGTGCCACATTTTCCTCATCCATTTATCTGTTAATTTACACTTAGGCGGAGTCCAGAGTCGGTCGCTGTAGGTGGTGATGCAGTAAACACAAATGTGGAAGTATCCTGTAGTGTGTGAGCTTGTAGCTTTTCTTCTGTTTTAGTGTGTGTGTGTGTGTGTGTGTGTGTGTGTGTGTGTGTTGCCAAGAGTGGTACCACTAAATCAATATGGTAGTTCTGGTTTTTTGTTTTTTTCTGCACTGACTGAGCTGATTTACTTCTCATCAACAGTGTATAAAGATTCCCTTTTCTCAGATAACAATATTTGCTATTTTTTAGTATCTCAGGGGTTGGGGTCTGTGCGTGTTATGTCAGTATCTGTGTTTGTGTATTGTGTAGAGTTGTGGGCATTTGGACATCATAGGACAATCTTGGATTTTAATTCTTGCCCTTCTACCTTTGGTTTTTAATGTTGACCCATAGATCTCCTGTGTTCTGCCTTTCTTATTATTTTTGTCTGACTGTTCTAATTCATCTACTTTGTTTCCAGGATAATGTTCTGTCTTTGATTTGTTTTATTAGTGAGAATTTCCACTAAAATATTTATTTGACATATTGAGGATTTTGAAAATTTCTAATTTTTTATGTCTATTGTCCTCCATTTGTGTGTGTGTGTGTGTGTGTGTGTGTGTGTGTGTGTGTGTAGTGTGCATGACTGTGTATATACATGTTTATATTGTATGCAGGTGAGTGTGCGTGTGAATATGCATGTAGAGTCCCAAGGTTTATATTTTCATTGAGGCAGGGTCTCACTCATACCCAGAGCTCACCCATGTGAATCTAGCTAGCCAGCTTGCTCTGAGGATCCCTCTTTCTGCCTTCCTTAGAGGATGGAATCACAGACTGCCTACCATGCCCACCCAGCACTCGCATAGATTCCAGGTATCTGAGCTCCAGGCCTTACACAGTGTTTGTGTTTCTTTATTGAATTCCCTTTTCATATCCCATACTGTCTTAGTTCATTCATCCTGCTGGTTATTTATATTCTCTTTGAAATCATTATACCGTCTTTCATTTTGTTGAACATTCTTACAATCATTCTTTTGAATTGTTTGAGATTCCATATACATCACTCACAGTGGAATTCATTACTATAGAATTGAGTATGTTGTGAACTAGAAACGTTGCTTTGATTTTTTGTGTTTCTCGCGTTTCTGCATTGAGAATTTTCTGGGATGGGGTCCATGAATAGATGTTTGAATCATCCCAATTCTTTCAAGTTGAAGTGTTTTCCACATTCAAGCAGAACTGGCTTATAGTAGGATTGGGATGTACTCAACAGTATAACTCAGCTAAATCTTCCACTGTGTGCTCAGGACACAGCCTAATTCCCAGCACTACTCTAACATAGAATACTCTCTGCAGAAAAAACTATAACTGATGAATAAGAAAATGCATTAATAGGCACTTAGATACAATAAGGATACTCTGTTAACTCCAGTGACTCGGAGAACAAAGGAACTGCCACAGTGTTGTGTGTAGGAGGTGTTTCTTACTAAGGGAAGACAGGAAAGGAGAGAAACAAGCAGAGTAAGACTGACACTTAGTGTCAAAAAAGAGAGGAAAAATAACTGAAGGGAGAGCGAGGCCATGCAGATCTTCCTTCTGCCCTTCTGACCTTTTTGATTTTTTTTTTTTCTTTTCAACCCTGACTTTCCCACAGAGCATAGGCTAGTCTGGGGTTATCCCAGCCTCAGTCTTCTGAAGACAGGATTGTTTTAGTTTGTCTGACTGGATTCCTATTCTCAGTCTACCTTTAGTTGGAACTGCTTTACCCCCTCCTTTCATCTCTACAGCCTCTCCCTTCAGTTACAAGAACTAGAATCCCGTGAGAGATAGGCCTTTGGGTATGCAGTAGCTTATTGATTTCATTAATTGAGTTGGGAAGGCTGATCCACTGTGGACCATTCTCTTGCTGGGATCCTTGACTATGTAATGGAGAAAGGAGACTAACCAGCAGCGTGTATTCATCACTTTCTTCTCCTGCCTTTCTCAGTAGTCAGATAAGATCCCAAGAGTGAGGCCTCCTCCTTGTCACCATAATTCCCTGGCCTTCTGTCCTTCCTTAGAAAGTTAACTGAAGGTAGGACTCCATGATGGGGAAAACTTTGTAATGACAAAGGTCTGGAAGAAGTGACAGAGATGAAGGCAGTCGTGGCCATGAAGGAGTTCATGGTAGAATGTAGCTGTTGATAATGCCTGTGGAAATTCGGTGTTTATTAAGTGGGGTAGCTGAGGTGTGTCATAGGGTGATATTGTTAAAGATAAGAAGTCAAGAAACTGAGGCATCAGTATTTGGGGGCAAAAATAAAATCTTCAATCCTGATTCTTTTTTTCAAAATAATTCTTAACATGAAAATAAGAACCTCTGATTTTTACCTTCTAAAAGTACCATTCCTACTTTAGAGAACCCTTAAGTTTTCTTTCTTGAACATACCAAATAACTTTGAAATGTGATATTCTAATGCACTGGCCCTTGCTCATTTTCATACAAATCAGTTAACCTTTGTAATATCAAAAGACTCAGTGGTATGTATGGGTTTTTTTTTTTAATGTTTGTTTGGTTTTGTTGTTATTGTTGTTTGGTTTTGGGTGTTTGGATTTTTTGCTCTGTCATCTAATTCAAAATAGATCTTTGTCTGACCTCCATACCCTTTCTTTTAAACAAACTTTGGATAGTAGATTTCTAAACACTCTTTCCTTTTTCTTCACAATATATCTCCAACATAGTTGGACTAGCTTTAAAACTAAAATCATTCTATAAGTACTGGTGAAATTCAAAATTCAGGCAAAAGGTGGAGTTAATATTCAAAAATAATCTTTAGTCAACTAGTATCAACTTCATATTATGAATGTTGCTTAAAGAGTCTAGCAATATGAATGGGAGAAAAGAAACAGATGAAAATTTTGTGTATTTTGGAGCACCTCAGAGTAGGTGATTAGGGCATTACTTTCTGTTTCAGGTAGTGAAATGGACTTAAGTTAGCCCTAACAGTAAAGGAAACAGTAACAAAGTTTAAAGGCAAGGAAACACTTGGCATTCTAGAGCTATAGTTCTGCCTTGCCCATGCTAGGTTGACTCCAAGGCAGGACACTGAAAAGTTGTCAAGATTTCTGTAGTCTTTGTTTTCTGTGTTTGGTTGGGAAATAAGGCCCCACAAATTCCAGTAAAGTGTCCTCTCACAAGTCCACTCTGAACCAATAACAGTCATCACATGTTAATACCTAGTTATGTATGCAGTTGTAACTCTACTTGGACAGAGCTTCAGAGTATAGTCACACCAATAACCAGTGGACTTTTTATTCCACACCCCTTCAGCACACACATATATACACACACACACACGTGTGTGTGTGTATCCTGGCATGTGTGTGTGTGAGCCACTGAATCCAGCATATGGAAGAAACGGTAATTTGCAAGGATCTTTCCATGCACTCTGTCAGTTCCAGAGATGAAACGTGGACCATCAGGCTTGGCTGCAAGTGCCCTTAGGATATCTTGCAGGTCTCCCACCTCCATGTGGAGTTTTCATCAGATTCCAATATTGAAGCTGGAGAAAGTGAATAAAAAGGGGTTTCTAAGAGTAAAAGGGGTTTTGAGTTGGCAACTATTAGTGTCAGTTACTTTGACTAACCAAGTAGTTCAGTTAACATAGTTACCTATTTTAGTTTTCAGTTATTCTCTGAAGTTTTGCTGTTTATTAGCTTCAGGAATCTGCGCCTTTTTTTTTCTTTTTTTTTTTTTTTTTTTTTTGTAATGCTGAAATGTTTGGTACTTTAAGTCACACTAGTCAGGCCAAGTGTTGAGTAGGCTGCCTGTGAACAGCACCAGTCTTATTGAACATAGTGAATGTAGACCATTGCCATTGTTCCAGGAAACTACTACACAGAGCTGCTCTGAGTGCCTCATGTGAAACTTTTGTCTAAATGTTTAGCCGCAGAGAGATATACACAGACCAAAACAAAACAATCAACCCTTGTACTGGGTTTTATTAGTGACTATATGACCAGGAATTTATCCCGTTTGAGAGGTAGAGGTTATTCATGAGATAATACGATGTTTGTGATAATGGTTAACTTTTAAAATTGCCTGGACTGCACAGGGGAGAATTTCCTGAACAGAACTCCAATAGCTTATGCTCTAAGATCAAGAATTGACAAATGGGACCTCATTAAATTACAAAGTTTTTGCAAGGCAAAAGACACTGTCAGAAAGACAAAGCGGCAACCAACTAACTGGGAAATGATCTTTACCAACCTTACATCCGACAGAGGGCTAATATCCAATATATACAAAGAACTCAAGAAGTTAAACTCCAGAGAGGCAAGTAACCCTATTAAAAAATGGGGTACAGAGATAAACAAAGAGTTCTCACCTGAAGAATATCTAATGGCTGAGAAGCACCTAAAGAGATGTTCATCATCCTTAGTCATTAGGGAAATGCAAATCAAAACAACCCTGAGATTCCATCTCACACCAGTCAGGATGGCTAAGATCAAAAACACAGGAGACAGCAGTTGTTGGCGAGGATGTGGAGAAAGAGGAACACTCCTCCACTGCTGGTGGAATTGCAAGCTGGTACAACCACTCTGGAAGGCAGTCTGGCGGTTCCTCAGAAAACTGGGCATGACTCTCCCGGAGGATCCGGCTATGCCACTCCTGGGCATATACCCAGAGGCTTTACCTGCATGCAATAAGGACACATGCTCCACTATGTTCATAGCAGCCTTATTTATAATAGCCAGAAGCTGGAAAGAACCCAGATGTTCCTCAACGGAGGAATGGATTCAGAAGATGTGGTATATCTACACAATGGAATACTACTCTGCAATTAAAAACAATGAATTCACGAAATTCCTAGGCAAATGGTCAGAACTTGAAAATATCATCCTTAGTGAGGTAACCCAATCACAAAAGATCACACATGGTATGCAGTCACTGATAAGGGGATATTAACCCAGAATCTCGGAATACCCTAGACACAATTCGCATATCAATAGATTTCTAAGAAGATGGAAGGAGAGACCCCTGGTCCTGGAAAGACTGGATGTAGGGGAATGCCAGGACAGAGAAACAAGAGGGGGTTGAATGGAGAAAAGAGGGACGGAAGGGGGCTTATGGGTCTTTCGGGGAGGGAGGAAACGGGAAAGGGGAAATGATTTGGAAAGTAAATTAAAAAAAAAAAGCCCTCTTTCCCTTGAAAGAGTACAAAACTGTCTTTATTATCCAGCACTTGCAGATAACAACACTTTGGTATTGGCCCTTGAAGTTTGAAGTAGAGCTGTTGTAGTGTGACTTTGTAGGGTGGAGAGCCATGGTAATGACCCTCACATGCTTGCTTTCCTGAAATACTCCCATGTGCTTGTATCGTCTCAGGACTCTATGCTGAAGTTCTGTTCACATAGAATTAGAACCACATAACTGAGTGTTCAGTGCCATAAGATACTCACTAATGTTGTAATTCTGCTTATAGATACTTCTTAAAGATTTTTATAGGTAGGCAAATATTATGTAATAGAATGTTGTTTATAATGCATTAAAATTGGAAACTTAAGTTTATAAGAGTAAGTAATTGATTAAATCAGTTCTGGGTTTTCAAAATGAAGAAATTTCTTATATAGCTCCTCAGGCTGATAATTTGAGTGACTTTGTACATATAAACAGACTAATAGTAAATAATATGCCATATCATGCGATACAGAAAACAGACCCCAAACTCTAAATTCAAGTCATTCCGTTTTGTTGTCAGCAGGTCCCTGTGTACAGAATTCAAAGGGCAAAGACTGAGTGGTTAGATAATTGTTTAGGACAGATCTCTACAAATAAAATAGTCTCAGGAACCACCAAGTTCACTTCCCCCATTCTGCTATATTTTTATCTGAATATTGCTTTTAACATAGTATTCATACTTTCAGGTTGTTCCTTACAAATTCAAAGTCTCTTGTAATTCTTTAATGCTAGCTTTAATTCTCATCACCCTTTGTTATGGTTGGAGTATGAAATGTCCCTCATGGGTGCTGCTTGTTTGCTGCCCAGCAGGTGGTGCTGTTTTGGGAAGGTAGTGGAGACCTTCCAGTAAAAGTAGGTCATTGTGAGAAGGCCTTTGACGGTTGTGCCTGGTCCCCATGCCCTCTTTCTTTGCTTCCTGTCTACCGTAGGTAAAATCTTTCATATGCTCCTGTTGCCTTGTTCTGCCTCTCCATGGTGTGAAAATCAATGGGCCCAAGAACTATAAGTAAATTTCTGCAACTATAAGCCAAAGGGATCTTCCCTATGTATTCTCTGTACCTTTCCACCTGCCACTTCTGCCTGAACCTAGAATAACCATTGGCTTTATCTCCATTGAGTCTAAGTTGTCCTTCTAAACATATTCTGAGTGATCATCATGTGATCACTAGAGTTCATACCATTTTCCTGTTTTCCTTTTTTTTCTTTCCTTAATATCCAGTAGGCTTATAACTCATACTTGATAAGTGTTTCTGATATCATGGCATATTTGCCTTTCATAACTAAATCAAAGGCGGTGACCATATTTTATACATTTGTTCTTCATGTCAAAGGGTAACTGCTCTGTATACTGTCCAGTGCTTGGTGAATAAATACATTTATTTAATTTAGTTTCATGACTTTTCCTGAGGAGACATAAGCAAATACCTAAAGTGAGGACAAAGAAACAATTCTCTCCAAGTCTGTCTCAGTGTGGGGCCTCCAACTGTCTGAGTCAGAAGAGCTTTCTCCCTCCAGGAATGAATCTTTTAATCATAAATTAAATAGCCACAGGATATCTTATGACTATTTTACGTTGGTATAAGAGGCTCAACAGAAAACTGCACTCTGGTCCACAGACCTGGAAGGGCTATAGGAGTGACACTTAAGCAGTGTGCAGCAGTAGGAGATGTTTACTAAATATTTCAGGATACTTTGTTGGTAGTGACCTAAAGCAGTAGAGGGCTCTGCTGTAGGAGGTAGGATAGCAGCCTCTGACTGCAAGACAGGAAAGAAGCTAGGGCTGCTGCTTTAGCCTGAGATACCATCTGCTCATCTGTACCTGCTCACCTGTACCAGCTAGTATTATGTCAACTTGATGCAAGCTAAAGACATCAGAGAGGAGGGGGGCCTCAATTAAGAAAATGCTTGCATAAGATCCAGTTGGAGGCAAACTTGTGAGGCATTTTCTTAGTTAGATGTGGAGAGCCCGCCCAGCCCATTGTAGGTGGTCCCACCCTTGGAGCACCCTCCATGTCCTCTGCTTCAGCTCCTGCCTCTGCATTAGTTCCTACCTAAAGGTTCCAGCCCTGTTTGAATCCCTGTCCTGACTTCCTTCAGTGATGATCTATGATGTCAAAGTGTGAGCCAAATAAACCATTTTTCCCAAGCTTGCTGTTGGTCATGGGGGACATTAACCAAGTATTTTCAGGAACCAGGGATATGTTTGTACTCATTCATTTCAGACATATTCAGATTTCACATGCAGACACATGGTATAAATTATAGTTTAAGAAATACTGTAAAGTTAAAAAGACCTTAAAGCAGTGGTCAGGAAGAGGCAGAGTAAGGAATATATCATGATAATGTGAATAAAAATACTATGCAAAGTAACCTTCTTACCCTTTGTCCTAGTTAGGGTTTTATTGCTGTGAAAAGACATCATGACTAAGGCAACTCTTTTTTTTTAAGATTTATTTATTATTATATTTAAGTGCACTGTAGTCGTCTTCAGACACACCAGGAGAGGGCGTCAGATCTCATTACAGATGGTTGTGAGCCACCATGTGGTTGCTGGGATTTGAACTTAGGATCTTCTGAAGAGCAGTCTGTGCTCTTAACTGCTGAGCCATCTCTCCAGCCCTAAGGCAGCTCTTATAAAGGCAAACATTTAATTGGGTTCTAGATCTTGATCCAAAAGCAGCCAGGATCGCTTCTCGGCCTTTTGACTAAGATCAAGTACAAAAGCAGCCAGGAGGAGACTGCATTTCATATTGGGCAGAGCCTGAGCATAGGAGATCCTCAAAGCCTATCCCCACAGTTACACACTTCTCCAACAAGGCCACATCTAATATAGCCACTTCCCATAGGCAAACACTTGAGTTTATGGGGGTCAAACCACCTCATTCTACTCCCTGCCCCCCCCCCAGACTCAAACCATAACATAATGCAAAGTGCTTTTAGTCCAATTTCAAAAGTCCCCATAGTCTATCACAGTCTCAACAATGTTTGAAGGTCCAAAGTTCAAAGTCACTGCTGAGAGATTTATGCTATCTCTTAACTATAATCCCCTATAAAGTCAAAATCAAAAAGCAGATCACAACTTCCAACATCATAGTACATGACCATTCCAAACGTAGGAAACACTGGACCAAAGCAAGACCAAACCCAGCTGGGCAAACTCCAAACTCCGAATCTTTATGTCTGATGTCAAAACGCTCTTCAGATCTCCAGATGTTTTCAGCTTTGTTGACTGCAACACATTTCTTTGTCTTGCGCTGGTTCCACACCCTGTTAGCAGCTTTCCTTGGCAGGTATCCCAAGCTCCAGTATCTCTTACATCTTGGGGGTCTCCAAGGCAACTTTAAGTTTACAGCTTCATGCAGTGGCCTCTATGGTCCTCCATGCAGGGACACCCCTGCCAACACATCTGGCCTCAGTGATTTTACTTAAGTAGCAGAGGGTGATTCCATAACCCTTTCTATTCTTGACTCTAAAGCTAGAGCCACGTTGCCAAAGCTGGCAAGTTTTTCTGCATGGTGGGACTGGAACATAGCCCCTTTGTTCAGTTACATCTCCAGTTTTCTGTTTTCCAAGGTTTCCTTCACTGCCTAAGCTTGGCTGTCCTGGAACTTGCTCTGTAGATCCAACTGACCTTGAACTCAGAAATCTGCATGCCTCCGTCTCCTGCATACTAGGATTAAAAGTGTGTATCACCGTGTCTTGGCCTAAGCTGTTCTTTACTAGATCTTTATAATAGAAACATTGCCACTGTGCATCAAGATCTGGATTGAAAGCATGTAACACCCCACATCAAGATCTATATCAAAGGCCTATGTGTTCCAGACTCGAGATCCGGATCATGTGCATGTTGGCTTCTTGCCTCAAGATCTGGTTCACAGGTGTGCCCTCCATTTCTAGATTGTAGTTCCTTCCAGATATAGTCAAGTTGATAACCAAAATTAGCCATCACAATCTACCCCTTGACAACTTGACACAAACCTCCTTATATCCAAATGAAACATGATATAACTTTCTCATACAACTACAAAGTCACTGTAAATTTAGAATAGGTGGCAAAGTCCCTTGGGGAATATCCTTTTCACAAGATGGAAGCTTAGCTGGGTGGGATCATGCCCCAAGGTTACCACTCCCTTAATTCCCTTTAATATCTTTAATCTGTTTATCTCCTCTATCACAGGATTTAGCTACATTCCACTTCCTGGTACCCTTTACATAGCTGAGCATACTTTAACATCTAATTCTCCAGCTTCTACCTCCCCAGTGCTGACATTGTCTAGGCATAAACCACCACACATGGTTTATGCCTTGCTGGGGATCAAATGTAGGGTTTTGGTTTGGTTTGGTTTGAGACAGGGTTTCTCTGTGTAGCTCTGGCAATCCTGGAACTTGCTCTGTAGACTTGGCTGACCTTGAACTCAGAGATCCTCCTGCCTATGCCTCCCAAGTGCTGAGATTAAAGGCGTGTGCCACCACAGCCCAGCCAAATCTAGGGAGTGTTGTTGTTGGTGTTATTGGTGGCGGCAGTGGCGGCATTATTCTACTTTATTGAGGTTTCTTCATAGTGACTTGTAGAATGTCTGCACCACTTTGCATCCCCACCAGCAGTCAGTGTGAGTCCTTTTTGGCACAGCCAGCCAGTGTGTGCTGTCACTGTTTTGATCGTGGCCATTTTGACTGTGGTGAGATAAAATCTCAACCTTATTTATACTTGCCTTTCCCTGATTATTAAGAATGATGAATATTTTTGAGCTTTTTCATAGCCATTTTTATTTCTCTACTTAGAATTTTATGCCTGCTAGTCTAGCCATCTGGCAACTTGGCTACACGCTTGTGCTTTACATGGGATCTCCTTGAATGGCCCGGTCTAGTCTGGTTGGGTTTTGTATAAGACAGTATTAGATGAGAGCAAGATGTCAGGTTTGAATTGCCTTCTCATAGAAGATCCTCCCAGTATCATTCATTGAAACAGCAATCTTTTCTCTCCATTGTTTATTTTGGTACCTGTATTAAGAATCAGACGGCCATAGATATGAAGGTTTAATTTCTGGGCTCTCTATTTTGTTCCATTTAGTTTTGTGGCTTGTTTCTTTTAGGCATTTGTTGTTTGTTTGTTTGTTTGTTTTATATGAGTGTTTTGCCTGAGTGTATGTATATAGACATATGTGCTTAGTTCCCATAGAAGCCAGAGGATGTGAGAATCCCTGGAACTGGTATCAAGGCCCTGGAGTCACCGTACAAGCCATACTTAAACCAATCTCAGTCAGACAAGGATAGCTTATTGAACACAGACCCTAAGACTGATTGTTCAGAGACTTAGCTCAGGAGCTGAAAGCTACAACCCCAAATGTTTTTCCAAGTAAATTTATATAGACAAAAAAAATAAATAAATAAAAAGCTCATAAGCAGGTGAGGGGAGGGCTGCAGGGTGGCTAACCTTTTTCCAAGTTTTTTTTTGTTTGTTTTTGTTTTTGTTTGGTTTTTTTTTTTTAGTAGTTTTTTAGCTATAGCAGTTCAAGCTGACCTCTATTTTGGTTGGTCCTGCGTGGTGCTTGTGGTGGAATTTCTTAAGATTAACAAACCTGGGCTGATGAGATGGCTCAGTGGTTAAGAGCACCAACTGTTCTTCCAAAGGTCCTGAGTTCAAATCCCAGCAACCACATGGTGGCTCATAACCATCTGTTAATGAGATCTGGCACATTCTTCTGGAATGTCTGAAGACAGCTACAGTGTACTCACCTATAATTAATAAATAAATAAATCTAAAAAAATATAAGATTAACAAACCTCATAACATAATAGAGTATGTGGTCAGCATGACCTCGCTCTGAATTAAGCTACTTTTCTTTGTCAGTAACAGTATGAAATCACAGGCAGGCATGGAACAAAACGGCTACAAGCTATGTATGCTAGGGAATCAGGCTTCAGCAACTAGAATAACAGTTGAGTTGCCGTGTGGGTTTTGGGAACCAAATCTGTACTCTTTGGGATCCTCTGTAAGACCAATCCCTGAGCCATCTCTCCAGTCTCATGGGTGTCTGACTTTTAATGAAAGGATCAAGCTGTTCTGATTAATGCAGCTCCGTGGATGTTCCAACTCTCCTTTTGTTCAATATCACAGTTCCTGTTTTGGATCTTTCGTGTTTGCCTGTGAATTTTAGGATTGTACTTGAGAGCTTTTAGGGGGGATACTAGGCTTTTTTTAAAATAGAGATTCCACTAATTGTTTTAAATGCTGTAGAGATTTTAACAGTAGTAATTCTGCTGATCCTTGATAGAAGTCTTTTCTTTTGGTGTGTTTTTAATTTCTTTCATTAAAAGTTTTATAAGTGTAAAGGGTTTTGTTTTTCTTCTTTCATTAAATATATTCTCAAGTTGTTTATGAATGGGATTGTTTAGAAATATTTTAATTTTAATTTTTTTCATACAATATTTTCTGACCATAGTTTCCCTTCCTCTAGCTCTTCCCATTTTCTCTCCACCTCCCTACCCACCCAACTCCCCAGCCTTTCTCCCTGCCACCAAGTCTCTCTCTTGGGGGAGGAAGACAAACAAACAACAACAACAAACCATGCTGGGCAGTGGTGGGGCACGCCTTTAATCCCAGCACTCAAGAGACACAGGCAGAGGCAGGCACATCTCTGATTTCAAGGACAGCCAAGGCTGCACAGAAAAACCCTGTCTCATAAATACAAACCAGAATAAAAAAAAAAAGAACAAAGAAAAGGCAGAAGAAAAAATACAGAGACAAATAGACCTGTGTGTGTGCGCACGCGCACACACACACACACACACACACACACACACACACACGCGAAAAAGGGTAGCATGGGGCTACCCTGAAGTGATACTACATTGGACAAAACTAGTTTTTCCTTTGCAAACAGATGTCATTTGAGGATAGCTTCTTGGTTAGGGATGCCAGCTCATGTTCATGTCCCTCTCTCAGCTGGGACTTCATCTGGCTGGATCCTGTACAGTCCCTGTGAGATTTATGTGTGTCTGTCCTCTGGCCTTTATAACCCTTCAGCCTCCACTACTCCCTGAGTCCTGAAGGGAGGGAAGACAGCCCATTTAGGACTGCTTCAAAGTTTCTCACTCTGCATTGTCCAGTTATAGATCTCTGTGTTACTTCCCATCTACTGCAAGAGGAAGCTTCTCTGATGATGTCTAAGCAAAGCACTGATCTATATGTATGACAGAATGTTATTAGAAGTCATGGTATTGCTATGTTCCCTTAACAGAACAATACTATTTAGTTTTCCCTTAGGCCCATGGCCTATCAAGTCTCAGGTTCTTAGCCACCTGGGCAGTGTCAGGCCTGGGTTCTGTTTCATGGAGTGGGCCTTAAATGCAATCAGAGATTGGTTGGTTGTTCCCATGTTTACACCATCGTGCAGGCAGTTCACCATTGTAGATGGCAGGGTTTGTAGTTGGTAAAAAACACTTTCCAGTACTGAACACTAGTCAGTAGGGGTTGAGGTTCTAGTTGGGAACTACTCGACTTACCTCTTTTCAGTGAAATAGGTAGGTGTTATCTTTAGCAGTGGGGCCTTAACATCAGTTTGTAGATGACAATAGCTTTGACAATAGCCTGAAATATTTGGGAGTTTCCATGGGGCCCCTTTAGCCAACAACTCAACTAGATGAAGCCCACTCCCAGAGCTGGAGGCTTGGTTGAAGGTGAAAGATGTCTGGTTGGATTATTTGGTGCCTGTTTAGATTTCTTTCATATGTTAAGACTCCCAGTGGCTTTTATTATTCAGGATTGTTTTCATTATCCGGGGTGTTTTGGGTTTTCATATGGCCTGGAAATTGATTTTTCATTTTATGTGAAGAATTGTCTTGGAATTTTTGAGAGGGATTACACTGAATCTGTAGGTTGCTTTTTGGTAAGCTGGCCACTTTCTTTATATTATTAATCCTACCAGTCCATGAGACTGGGAGGTAGTTTCCATCTTCTCATGCCTTCTTCAATTTCGTTCTGTATTATCTCAAAGTTTTTATTATACAGATCTTTCATTTCAAATATGCTTGGTTAGACATATTCAATGCTGTTGTTTTCCTGCTTGTTTTGTTTGAGGTTATTGTGAAAGGTATTGCTTCCCGTTTCTTTCTCAGTCTGTCATTTTATATAGAAAGGCTAATGATTTTGTGCATTAATTTTTATCCTGCTACTTTGCTGAAAATGTTTATTATCTGTAGAAGTCTTCTGGTCGAGTTTTTAGGGTCATTTATGTATGTAGTCATTTCATGTGCAAATAAAGATACTTGGCTTCTTTTTCCTATTTGTATCCCTTGATTTCCTTTAGTTTTCTGATTGCTGTAGCTAAGATTTCAAGTACTGTATTAATTAGGTATGGAGAGAGTGGACAACCTTGTCTTGATCCTGATCTTAATGGAATTGCTTTGAGTTTCAGACTGTTTAGGTTGATATTGGCTGTGGGCTTGCTTGTAGCCATAGTTTTTCCAAGACTTTTATCATAAACGGATGTTGGATTTTGTTGATTTGGTCTTTTGCTTTGTACTGTAATGCTGAACACTGCCTGCCCCACTCCCCACCCCTGCCCCAAATTATTCCTAATTGGTGAGTAAAGATGCCTATAGTCAATAGCTATACAGAAGAGAGATAGGTGGAGTTTGTGTTCCTGGGTTTGGAGTCTGAGGAGACCATGAGGAAGTAGAGAGAGAGGTAGAGAGAAAGGAGAGCGACCATGGGATAGGTGAGTTATGAAAACATGGCCATGAGGGCTGGCCATTTGGTGTTAAAAGCAGCCCAGATGGAACATAGCAAGTTATAATTCAGGGTTATTGATGGGGAAGTAGATTCTAATAGCTTAAAGTGTAGATACCTGCCCAGCTCTAGAGCTGACTAAGGCTTATTATAAATATAAAGGTTGTATATATTTTATCTGGGAACTGAATGATAAAAGGTCAGGTAGAAACTGTTGAGATTAAG
This sequence comes from Tokudaia tokunoshimensis, assembly GCA_036184795.1. Lineage (NCBI taxonomy): Eukaryota > Metazoa > Chordata > Mammalia > Rodentia > Muridae > Tokudaia > Tokudaia tokunoshimensis. Next base: position 81,005,628 of record BTHU01000017.1, read on the forward strand.
TAATTAATCTTAGTGGGATTGCTTCAAGTTTCTCTCCATTTAGTTTGATGTTGGCTACTAGTTTGCTGTAAGTTGCTTTTACTATGTTTAGATATGGGTCTTGAATTCCTGATCTTTCCAAGACTTTTAGCATGAAAGGATGCTGAATTTTGTCAAATGCTTTTTCAGCATCTAATGAAATGACCATGTGCTTTTTTCTTTGAGATTGTTTATGTAGTGGATTACATTGATGGATTTCCTTATATTGAACCATCCCTGCATCCCTGGGATGAAGCCTACTTGATCGTGGTGAATGATCGTTTTGATGTGTTCTTGGATTCGGTTGGCAAGAATTTTATTGAGTATTTTTGCATCGATATTCGTAAGAGAGATTGGCCTGAGATTCTCTTTCTTTGTCGGATCTTTGTGTGCTTTTGGTATTAGTGTAATTGTGGCTTCATAGAACGAGTTGGGTAGTGTTCCTTCTGTTTCTATTTTGTGGAACAGTTTGAAGAGTATTGGTGTTAGGTCTTCTTTGAAGGTCTGATAGAATTCTGCACTAAAACCATCTGGACCTGTGCTTTTTTTGGTTGGAAGACTTCCAATGACCACTTCTGTTTCTTCAGGGGTTATAGGACGGTTTAGATGGTCTATTTGATCCTGATTTAATTTTGGTATTTGGTATCTGTCTAGGAAATTGTCCATTTCCTCAAGATTTTCTAGTTGTGTTGAATACAGGCTTTTGTAGTAGGCTCTGATGATTTTTTTTTTCAATTTCCTCAGTTTCTGTTGTTAGATCTCCCTTTTCATTTCTGATTTTGTTAATTTGGATACTGTCTCTGTGCCCTCTGGCTAGTCTGGCTAAGGGCTTATCTATCTTGTTGATTTTCTCAAAGAACCAACTCCCAGTTTCGTTGATTCTTTGTATGGTTCTATTTGTTTCTACTTGATTGATTTCAGCCCTGAGTTTGATGATTTCCTGCCTTCTACTCCTCTTTGGTGTATTTGCTTCTTTTTGTTCCAGGGCTTTCAGGTGTGCCATTTAACTGCTAGTGTATGCTCTCTCCCGTTTCTTTTTGGAGGCCCTCAGGGCTATGAATTTTCCTCTTAGCACTGCTTTCATTGTGTCCCATAAATTAGCGTATGTTGTGCCTTCATTTTCATCAAATTTTAAAAAGTCTTTGATTTCTTTATTTCTTCCTTGACCAAGGTATCATTGAGTAGAGCATTGTTCAGCTTCCATGTGTATGTGGGTTTTCTGTTGTTTTTGTTGCCATTGAAGACCACCTTTATTCCATAGTGATCTGATAGGAGGCATGGGATTAGTTCTATCTTCTTATATCTGTTGAGGTCTGTTTTGTGACCTATTATATGGTCAATTTTTGGAGAAGGTACCATGAGGTGCTGAGAAGAAGGTATATTCTTTTGCTTTAGGATGAAATGTTCTATATATATCTGTTAGAGCCATTTGGTCCAAGGCTTCAATTAGTTTTACTGTGTCCCTGTTTAGTTTCTGCTTTCCTGATCGGTCCATTTCAGAGAGTGGGGTGTTGAAGTCACCCACAATTATTGTGTGAGGTGCACTGTGTGCTTTGAGCTTTAGTAAAGTTTCTTTTACAAATGAGGGTGCCCTTGCATTTGGAGCATAGATGTTCAAAATTGAGAGTTCTCCTTGGTGGGTTTTTCCTTTGACCATTATGTAGTGTCCTTCCATGTCTTTTTTGATGACTTTGGGTTGAAAGTCAGTTTTATCTGATATTAGGATGGCTACTCCAGCTCATTTCCTGGGACCATTTGCTTGTAAGATTGTTTTCCAGCCTTTTACTCTGAGGTAGTGTTTGTCTTTGACACTGAGGTGTGTTTCCTGCACGCAGCAAAATCCTGGGTCCTGTTTATCCAGTCTGTTAGTCTATGTCTTTTTATTGGGGAATTGAGACCATTGATATTAAGAGATATTAAGGAATAGTGATTATTGCTTCCTGCTATTTTTGATGCTATCTTTATGTTTGAATGGTTATCTACTTCTGGGTTTGATGAAAGGTTACTATCTCGTTTTTTCCAGGGTTTAGTTTCTCTGCTTGTATTGGCGATTTCCACCTATTACCCTTTGTAGGGCTGGATTTGTGGTAAGATATTGTGTAAATTTGGTTTTATCATGGAATATCTTCGTCTCTCCATCTATGGTGATTGAGAGTTTTGCTGGTTATAGTAGTCTGGGCGGGCATTTGTGTTCTCTTAGAATCTGTATGAGATCTGCCCAGGATCTTCTAGCTTTCATAGTCTCTGGTGAGAAGTCTGATGTAATTCGGATAGATCTTCCTTTATATGTTACTTGGCCTTTTTCTCTTACTGCTTTTAATATTCTTTCTTTGTTTAGTACATTTGGTGTTTTGATTATTATGTGACGGGAGGTATTTTTGTTCTGGTCCAGTCTGTTTGGAGTTCTGTATGCTTCTTGTACGTTCATGGGCATCTCTCTCTTTAGGTTAGGGAAGTTTTCCTCCATAGTTTTGTTGAAGATATTTACTGGCCCTTTAAGTTGCAAATCTTCAAGACATTAAGTTCTTAATATGAGATCTCCATTTTTTTTTTTTTATGTCAGTACCTAGTACTAGAACTCACCTCCTAGAACAACCTTCACTGTGTCCCATAGGCTTGGGTGTGTTGTGTACTTATTTTCATTCAATTCTAGAAAAGTTTTAATATTTTTATTTCTCTAACTCATTTTACATTAAGTAGTGAATTGTTCAGTTTCCATGAATTTCTATATTTTCTGCTGTTTTTAATCCATGGTCATCAGGAAGATTGCAGAGTATTTTAAATTTCTTATCTGTAAAGACTTGCATTGTGCCTAAGGTATATGGTCAATTTTGGAGAAAGTTTCCTGAGCTGCTTAGAAGGTGTTTGGGTAAAATGTTACATAAATATCTGCTTGGCCTATTTGATTTGTGATGTTAATTAAGTTTTAGTTAGCTTAATTAAATTTCTCTGTTTAGTTATTAACTGAAGGACTTGTATATTGTTGACAGTGGAGTATTTAACGAAGATCAGTATGTTATTTTAGCTTTAGTAACCTTTCTTTTATGAACTTGGATGCCTTGTGTTTGATGCCTTAATGTTTAGAATTGCAACATCCTTCTGGTGGATTTTTCTTTTGATAAGTATGTAGTGTCCTTCCCTATCTCTTCTAATTAGTTTTGAAGTTTTATTTTGTCAGATAAAACTATCTTATTTTGTTTACTACTTGTGCCCATTTGCTTCCTTTTCCCTGAGGTGACGTCTTTCCTTGATGTTAAGGTTTCCTGTGTTTCTTGGATGCAACAGAAAGATGAATTCTGTTTTCTAAAACAGTCTATTAGTCAGTGTCTTTTTATTGAGGAATTGAGAGCATTAATGTTGGTTATCAGTTAGCTGTGTTTATTGATTTTCTGTTACATTGTTGTGTTATGGGTTTTCCCCCCTCTTTTGATTTACTGGTCTTTAATGACTTATTCCTTGTATTTTCTTGAATGTGTTTAACCTCTTCAGACTGAAGTTTTCTTTCTAGTGCCTTCTGTAGAGCTGGATTTTAAGATAAATATTGCTTAGATTTGGTTTTATTGTGTAGTATTTTTTCCCTCCATCATTGTGATGGATAGTCTACCCTAGCATCTGTGGTCTCTTAAAGTTTGTAGTACATTTGTCCAGGCCCTTCTGGCTTTTAGAATCTCTGTTGAGAAGTCATGTTATTCTAAAGGGACTGCCTTTGTATGTTAGTCTTTTTCCTTTTTGACTTTTAAAGTTCTTTCTTTGTTCTGCATATGTACTGTTATGTGTTGTGGGGAATTTCTTTTCTGGTCTTGTCTATTTGATGTTCTGTGTGCACCATAGAACTTGATAAGACTCCTCTTTCTTTAGGTGGGGGAAATTTTCCTCTGTGGTTTTCTTGAAAATATTTTCTGTGCCTTTGACTTCTGTCCCTATCATTTGAGGATCTGGTCTTTTCATAGTGCCCTAGATTTCCTTTGTGCTTTATTCCTGTTTTGTGGGTGTTTTGTTGTTATTTATTTTGTTTTGCTTTTGATTTAACATTTTCCTTGACTGAGACATCTATTTCTTCTGCCTGGTCTTCAACACCTACAATTCTCTTTTCATGTCTTGTACTCTGCTGGTAAAGCTTATCTCTGAGAATTTTCTTTGACTTTCTCAGTTTTTCATTTCAGTTTTCTCTCAGTTTGGGTTTTCTTTATTGATTCTATTTATTATTTTATGTCATGAATAATTTTAATTATTTTGTTGCACTGTTTCTCTTTTCACAGACTTTATTATGCTATTTATTCATTCATTTTCTCTTTAGTGTCCCCGACATATTCATAATTGCTATTTTGAAGTCCTTGTCTTAGCTTCAGTTATATTACCTTTTTTAATGGCCTAGTTAATAGGGCTAACGGTTTCCAGTGGACACATTATTTTGGCTGTTAATACTTCTGTTTTTTGGGCTGTTTTCTAGGCATCTGGAATTCTGATAACTAAAGTGATTCTAGGTGTTGATCTGTGATCTTATCTTGAGGTAGGAAGAGGGGTTATTACAGAGCTGAGGGAGAGTGGAGATCATAATGGAGGACAGGAAGGATAATGTCAGTTGCTGGCCTTAGTTCCAACTTGGTATGGCCACTGTGGGTTCCAGGTCTTGGTATCTGGGGGCAGGGGTGGGGGTGTGTGGGATAGGGTGTTTTCGGAATGGAAACCAGGAAAGGGGATAACATTCGAAATGTAAATAAAGAAAATATCTAATAAAAACAAAAAACAACAACAAAAAAAGAGGCTTCTGACATAATGGAATGGGAATGGACTAGAAGGGAAGGTTCACTGGAAGGAGAAATCTGGGTCTATGCCAAGGTTAGGTGTAATTCTCAAGGAATACATGTTTTTAATTGATAAAAATGATAGACATTAAATGTTAATTTTTGTATCATGCAGCTTATTAAATTTGCCAATTCTGAAAATCTTTTGGTAGATGCTTAATCTTTTTTTATGGATCATATCATTTCAAACAAAGATAATTTTACTTCTCTTCATATACATATGCCTCTTATATCTTTTCCTTTCATAATTGCTTTGGCTAAAGTGCTGTATTGAAAAAGAGTAAATATCCTTGTGTTCGGATATTGGAAGAAACATTTTCTGGTTTTCCTCATTTTAGTATGGCATTGGCTTTAGGTTTATTATATGTAGAGTTCGTGTTGAATACTGACTCTTCCATACCTGATCTGTTTGGGATATTTATTGAATACAATGCTTTTTCTACATAAAGATGTCTATAAAGATAATCAAAGTTTTCATTAATTTTCTTGTTAGCTCTTTTAAACTTTCATATATTGAACCATTACTGCACCCCAGTAGTAAAACTTACTTATTATGCTGTATACATTTTTGACTGTATAGTTAGAATTGATTTGCCAGTATTTTTGTTAGGGATTTTAATGTTCTTTTTTCACAAATTATACTAGTTGTATCTAGTTTTAGTGTCAGAGTAATGCTAACCTTGTACAATGAAATCTAACTTTAATTGGAGTATAGTGTCCAAGTCACCTTGAAATAGAAGATCTAGTTGCTATCCTCTGAGGAATTGTGTGTGTGTGTGTGTGTGTGTGTGAGGAGGTCACATATTTGGTCACAGAGTGTTGATTATGAAAGTTAGAAGGTGGAAAAGTGGTTTTATAATGTTACCCCTGCCCTTTACACTAGGATTTTGCATGGGTCAATGAAGAAAGTGGCCATGATTTGAGCAACTCAGAAGGAGAAGATAAAGAAGGGAAGCTACAATGTATAGTAATATACTTTAATCATCATAATTACTATGACAAAAATATTAGTAACTACATTTTAAGGAAGAGGATTAAAAACTAACAAAGGCCTAGAGCTTGATTATTTCTCATGGAAAGTTTGGGTTGTCAAGATGCTACCTGCCAAAGTGAGGTGACTCAAAAAAACATCCTTTACCCCAAAGGAGATAAGTGTTTATTGTGGATCCAAATAAGAGTGATGATGTCATGGGAACACAGATTTAGGTTACCCGGATTACATGTTCCAGTTAAGTAATGGTTTCTTATTAACAGAACACAGGAAATCATAAGTCAAGACACTTTTCAAATACATTGGTAGAAACATCCTGTAAATGAGGTACAACAAAGCAGAAAGTCTCTGCTATTGCCTCAAATACTCTCTGAGGACATTCATAGCCTTTTGGGTGGTTTCTACCTTATAGTTTTTACCTGATAGGCATAGTTCTTATTAGGTCACAAGGAATGATTAAGAAGACTAAAATTGGTTCAAGGTAAATTGTAATTAAACTCTGGACCTGCAACTGTTACTGGTAAATCAGGGCTTCCTTCTCTATACTATTGGGGAGTCCTTGTGGTTGTTAATCTTGATTTAAAAAAAAAAAAGAATTTTAGTGTAATTTAAAAAGAGACTTAGAAAAGCCTAAGGACAATTCGTTTATTTTTAAAGATTTATTTCATTTATGAGTACACTGTTCTGTCTTCAGACACATCAGAAGAGGGCATCAGATCCCATTACAGATGGTTGTGAGCCACCCACCATGTGGTTACTGGAAATTGAACTCAACCTCTGGAAGAGCAAGCAGCCAGTGCTCTTAACAACTAAGCCATCTCTCCAGCCCGGACAATTTTATTAGTTAAAAGAAAACACGCGCGCGCGCGCGCACACACACACACCCCGCCCCATGGGGCTGGAGAGATGGCTCAGTAGTTAAGAGCTCTCTCTGCTCACACAAAGGACTCAAGTTCAGGCCTCAGCACATATACCCAGAGACTTACTGCCTGTAAGTCCTGCCCCGAGGGTTCTGGTGCCGTTTTCTGCTCTCTGCAGGCACCCACCCATGAGGCATCATCCTTCTTGCAGGGGCATGTGTATACACACACAAATAAATAAATTATAAGGTAAGTTTTTAAAAGGAAAACCTCATCCACGGGCCATCTGTAAATCTTGTAGCTGCCTAGGAGAAGAAGGTAGAGAAGAGGAAAGTATGTAATGTGTGAGCAGCTCCATGAAGTAGAAGAAGGCTTCAAAGAAAGAGTGGGAGAAGCCCAAATGAGAGAAGACCAGCATCTAAAAGAGAAACAGAAGAGAAGAAAGGGAAAGTTACACTGCAGAAAGGGGGGGGGGCACACTTAATAGACCTTGATGGTGGTTCTGTAGCAAATGCAGAGAGTAGGGATTCTCGGAAGGAAAAGTATTAACATTGAAGGAATAATCATTCCTCCCATCTCTTTAACATGACACAAAGCATATCAGGCCTGAATGGTCCCTTGACTAGGTAATGAGGTAAGGGGTGAATTAATGAGAAAAAGTAAGACCAGACACCTCTTAAATTTTAGGTCTTACATGGTCATCAAATGGCAGGCACATATCAAACCAAGAGAGAACAAAATTAGGGCCATTAGGGGGTGCCTATATCTAAAGAGGATACACAAAGTCTGTCAAGTTCTGTTTGGTTACTGGAAGAAATACCCTTATGTAAACATCATCCTAAAATTACAAAAGGTCACAGAATTTTATTGGGGAGAGGAAGAGCAGACTCACATTAAAAGATTGTGTACTTTATAAAACTTAATACACAACACCTAGGGTAGAATTAAGGTTATAAGTCATTATAGCACTTGGCTATTTTAGATCAAGGAACATACATACACAACACAATTTCATTCCAGTAAGATTCTGGAAAGCTAAGTTCCCATAGCATCAAATAAATCATATACTTCTTGAAAAAGTATTTAGGTAACTTAGGTATGGAAGGATACAGACTGTCAAACAATAAGGTATATGGTACTGTTGCTCTACTGGATAAAACTGAGTCCAAAGGTACTGGCAGGTATCCAAATTGGTCAGAAGCGTGTTTCCCAGAAAAAGTGCTTACAAAGCAAGGATGTTGGCTTCAGGTCAGGGCTCAACGTAGAGGGGATTCACTAGATGGAGATAAACTTGCCAGAATTCATTCCAAGGGCAGAACATACCCTTACAACATCAGAGTAGAGTCCTACCTGGTCAGATAACACCCCTGCTGGGCATGAAAGCTCTAGGAAAAATTAAATGGAGAGTTGCAGCCCTCAGAATAGTATGGGCCTGGGACGTTGTCTTGCAGGATGCAGAAAGTACTGCAGTAGTACTTCAGCCAGACAATCCATAATTGAAAAACAAACCAAAATTTACAAATGCAGACTAGGGAACAATGACAAGTGGTTTAGCCCTGTGGTTCCACAAGTGAACCACAAAATTAGTGTGAAATAAATGGCAGACTTTTGGCCACACCAGTATTGAAAAAGATTACAAGAAACCTCAACTGAGTATAACACAGATAAAGCACTAACAAGAACATAAACATCGAAGGCAAAATACCTGAAGTTAGTTAGGGCAGCATTACTACAGGCATAGTTCTACCCACGACTTTTACAAGAGAGAACAGGACACACCCTCAAGGGAAGGGATAGGAAGTAAGAGGGGAAGGGAAGAATGGACAGTAAAGACCTACATGGTAAAATACTCCACTTGAGCTACTATGTATTTAAAGGACATAAGGAATATATAAGTAGAAAACGGTCTGGAGAGATAACTCCAGAATTATGCCACTAAAAGCACTTGCCAATCTTCCTAGAAGACACGAGTTCCCAGCACTCATGTTTAATGACTGAAAACTGCCTGTAACTCCTGCTCCAGGAGATCTGACAGGTTTCTGGCTTCCACAGGATCTGCACATACATATTGAAATACAAATAAATCTTTAAAAAATTAAGTGGAAGGTAGGTAGGAACCAGAAATTCACGTAGCATGAGTTATGAAGGAGAAATGAAGGACAGTACAGAGATATGAAGAACATAAAACTCCTCTGGAAAAGTGTAAATGCAGAATTCTAGCAAATACATACAGGCGGGATACTTCTAACTTCATTATGTAGATAGACCACAGAACCAGTGCAAAACCAGTGCTTACAAAAAATATTCAGTAACAATGTTTGACATTTATTCAGGATCAGGCTTAACTTTAGCAAGAGCTAAAGCAGCAGCCTTTACAATTAGGGTGTTAATGCTATGGGATGCTGCCGCAGTACCCCTTGATGAAGGGAATGTATGGTAGAATTTTCACTTACCAGATAAGACTTGATGTAGAGTTACCTGTGAGAACCTGGAAGGGAGTGATGTTAATTATTAGAGAGGAAATAAGGATGATCTTATAAGCTGGATAATTTGTTAATAAAAGCTTTTATATGACAGATTTTGCTTTCTCTGTCAGCTGTCTACTCCAGATAATGAACCTTAATGTAAAAGTAGATGTCAGGAACTACTGGATTATTATTGAAATCTTACTGACTCTTAGTAGTAATGCACCTTAAAATACAAAATCATCTGTTTTCAAAATGTTAGAAGGAGCCGGGCGGTGGTGGCGCACGCCTTTAATCCCAGCACTTGGGAGGCGGAGGCAGGATTTCTGAGTTCGAGGCCAGCCTGGTCTACAAAGTGAGTTCCAGGACAGCCAGGGCTACACAGAGAAACCCTGTCTCGAAAAAACAAAACAACAAAAAAAAAAGAAACAAAATGTTAGAAGGCATAAGTTGCTGGGCTAAGGTAAGGACTGTCGTAGTGGCTCTTATAATTCCGTCTCCTACTGAGAAACATGCACTTAAAGAGGCTAATTTGCTCAAAAATACTATTAAGCTAAGGCCTAAGGGGAAGTTAGTTATCTTTGCATTATGGTAAGCTGCAGGTGTAGTGCTGCGAACAGAACTTAGGTCCTCTGGAAGAACAACAAGTACCCTATCTGCTGAGCCATCTCTCCAGTCCCTTGAGTTCTTTAGACAGGATCACCCTTTTATCCCAGCCTGGCCCCATCCTGTGACCCTCCTACTTCCCAAGTACCCTTTTCATTTCTGAATTCAACACTAATTCCAAGTCAAATCATGAGACTTTTTTTTTTCCTTTCTCTTTGCTTGATATAGGGGGGAAAAGAAGATAAATACCAGGCTGTTTCTTATCATCATCAATAACGTATGTGATTTACAACTTTATTATTACTTGTTTGAAGGCTATTAATATAATAGTTGGTACTGATCACAACTATTCAAACCTTACACATGTAAGAGTAACTTATTTACAGAGCAGCTTTCTATCAGGAGTAGCACATGGTTCTGTAAGAACCCTTTTAAAGTAGTCATCATTTAACTTATTGATGTGGGCTTGGAATCTGAGAGCAGAGTACATGGAATTATGTCCCCAAAACATCTGTACTCAGATTTGTGCTCCATTGATTCTTTGTATAATAGAAGAGTTGTTACAAACATCCCATTTGTAGTTATAAAAGTGCTTGTTAATGTTACCTTCTGAGATGTCTGCTAAGCATACTGCTTATGTTTAAAGAATGAGTTTTATGAAGTGTTAAAATCCCAGTGCTTTAAAACCATATACCTTACCATTATTCCTGCAGAGATAAGTACTAGTTTGTCTGTCTTTTTATTTCTAATGGACAATAGTTAACCTTTAAGTAGTTTTACTTAAAATGGAAGTCTATACATAATAGATTTTTTTTTCCTAACTCCAGTCTCTGTAGAAGCTGAAACCCATCACTGTCCTTCAAAATGCAATGGAATGTACCACGGACTATGTCTCGGCTGACACTCAGGACATTCTTGGAAGCACAGAAAGCCAGGCTCTTTAATCACCATTGGAGCATGAAAGGACCGTTACTTGTGCATGGAGGTGAATACAGAGTGGTTTGGACGCCACATCTTCGAAAGCAGTGGCTACATTTATCTGCTGTTCAGTGCCTTGCAAAGCAAAGGAATCTGTTAGACGCTCAGCCACCTCAACCGGGGGCCCTTCGCCAGGAACAATGGGAGCAGAATATTGTATCCAAGAGGGTTTTATCTTCCAGTTCCACATCCCAGGAAACTCCATCGGAAAAAAAGGAAGAACCAGATCCTTTACAAGACAAGTCTATTAGTCTGTATCAACGATTTAAGAAAACATTTAGACAATATGGAAAAGTTCTAATTCCTGTGCATCTAATAACTTCTGGTATTTGGTTTGGAACATTTTACTATGCAACTATAAAGTAAGTTTTTGCTTAGTTGACTGTCTCCCACGTTAATTATAATATTAATCTTCTTTTTTATACTGATAGCCTTAAAAAGCTTTATTTTATTACCTGTACTTACGTATGCATGTGGGCAAGTTGACCATTTCCAAATTATCCCATAAAGTGACAACCTATCTACAGTTTATAAAATAACTATAACCAGACACCCAGACCCATGGGATTGGGATGACAACATTCCACAACTTTGTCTTGTTGAATGGGGTGACGGAAATTTTTTTTAAAGGGGTGGGGACAGATAGGAAAATTAGAAAATTTGGGTTGACTTAAAAAACCTAGTTTTAGTATCTGTTATCTAGACTCTGTGTGTTTAGAAGGCCCAGGGTTTGATTGAACTTTTGGGATCTGTCTGAAAGACTGGATGAACCAAGTCCATCAGAAATCAGCAGGAAGCCGGGCGGTGGTGGCGCACGCCTTTAATCCCAGCACTTGGGAGGCAGAGGCAGATGGATTTCTGAGTTCAAGGACAGCCAGGGCTACACAGAGAAACTCTGTCTCACAAAAAAACCAAAAAAAAAAAAAAAAAAAAGAAATCAGCAGCAAATTCTGAAAGTGTTCTGGAAGCCAGTCTGTGGACAGCATTGGGAATAGGGGCTGGGGTAGCAGGTCATTTCAGTGTCCTCACAGATGAATCTTGTCAGAGCTGTAATCGCAAATTGAGTTCCTGCTCTCCTGGAAATCTAAAAATACCCATGTCTGCCTTCTTCACCATCCAAGGTTCTGAGAGGCATCTCTGGAAAGGAAGAGACTAGAAAGGAAAGGAAATGTTCGTGTTCTGGGGCAGTTCTTTCAATTACAGGTTTTATATTAATACACTTTTTTATATCAAATTTCCTAGATGTGATAATTGTAAATTTGTGTGGATGATTCTGTGTCCTGCTTCAGATTATCTAGAGTTATAATCCAGAAAGATTAGGGTAATGGGGTATAACAGAAAGAGGAAACTAAAATTATAGACGTTAGTATTTACCAACTTGGGGACTCTATCTTCTTCTCCTCTGAGAATCTGTTGCAATTTGTTGTAATTATTCCTTACCTTCCTTTTGATCTGATAATAAGCCTAAAGGCATACTTTTAGAATATGTTAAACTCACAGAATCACTCAATTCTTTGCATAGTATCATAGAAAAGATATTGACGAAAGGTAAAATTTAAGATCCTGAAATGTGAATTAGAGTGTTCTAAGGAACATGGTGTTTGGGTGAGGAAATGAAGCTCAGGTCAGCAGTTCTGACCCTGCTCTCCTGGTTGGCTTAAAGCCATTGCTTTAACTTTGATTTGCATGTGCAGGCTCTAAGTAGACTAACTGGGCCACGGGAGGGAAAGGTAGCAGAACTGCCTGAGTACGTGCAGGGCACGAAGGATGGAAGCCTTCTGCAGAACCGGCTAGGCTGTGGGGTTTTGTTGTTGTTGTTTTGTTTTGTTGTGGTAGTAGTGGTAATTTAATTTGGGTTTGTTTAGTTTGTTGCTGTTGTTTTGTTTTTTGAGAAATGTAGCCCAGGCTGGCCTCCCACTCCTGAGCCCTCAGCCTTAGGCTCTTGAGCAAATAAAATTTAATATACATTATCCAAATTTGTAGTTTATGTTTTTAGATAATCTTCTGAAAATACTGTCCTTAAAGGTTTGCTTAATCATGACTTAATTTGTGTTTCCTTTGTAGAGGCGTGAATGTGGTCCCCTTCCTAGAGGTTATAGGGTTACCTGACAGTATAGTGGACATCCTGAAAAACTCTCAAAGTGGGAACGCGCTTACAGCCTACGCCATGTTTAAGGTGGGTTCCTCACTTACCTCAGACTGCACACTCCCTGGAAAACTACAGTTTGTTCTGACTTGTTTTTCCTTTTTTTAATCATTTAAATATCCTATTTTCACCTATTGGGTTTCTAATGAGCAGCAAGTACAAGAATTAAACTATGGCTTTAGGAAGAAGTACCTTGAAAACAGGTAAGTCATCATGTGCAGGATCAGGAGGCCTTGGTCCCTCCCTGACTTATTGTTGAAATGTAACATTTATGTTATCGTTATGATGGTTCATCCTCACTGAGTGGGATTCTGAAGGCTTAGTTCCCAGGGGTTCTCGTCTTATACAGCCCTATAGCTTCTCAGGATGTAGACACTGTTGTGTTCATGTAGTTTCTACACCTGAATGTCATCATAGAAGGGAAATCTCATTATAAATCATTGAATTTAGCTATATTAATCTCATTTTTTTTAAAATAAAAGATTCCATATCTATTTCTAAATGAACATTTTGGGAAAGTAGGTATGTTGCATAAAAGTTCATAAAATAATGACTTAATAGTTAATCAGATATGTTATTCAGATGTGGTTTTTTTCTGTCATCTTTTCTGAATCATCTGAAATCTCAGGCAGTTTTTCTCAATACTTAATTGCTCTGTTTTTCTCATATTATGGTATGATAAATTTATAGTGTTTATAGCTGTAGTAGATTAAATTTAACCATAATATACCAAAGTATATAATGGTTTCAGTCATTTTTCTGACTCCTTGCCCATGTGCTAATAACTTTTCATATTATCTGTTGTATGTTTTCTCTAGGTGCTTATGAACTTGCAGGAGTTCAGGGGCCTGTGTTTGTAGTTTTGCTCTCTGGTGTACTTTTGGGTACATCAGTGCTCAGCTTATTTGTAAAGCTACAAATTCTGTGGCTCCTCACCCCATCCCCCATGTCCCTTTGTGGGATGAGAAATGAGTGTGGTCCTGTGTTTTCTATAACCCACAGTACCTTAGGTAGAGCAGCAGAGACACCTTTTCTTTAAGCTCCAAGAGTACTGGGCAGCTAGCTAGGTAGACACCAGAGCTCCCTCAGATGCCCTTTCATGTGCACCTATAGTTTACTGAAATATATCCAGCTCTGACTCCATGCCAGGTGCTATGCCAGGGGGACTGGGAGGAATTCACTAATTACAGAAAACATTGTTGGGCCAGGTATGCTGTAGCATGCCTTTTAGTTCTAGTACTTAGGAAACAGGAAACAGTTCTCTGAGTTCAAGGACAGCCTAGTCTACATGATGAGTTCTGAGACCCTTTCTCATAAAAATAAAAGACAGGAAGGGATGAAAATAAAACACTACCAAGAACCCCCCACATAAAGCATGTAGGAAGTAAGAGTGGGAGGGCCATGGACAGTTGGAGAGACAGAAATGAAGGGGTTAAAAATACACATCTAATGTATGTATTTAAATTATACTAAATGTTAAGAAAGAATATAGTTAAGAGTGTTTGACGCTCTTGCAGAAGAGCCTCAGCATTCAATTGTTGGCTCACAACCATTTGTAACTTTGGTTCTGGAGGGTCCAATGCTATCCTTTGACCTCGGTCAGCACCAGGCTCACAGGCAGTGCACATACCTACGTGCAGGGGAAAGACTCATACACAGAAAATAAATATTTTAAAATATTTTTTGAACGAAAAGCCATATAAAGAGGTGTTTTGGTATGCGTTAGTTTGGGTTTATTTTTTGTTTTTTGTCCATCCTGTCCCTTTCCCCTCCCCCTCCCCTTCTCTCCAAGATTTCAAGTTTAAATGGGAGGTGCTTTAAGCAATTAGCAAATTGATCTGGTAACTCTTTTGGTGGTGGGGGGGGAGCAAGGGAGGTTGTGTTCCCAGCAGAGGAAACCTGGAGGGCTGCAGATGGTGGATGCTAGAGGGCTAGCTGTCGCTGGAATGAGCAAGAGTCTTGCCAAATGGGCCTGTGAGCTACAGGGTCTGAAAAGCTATTGAGTAACTTTATGCATGTGACCTCTGTTTCAGCAAAATCACCACAGCTGCTGTGTTGAGAACCTTTCACATTAGGGCCAAGTCAAAACAAAAGCCTCTGAGAAGGCTGTTGGTCACAGAAGCCTAGGCCTAGGCCTTTACACGGTCAGCACCCTAGTGCTGTCAGGAGAGGCAGTGGATGTTTTCAAGAAATAATGATATGCAGTCTTAATGATATGCATGCAAATTATGTTAAACACATTAAGAACTATTCATTTTGGCCTGAGCAGCTAGAAGAACAAAGTTCCCATTCCCTGTGCTGAGTAAAATTTTGGAAGAAGCAGGATTGACTGGGACAACTGAGGTCAGTGAATTTGTTCATATTAAGTTTTAAAGTGGATTCAGATGTGCAAGTGAGGTAGGTAGTAGCTATACATTATTAGAATTCAGGAAAGGGGTTCAATATGGAGATGTAAATGAAGAATTCTTAATATATAGATGACCTGGGCAGGCCAACATGGGAGTGAGACAGTGGAGAAAAGAGTCTACAGACCTTATTGGACAGCTGGAGTGAAGTGGCCTGTGAGTCTGAGAAGCCAGCTGGGCTATGGCCCTGGCACCAAGTGCATGGGAGGGACTCAGGCCATCTTAGAGTGTGCCCAGGCTGTTCATTGGGTAATGGTGCGTGTGGTTTCACAGAAGCCATTAAAACATCTAAGAGCAGGTTGGTGGGAATAGAGGAGCAGTTGTGAAAGATTGAGGAGCATGATTGATGCTTTCCAAAGGCTGCTGTGTAGTATGCCTGCTTGAGCTGCTGGTGCCCTGCGGCCATTTGTTCCACTGCTTCAAGTCTCTTGATTCTTTGTCCTTTTCTGATCAAAACCTAGAAGGCCTGACTGTAGCCCAGGGAGCTGTCAGCTCCAGACCCTGTAGTGTGGGACGGGAACATCCATGCAGAGAGTAAAGGAAGATGATTTGGGAATCGAGCAAAAACAGATCCAGCAACAAAGTATGTGACTTGCTCAGCCCCCTCCCACTGTTGGACCCTCACCTGCACTGTGAATGGCAGAGACCTCAGGGCACAGGCAGGTGTGCCTGCACTACCGCTTGCAGACTCACACTCTCTCTGCCATGTGGGCAGACTGGCCCCATGCTTATTCGCATTCAGAGAGGGGGTCAGTGCAGCTGTCTATGGTCACCCTAAAATCTGAAGTGGAATTATCTGAGGACAGACACTTTAAAATGTCTGCAGGAAAAAGGACAAACAATATAGGTTGCTATACTCACCTCAAACAATAGTCTATGCTGATTATTACCAAAAGTTTAAATTTCAATTTAATTTTATTTAGTCCTAATCAGATGTTGATCCACTTGTTTGCTTTTCTTTCCCCTTAAGATCGCAACGCCTGCCCGCTACACTGTGACCTTGGGGGGGACATCCTTCACCGTGAAGTATCTGCGCAGTCATGGCTACATGTCAACCCCACCACCTGTAAAGGAGTATTTGCAGGGCAGAATGGAGGAGACTAAGGAACTCATCACAGAGAAAATGGAGGAGACAAAGGACAGACTCACTGAAAAGTTACAAGAAACCAAAGAAAAAGTTTCTTTTAAGAAAAAAGTGGAATAAGGGTGCCTTATTACAGAACATTTTACACTTTAACCCTCTGTAGACTCTGGGCAAAGAACGTGTTTCTGATTTTTTTTTTTCCTTTTTTTGGTTACTTGCCTAAATGTATTCATTCTCGGAGGGTTAAAGAACAAAGATAGTTTTTTTTTTTAAGTTAAATAACAATAGGGGAGAAAAAAATCAATGTTTTTCAAAATGAAGAAATGACCCCAGTATACAAATTTTTAATGAGTTGCAGCAATAAGCAGTAGTTAATATCCTAGAAATCAGAGTTCTTTTTTGCTTCATTTCTCTGACATCTGTAGCAAGTGTGTGCTGGTCAGTCCACTCCTAGAGGAAAAGTCATTAAGTACCCAGTTCTGTGGGAATGAACTTACACCATTCAAACTCTGGATGAAGAGACTAGAGAAGTTCCCTACCACTTACCATGTAGACCTTATTTCAAGGGGGTCATGTAAAGAGTCAGTCTTACATTTATAAATAAGATATATTGGCTATGTACTGAAATGGATCTTTTAAAATGGTTTTTAACTGGAGCTTGTCAACTTCACATTTTTTAAAACTGATTCCTTTTCGACCTTGACTGTGCTTGGCGGATGGTTACGTGGACTGTCAGAGGTCCTTGTAGCATGTCTTCTCCAACTAATCTTGAAGAAGTTTTATACTCCTTATTATTGCCATCACATACATCAAGTCAGATTCACTATTCTTAACTACATCAAGCTTTCAAAGACCACTACTGATTTTGGTAGGAGCAAAAGTCTGTGACAGAAGGTGGACGAGATGGACAATCGTGGCCGGTGCTTGTAGATAACCTGGCAGCAGAGCGAGCACCGTGTGCTCCATTGGCTTCCAAGATCTCTCCTGCTGCTGCTTCAACTCCTTCGGGATTTCAGTCTTTATCCCTGATCAAAACAAAAGAGGCCTGTCTGTCATGAGTACCATTAGTGTTGTGGCTTAGGTTTCTCATATTGAAAGGGGAAATTACTGCTTAAATATTCTGCTTAATTTTTTTATAGCAAAAAGCTCACTGCTTATAATAATTTAGCGGCTGTCAGGCAAGTTCCATGACTATAGAGTGTCTGTTTGTGTGTCTTTCCTTGATTTGACACAGGGGCAAGAAATGCCTCTTAGAGGGCATTGGCTTTGACTTAGCATCAGGAGAATGTTTGAGGCCTGGCACATTGCTATCCCAGTCAGCCCCTGCTTCATGTCAGGGTTTATGTCAAATGCTGAATTTAGCCAAATTTAGGAAATGGAGAAATAACTTCACACTTGAGGCACTCAGTCATTATATTGAAACACCATTTAAGTAAAAATGCTGTGGTTGAAGTCTTTCTGGATTGGAAGAATTACAGAGGGAAATTTGTCCTGTGCTCTGTTCTTTTGTTTGTTGGCAACATGATTAGTCTGAGGCAGAATTCACTGAGTGCACTGCTACAAACTGACTTTCAAATATGAACATGACACCACATCAGAGCATGCTTATTAAATAGAAAATACTAAATGCTGGTGTTTTCACATTTCCTCCCTTTTAAGCCACCAAGAATGCTATGCTAACGTGGTGTTACATAGAATTCTTTCTCCTAAAACCTTTTATCTGTCGTAGTGCATAATTGGAGAGCTCTTAAGACATTGCTAATAATCGTAAGACTGCAACTTTCTTGTCCTGAGTTGATATCTTCTGCCTAGTCCGTTGGAGTCTTATCACTGTTCAGTTTTATGTCTGGGTTGTGTGTACTCGGAGCAGATGAGGACATGCTTGTGTATGCTTTTAAATCCAATGGAAACATTTCTAAAGATCTGAGTAGTTACATTGTTAGAATTTGGCATCAGTTATGTCATAAAAATGCTGTTGCCAGTGTATTATCTTTAAGGCAACCCTGTAATGTGTTGATAGCAGACAACAATAACATATCAACTTATCAAAATGTATAATGTATATAGATTTCTGTATATGCTGAACTACATTTTATTTCAAGTGGATCTTGCATTTCTCTGAGCTGCAAGGGAACCCAGACAGTTCCATGCCTGGTGAGCACATCCATCCTTTTGAAAGATACACTCACATAAATGGAACCGTGACTAAGATTTAATGTTTTAAATATGAACAAAAAGCATTTTCTTAGCAAGTTAAGTTCAAATGAAGGCTTAGTCTGTTGAAGATTAAAGCATAAAGCCAGCCTTTTAGAATATATCACATCATTATTGAGAGCCTTTTGTGCAAAATGGGGTGCTGTTCAATTTCACCAAAGGGAAAAGATGTATGTTGGGATTAGCTGCCTCCCACAGTGAAATAATAAAACTAAGCCTTCCAATATATTCCCCTGAGTTTTCTATTGTAAATCTGCCTCCAACATCTTCACAGAGGAAAAGAGCTACGTTCTTTATGCTCAAGGGGAACGAGCTGGTTAGTTCCTTGTTTCTCTGGTCTTTGACCATGATTCTAGGAATTTTAAACATCTTTATACTTTGGGCAGAAGAGGTGTTTGAAGAAAAGGAAGCTGTATTTTAGACACATTGCTTCTTTTACTGTTCCCTGCACCATGTGCAAGTCTTCAGGATTTTATGATGACTGTGGATAGAAAACAAACTATTTCAGATGGTAACGTCAAGGAGGGGCTAGAGTGACTTTACAAATCGGGGAAGTGGGAGCTCACCTTTTCTAGTTCTTTGTGAAATAGAGAAGATTTGTGCAGTATACACACACATTTTTGAATTACTAAAGGACTCCTAAATAGAGGTTGTTATAGAATTAAAGGAATAATTTTCCTGGTAGCTCCAGCTCATTTGCTAGTGTATTGTTTCAGATTTTTCAAAACTTGAGTCTGCATAATACCAAAAATAGGGTAAATTTAAATGGTCGAAGGTTCTCCCTGGATTTGATTTTAGGAAGGGTAACGGCATGTTTATATGAACATAGGCTAGCTCTTGCCTTGTTTGTGTCTCTGAGTACTAGATTGAAGATTCTATAACAAGTGTGTTTTTACTCATTTGAATTCATATTTCCTTAGGACTCTTCCTATGATGGCCAACTTGTCTCACAGTTGCTTTATTTCTCTCACACAAGGGTGCTGTGTGTCCTTACCTGCTTGGTGTCCTAGCGATGGCAGTGTAGTCAGGGCTTTGTTACCCAGTACCTTAGTCAGCATGTACATTCTCTTTCCTTGGAGAAGCAGAGGCAGGTTATTGCAGACACACAGCTTGTACTCTTTACCTCTTTTGACCAATAACAAACAGGCATGCATTAGCCCAAAGTAAAAATTATCTTCAAACAAGTATGTCTACAAAACCTGATGCAGTGTTTGTTGAATGAGCAAGCACCTTCCTCAGTTGCACTTTAGGGAGGGAGCATTTTAGATTGTCGACTTTTACTTCTGTTTGTACCCCGATAACTCCAACCCCAGGCTAAGAGAGCTGTAGAATTTGACTCTTGAGTAGGTCGTGTTAGGACACTAACGCCTTGTTTTAGTTGAAGAAAGAAAACACCAAGACCTAGGTCTGAAGTTCATCCAGTCAACTACTCGTGTGGTCCCTTCCCCCTTGTGGCAGGCACTTAAGTATGCCACATAAGGGACAATAGAAGGCAGGCCAGTTCATTGTTTGTCAGTAATACATAACCTGACTCTAATGCTTAGACCCTTCATCTTTTGGAGTTGAACTTCATACCTTACTGTCTTTAGACTCTATCTTATTTTTAGAGTAGCTTGAAAGGGAAACAAACTATTCTGTAACCTTACTTTAGCTTCATTTTCCCTTTAGTGTGGGAGTGTGATAGGGTAGAAGTGAGAGTAAAGGTCCAGTCTTACTCTGTCCCTTGTCACCATCTAGTGTCACCTTAGCAAAGCACTTGAGTTGCAGTTTTCATGCAAAGAACACACAGCCCATACATGAGACTTAATTTCTCTCATAAAACACCTTTTTGCCCTTTCCTAAATTCACATTTGAGAGCAGTGAAGGAGAAAACCTCAATCAAATCTAGATTTTATACACATATCATGGAATGTTTGGCCTCAAGAAATTTTCAGTGTCTCCTTGGTTCAAACTGAGTCCACCTTTTCCTTCCCGCCCATGTGTAATACCAGACAGTGGCCATGGTGTCTGAAGCTTTGTCAATAGCATGCTTAAAGCCAGCTGAGACTTATTTTTCCATTTAATTGCTGCCAATTGCCAAAACATCAGAAGCCATTGGAAACTGGTATTTATAGAGAATTTTGGTGTAGTGAAGTTTAAGATATCCTCAGGAAATACTAGGTTTCACCAAAAGAGAGTGCCTTCCCTCTGTGAGTCCTATGAAAATGAAGTTTAAAGCCTGTGATACATTTATTAAGAGGGCAGATTTCCCATGAAGTATTCCCAGTACCATAAAACGAAAACAGAGCTGTGTGCAGCAAAGCATGTGTATTCTTCACTGCCTTGGCAGGCGTGTGCCTTGTGTACAGGGGGACAGCATCCACAAGACCTGCACCTAGAAGACAGTGTGTGGCAATGTGCCCATTCCTTCAGGATAGCAGGAACGATGGGACCTCATTAGCTAGCAGTTGTCACTTCATGTGGACACTGAGGATATGGTGGGCTGCTGCCTCTGCCCTGAGTGGCCCCTTGTCTTCAGCTCTGCTTGACTGACAGTTGTAAATGAGTTTGGAACTACCTCCAGCCCAGGGCATTATTTATCTGAGGTCAGCTCTTGAACCATCTACAGCCTGCTGGGCCTAAGGTCTGAGCTGCTCTTTGCTGTATGTAGGAAGGGTTTACAGAAACAAGCCACCTCAGAACCCTGTGCCAAAGATGCCAGCTTACCTCAGGTAGCACGAGGTTCTCAGCACGAGGACCATTGGGCTGGTGGTCCCCGGAAGAGTGGGCTGGCATGGCTGTGTTCGGGTTTCCAGCCACGCCTGCTGTTCGTTCAGGTGATTGTTTTATACTCACAAATGGTTGACAACTGAAGAAATGCTAAGTGAGAACACTGTCTGACAGGTTAAATTACTGGAGCCACTGAGCATAACTGCTGTGGTGTTGAAGGATTTTAAGGGATTCTCAAGGCCTTTGGGGTATGTAGTGTAGTTAATCACTGGTGCAGTCACATTATCAGAGCCAGCTTTTACTCTTACTTTTTTTGGAAGTAAAACAGAACAAATGGAATTTGCATTCTTGAGGCAAAAGTTAAAGTCTTGACAAAAATACAGCATTTGAAACTGAATTTCCAAATACAAGGGCTTTACTTTAGGGGCTGATGTTTCAAAGTATGTGTTTTAATTAGAATCTATGTAAAAAAAAAAAAAAGATTATGTAAGCCAACAGATGAAGACATTATAATGAGGAAAATGTAATATGTTTTAAATTATGTAATTTAGGTAATTCTGCCCCTCTGTGGTAATACTTGCATTAACAGAATTACTGTTTTCCAAGGCCAGTGTGAGCTGCTGTCTGAATGGTCTTTGTTTTCTGCATCAGGTCTTACCAGAGGTCCTCAGAGCTTTCTAGGTCCTCAGCCAGGGGACCTGGGCGGAAGATAGTCCCACAAGGCACACTCCATTGTGAACTGGAGTCCCAGCCTCCTGCTCTGGGGCTCAGCCTTCCTATTATGTCAAAACCTGTTACTCACCAGTGCCCCCTGGCATCCTCCTGCTTTTCGTGAAGCAATTGAGAACCTGGGTTGGATTTTTTTTTTCTTTGAAAGAAACTCAAATCTGCCAGTACTAAAGTGGCAGAGGGAAGGGGGGCCTGACCCCTGCCATCCCTCTCTCACACCGGTGTTAGCTTTGGGAGATCTGGAGACAGTGTCTCCAATGAGCTGCTGAATTGAGAAATTCCCTGAGAACAGAGTGTGGTTTTACTGGTGACTAGGGATGAGAGGCTCTATATTTGCTTGTTAAGTTTTGTAAACCCCTCACCAAAATAGCCTCACTCTGAATCTAAGAGGATGTTAGGACTAGTATTTTGGGCCCAACCACTATTCCAGTAAGGCCATGGAATTTTGTTTGTTTATTGCAAATTTACAGAAATGGAAAAAGCATTCTATTCTCATGCTAAATTCACCTTTTCTCAATTGGGTGGCAGGTTGTGTGGGGTTAGTGCATCCTTACACACATCAATACTCTCCTCTCAGTATAGGTCACAGCACATCTGAAAGCCTCCACCATCAGGGAATAGTAAGCGTTTGTTGACAGGCCTACTTAGCTTGCTGTGTGACAGCCATCTTAAAGCCCCTATGGGGTCGATGTTCTTCTCAGGAACCAGTTCTGAATGTCTTGTGTTAGAACTCAGGATTGAGAACCTATGATTCTATCCAGGTTTCTAACACAGTAGAAAGTCCTTTTAAAAAGTCAGCCACAGACCTGTGAGAAAGGGACTGAAGGCCTTCACTGCCAAGAATGCTCTTGGAACTTATGTGGTACACAGACCTGACTCAAACAGGCTGTCTTACCACACATGAGCTATGACACATGCACATGTAGATGTGTGCAGACACTCAAATATTTCAAATCCAGTAACTGGGGAGTGCCCAGCAGTGTCCTTCGGGTTGGTGTGTAGCCCGGGGAAGAGCTCCTCCTTTGGCTCGATCTCCAGCACCACAAATAGTAGGTATTTTCTGAGACTGGTCATACACACATCAGTTTTCTATGTGTTATATCTGAAACGTGAACAAACAACCCCAGGGAACAGATTATTTATCACTGATTATTTTTTAATGATTTTGTGCTATGATTTGACCATGGCATTAAGAACAAGCAGAAAACCTGATTTCATAACTAACAAGCAGCACTTGTGTAACATCTCTCATCAAAAATATTGCAATTACAGACCTGAGGTCTAAACCGCATCGCCGCCTGGGCAAAAGATGCAGGTGGATGACGGTTGTGAACCACTTCCCATATATAAGCAGGAATTATCTTAAAGAGTAAGCATATGGTTGTTTAAACACAAAAGGACTCCGACCTCTGATCATCATAGCTCACAGAGATCGGAAGGTTCAAATACAATTGTATTTTTTTAGTAGATTGCTTTATAATAAAAAATAAATGAACTAAATGCTGTGGTTACTGTTGTATATATTTTAAAACAACTTTAAACTCAACAAGGATATGAATTGAAATTGAGACTTTTGAAAGGCAAGCACATCAGGTAGAACCAGCATCAATGAGAGGCTGGATCTGTAGAAAGGAATCTGGTTGGTCACATGTCTTACCACTGAGTCTAGAACATTCTGACAGTCACTAGAGTGCCCATTTCCTGACAATGATTGAGCCTCAGGTCTTGACCCTGGGACCCTCAGGCCATGCCCTGTAGTAGACAGAGACATTACGTTGGATTTGGATGAGACATAGGCGGTACCCACTATCACATTTGCTCCCCTCAGTCTGTCAGGAGGTGTTAAAGAGCAGAGTCAGCATTGTCACACAGTAAGCATAATGAGTACTAGCTTGGAGCTTTTTCCTTTTTTTTTTATTTTCTGACTGGGGGATAATTCTGTTTTTGACTTTCAAAATCAGAGCACATACCACAGAACAAAGAAAAACCTGGAATTACTCAAATGGTCACCCGACGACTTAACTGGATTAGCTTGGACAGGCAGGATTCCATGGATTACCTTTATGGATGGCGCTTAGTATCCATGGTGGTTAATGGACACCAAAGCTTCTGTGCTTAAAAAAGAAAAAAATAGACAAAAATGCCAATGCTACAATTGGATACTAAAGACTAAGCTGGGAGAGGTATGACGACATGCAGCTTAACATGGAACCTGATAATTAAGTCTAATTGTCTTAGAAGTCAGGGCTACCACAAAATAGGGAATGGGTTTCAGATTCTATACTCAGCTGACAGTTCCCTAATGACAACTCAAAACATCTTTCCTACCTAGTCATCTTCCCCAATGGGTCTTTTTTTCTGAGACACTCCCTACAAATTCCAGACCGTTCATTGGCTCCATAGCTTCCATGTATAAGACAAGGCACTGAGAAACACGGGACACAAATGGTCACAAGTGCCCTTAGGCTGAATAGCCTCCACTACAGGTTACTCACTTTCCTGACACCATGTGTGTCATCAAAGATTTGCACATCCCACTGAGGCCTGACACTGATAAACACATCGAGAGAAAAGGCCTGCACATAGAGCAAGCTCAAAACCAACTTTTCCCCCCATGACTAAAATACAACCAAACTGGTCTATTTCTAAAGGGATTAAAAAAAAAATCTTAGAAATTGCCAAAGTGTTTTCAGAGCAAAGGTGCAACTTAATTCCTATGTATATGCTGGTCATAAATGGCTGCTTCCTTGTTCAGACTTCATTCCATGGTGTTAATATGGTATTTAATAGGAAAATAAACTACATAGATTTTATCTGTATGTAACCATTTGCAAGTTTCCTTACAAAAGATGGAGTATATAGGCATTCACAAATTCTATGCCATTTCTGTTAAAACCGGTATCTGTACAATATATTACAGTATTAATTTCTTGTTCTACCCATTGGGTAGAGTATATGTGCATATGTTCAATGTATATACAGCACCTTACAAATAAAAGCAAACAGTTGAAGAAGCACCATTTCAAGTGAGGCACAACAGAGGTGAGCACTACACGCTGGGGCTGGGGCCCTATCTCCTGACATCAGAACAAGGCACCTCAGCTTCTTAGAGATGGACTTACCCAGCTAGGGACCAAGAGCGTACGTGCAGCTGCATCACCTGTCCAGTGCTAGCCTTGTCATGTTACAGCATCTCCAGCATACCTAGGGACAAAGATGGGGTGTGGGGAGAAGTCCCTTGCTCAGCAGATGTCCCTGTGCTGTGACATCAGCCTTGTGCTACATCCAGCTGGCAAAGCCAGCTATTAAGTGACATCTTTATTCCTAAAACCTATGGACTAAGGGAGGCTGAGAATGCTGTCATGATTTGTTCATATCTCCAAGGTCCATGAACGGCTCCTGGCAGCCACACAACATTGTTTGTTGCAATCAGTCTTAAGCCAAGAAGCTGCTTGTGATTTTAGGGTGCAAGCAAGTCTTGATGGGCAACTGACATGGGAGAAAACCAAAAATAACAAAGCAAAGATCCTTCCTGGTTTGTTCCCCTCGCCCCTACTGCTGGGAGTTTTAGGAGGCGTAGAGCTGCCATTCTAAGCAAAGCTCTGGAAGCACTATCACAGCGTGTACACTGTCTCTGTGGCCCAACTCCTGGAGTCTAGAAATGCCCATGTTCTGTCTAGCAGGGTGTTAGTAGACCTCAACAGAGGCCACATGGGGTTCCTCAATAATGTAGCCTGAGGGCATCTTAGGGATCTACCCTAGGAGTCTCTAAAAAGAACAGTTGGGTAAGAGATGTAACGTCTACACCTATGGTGAAGGCCAGCCTATGAATGGATTCTCAGATCAAAGCAGCTTTCTGAAAGCACTTCCTTTTGGTCCTGATAAAGATCATTTGGAGCTACTTAGAATTTAAAAAAACTTTTATATATATATACCCAAGTCCCATGTTTGTGTTAAGAGACATTCATCCCAGTTTATCCTCATCCTTGGCTTTTAGTTTGAGCTAAACGTTACTAAGGAAAATGTAATTTTCGCAGTATGCCTGTAAGCTTTAGTCACTGCCACTCCCGTGACCAAAAGGGTTAGGTGTGTGTCTATGGTGGCGAAGACATGGGGTGTGCTTTACCCAGTAAACATAATTGGGTGAGCCGTTGGCTTCATAATCTCTTCTATTAAACATTGCTTCCGTGTTTATAGAGTTTCTGAAGAAGCAAATGCAGGCCAAAAGGCTGATCTCCAGGAGATGGATTTGCAGGCCTTGTGTTTCATAGTCCTGGAAATCTCTGAGACAAGAGATGAATGGCCTGCCCAGGACTGTTCTTTCTAATAATGTAAACCTTTACTCAAGTGCCCCATGGGAATAATCTGTCAGTATAACCTACAGTCAGTTGCCTAAATTCATGCTTTCCAAACTGAACACTAGACTTCTAAGCACTCAGCTTCTTGAAAGCGAACAGGCCCCACTGTATGAGCTGTGTCTGCACAGTAACTGCTTAGTCAGCATCTTGCAGCCAGGAGACAATATGGCATGGACAGACAGCTAGAAGATGACAACCTAAACCTCCTCCCAGTGCTGAGAGAAATGGACTAATTTTTATGACCTTTGCTTTGGCTTTTATACTAATTCCTTAAAGAGGCCCAGCCTCAAAATCATTATTGAGTGAGTGTGTGTGTGTGTGTGTGTGTGTGTGTGTGTGTAATAAGAAAGCAACTTCTCTTTTGAAATGTAATTAAATATACTTGAATTAATTGTTTTGCCTATACTATTGACATCTACAAAATATCCTTGTGCTTGCCAAGTTCCAAAGTTATTTATGAGTCTCTGATCTCAGTTCATTCTCACAGCTGGTAGAAAAGGAAGGAAGGATAAAAGGAAGGACTGAGAAGCCATCTGGAGCTGAAACTAAAAGCTGGGATTACCGGCTTCACCAAAAAACTAGTTAGGATTTGGAATGACAAAACCATAACCTCACCTGCCCCTGGCAACCATCCAACCAGTGAGATCCCAGTGAGGACATAAACCTCTCCTCTGCCATGGTACCATTCAAGCACAGCCTGAAAGCATAGGTCTCCAGGAGGCCTCAGAGAAGTGGGAAAGGTCACCTTTGGTCTGCTTAACCTGTGGCCTGAGTAGCCACTGACTGTCACCAGACAAGACAGAAGAGCAGCCCAAGTCCCAGTGACCCCCACGAGTACATCCTTCCAAGCAACGTTTAAGACAAACTGACGACTGCGGCCTATCTGTTCTCTCTCCTTTTGGCTGTGAGTATTCCTGTGGATGCTATGGTGTAAAACGGAGGAATCCAGTGGAGATTTTGAATCTCAAACCAAGCCAGTGGCCTGCCTACTAAGACAAGCAGAAATGAGAAGCCTGGGGTTAAGACAGGACTCCAGCTTTGAACAATTTAGTTCCTAGGTAAGAATACAGTTACTTCACGTAATCACTTCTAAAAACAGTAACACACCACAGAGACAGAGACAGAGATTGATTTGGTGTTAAAGCTGCCACCGAATTTCCATTCCTGTTAATTGTGTTGCATGCAGAGGCCAGACTTCCAGAGAGCAGGC
Organism: Tokudaia tokunoshimensis; assembly: GCA_036184795.1. Classification (NCBI taxonomy): domain Eukaryota; kingdom Metazoa; phylum Chordata; class Mammalia; order Rodentia; family Muridae; genus Tokudaia; species Tokudaia tokunoshimensis. The sequence goes on from BTHU01000017.1 coordinate 81,033,206, forward strand.
CTGCCACTGCAGATGCCTGCCTTAGTGCAGCTTAGAAAGCCAGCTCTTATGTCTGCATAAGAAAGTTGTTGGGTATTTTCAATTCTACATAAGAAATATTAGAAATCATAAACTGACTTCAAATACAAAGAAGCCATTTTCAAGATGCAACTTGCCTGCCATGCCCTGTCCTGAGTCACACACCCTGACCCACCACCTCTAACTTACCACGGTACACACACTGGCTATACAGAAGTGAGTCTTTGGCATGAGTGTTGGTAGGTCTGTGCCAGATTCCCCTAACATGCAGCACTGGAGATATGTAAGTGGCTTATTATGCCACACTTGTTCCTTTGTCAAGTCCAGGGGCATATTAAACATAAAGAGCCATTACTAGCACGGCACTTAGAAAGCCAAGTGGCCTTGGGGACAACTGCTGGTGCCAGGTGCTGAACAGAGTATCCTCGCAGAACTCAACAGAGCTGCCTAGGAAAGGGAAGGGGCAATGAACTCGCTGTGACCCATAGTTCAGCAGTACACAAAATAGCCAGCTTGCATTTTAGACAATTTATTGCATAAAATAGGGTATGTATCTGAATATATTTCATGCTACAGTGAAAAAAGTGTAAATTGCTGACCCTGCTGGGAATAAGACTAGCTCTGCACAACACTCAGCATACAATACAAGTGTCCCTTTTCACTAACCTCTCCAAATACCTCAGTAGTACACTGTTTCTGGCTGCAAATTCTTGCGACATAACCACTTCTTAAATGTATGTTAACTTGGTAAACACTAGGGTACATTCCCAAATGCCTTTCTTGTATGACTCTGTGGACACTCTCAAGAGTGTTCCTTGGGCGTGGTAGCCATCCATAGGTGACAAGACAACATACAGAACTTCATAGGACACGGTTCCCTCATCCATATTTTAAACATTGAGATAGTGCAACTCTTAAAACATACCATCGGAACACAAACCACTTCCTCTCACTCATCTAACTTCTCCAACTTTAAACCTTGGCACACAAAACAGGAGTTTGACTCATATTTTTAAAACAAAGTAAGTTTCACACCTTTGGAGAAAAAGCAAACTGGCTGATTCTTCCCCATGATAATATATAATAATTCTTCCCTCTTTATTCAGTTAATTATAAAACAGGCCATTGTGACCTCATTTATCCGCAGTCTCCTTTTGGAATTAAATATGTCAAAAATACCTCTGTGGGTCTTACTTTCATGATGTCTTCAAAGCAGCCTTTTTGGTTTTCTCTGCACACCCCTTCCTCAAGTTCAATACCTTCTCTAGCCCTGTCTCCACCCCTGCCCAAGATGAACACCGTTTGTGGTCAAACCGGATGGAAGTTTGTATCGTGTTTCTGTCTTGTTTGCATGCAATTCCCATGAAAGGAATCAGAAACAAAGACCGCGTTTGCACATTTGGTTTTACTCAGCCGTACCACGGAAAGCTGGACAACACTGTGGCCGTGGGGCCAGCAGGCCTCTCTCTCCCTGCCGAGGTTTCTCTCTCCTCGAAAAGTGCACTCTGGAGGGAATCAGACCAGGTCCCCAGGCTTCCTGTCTTTGCCCTTGATGGGTACTATTGTGCCCTCTGAGTTGTTCGGCTGAAACTGGGCTCTGCTGCCCCTGTGTGCGTTGCTGTGCTGGTGATGGAAGAACGAGGTGCCTGGGTAGTGGCCCATCACCTCGCTGTAGGTCGGGGGCGGCCCTTCCATTCTTCCGTTACTGCTACAGGTAGCTGCGCTGATGCCCGAGTGGCTGCTTGGTGGGCATGGTCCCCCGTTGTACATAGAAATGTCTATCAAGTCACTGTCAAAAACGGTTCGGTTGGGCGGGGCCCTCACGGACTCGCGGTTGAGTTCCATCTGCTGCTCTGGGTCCCGGAGCTGGAGAGTGCAGGGTCCTTGGTAAGGAGGTGGCTCCTCCCCGTCTGACAGGGAGATAGTGGGAGGCAAGTCAATCTCGTGCTGCACATAGGGGTAGGTGGGCTGGAAACGACTGAACGGATCCCGCTGGATGAAAGATGGGGTAGTAAACCTATCCCTGGCCCGTGGGGCACACATGATCTGGAAGGAGAAGAGAAAAGGTCTGAGGACATTCTCAGTACAACCGTGACTGACAACAGTACAGACTGAGGAAGCTCAAGCTTGCTCTGTGTTCCTCACACCATTTCCTATGTAAGACAGAAAAGAGCATTGTCCGGTGTGGTGGTTTGAATATACTTGACCCAGGGAGGGGCACTATTAGGAGGTGTGGCTTCGTTGGAGTGGGTGTGGCCTTGTAGGAGCAAGTGTGTCACTTTCAGGATGGCCTTTGAGACCTTTCTCACAGCTGCCTGGGAGATAGTCTGCTCCTAGCTGCCTTCAGAACTCTCAGCTCCTCCAGCGCCATGCCTGTTTGGCCTCTGCCTTGCTTCCTGCCGTAATGAAAATGGACTGAACCTCTGAACCTGTAAGCCAGGCCCAATTAAATGTTGTCCTTATAAGAGTTGCTGTGGTCATGGTGTCTGTTCACAGCAATGAAACTCTAAATATGACATTGAGATTCATTCTGTTGTTTGTTGGTTTGTTTTGTAAGAAGGGGGTGGGATTAGACCTGATGTGTATTAGCATATCTGGGAAGGCCAGTCTTAGTGGGGACCGATAACTGACTGAAGACTCGGATGTACTGGAGGTTTTTGGGGCAGGCGACAAAGATTCAAATGAGACCTCGTGGAATGGAGAGCGCAGGGAATGGGGATGGGGCTGAGAACATGGTGCGGTCCTCTAGAAGCCAGGTCACAGGTGACTTCATCCAAGCCTCAGTGGCCTTACCCATAAAATGTAAGGCGAGGCAGAGCAAGCCTCTTGTTTTCTCGGGACCTGACAGCTCTGGAACCCAAAACTGAGCCAAGGGACAGGGGTCTCTGAGGTTAGATGTTCTGCAAAAAAACTGAATAAACCAGAAGTGTGACTTTTCTTTTGGATTTCTATACTTTTATGGTTATTTCAATATACATTTACTACAGTTATTTTTAGTTACTAATATGAAAAACTTTACATTTCAAGGTAAATATAATTGTAGCTTTTTTTTTTCCCAAAATGAACTCTGAACATATATTTCTTTAAAACTCCTCTCTTGGGAGACTTCTTTAAAATAGTAAAGTATAGGCTGCCTTTGTGTAAGCTGGTGAAAGAGAAAGTCAGAATAACAGGAAATAGACATTATCCCAAAGACAAACAACACTTCAGAAATTCACAAATGATGTCAAAAGAAGAGGGAGAAACGCAACATGGAGAAATAAGCTGAACACAGCCCCAGCTGCTTGGTTTCCTGGCTGGCACAGAAGGGAAGCTAGAGGAAAGACTGGCATGACTACCCTCAGGACAAAGCACAGCCCCCACAGGTCACAGATGCAGTTGCAAGCTTTGAAGAACTATGGATTCCTCAAGTGGGCAGATCATCAGGAGAGAAAAGTCCCCATTCTGTCACACTTTATGACTCAGGGGACAACACTGCTACCACACAGAGATAGGATCTATTGTTGAAAATGGAGCTGCCCCAGGGAACCAAGACCAGGGAAGAGCTGCAAGTCAGTCAACCTCAGTGTGACCTGACATAGGCCCTGGGTGAAGGAAGACACAAAGAAGCAGTTATGGACATCAGGATGGGTAGACGGTGGCAGGCGGGGAGGGGGGGGGGAGGGACAACATCAGGTTAGGTACATGCTAGGAGGTATATAGAAAGAGACCATTTCACCCTCGATGGCCTGAAACAGATATTTTGATGTCAGGAGCCATAATGGGACAAGCTAATAACTAGCAGGTGTTAAGAACAACCTTGGAATTTAATCGTTCTGATCACGAGGCCAGTATGGATAAAATGCTAGAGCCACCTTTCTGTCCTTTACTGCTAAAAAGTTGCAGAACTCTGACGTTCCAGGGGGTGTACTTGATACTACAAGCTGCTACCTTCCAGGAGGGTGAGGACTAGGAGATCTTGAATGTAGAGAACATAGATCCTCTACCGGGGGCCAGCCTCAGTATCGTTGCTTGCTTTTCTCAATTTCAAAGCACTGGGGAGGCACACTCCAGTCCAAACATTTAGCCACCCTAGGATTATGATCATGGAGATTCGGGGATGTTACAAGCCTGCCCAGCCCTCCACTACAAAGCTAGCTATGGTCACCAGAGACTACTGGTAAGTCAAGGAAAACTGTCAAGATAAAGACAGCTCTGTCAGATATCCTACACTTGTCCAGTATAAACTCAGCTGCCCCTGCCCCTCCATGCATCTAACTGACAGTCTCCAGTTTTCAAGGACCCAGAAACATGCTCCAATGCCATATGTTTATTCACCTTTGGGATTCTTTTTATAAATCAAAAAATATAAATTTCATTTATTTGGAGGCGGGCCGTATGTGGACCTCGGCACATGTGTAGACATCAGAGGACATCTTGGGGGAATGAGTTCTCCCATTCCACCATGTGGGGTCTGGGAATGGAAACAGGAATCAGGCTTAACAGCAGACACCTTTACCCACCATGCCATCTCAGTGACCCATGGTTCCCCTTTATCACTACACAGCCAGGGTTTTTATTTGTGTTGTGTTTTTAAAAATGTTTTATGCTTTCATTTCTCCCCTACATATGCTCATCTATTTTACGCGTCTTTTGATTGTTGAAAACGTTTTCTCTTTCCTTTAGTTTCCTTTTGTTTTTCTTGCTCAAGTTTCTCCCTTCCCCATTCTATATTTAATAGTAGTTTGAGGTCATATTATTTTAATGTTTTTAAAGTTATTACATTTCCATTATGGGCATATGGGGGTGGGGAGAGGCCAAGAAAGACACTTTGCAGGAGTTGGTTCTCTCCTTGCCGTGTGGGTTTTTGAAACTGAACTCAGGTCATCAGGCTTGGCGGCAAGCACCTCTACTCACTGAGCCATCTTGTCTGCCCTTAAACCAGTAGTTCTCAACCTGTGGGGCCACAACCCCTTTAGGCGTTGAACAACCCTTTCATAGGGGTCACATGTCATATGTCCTGCATACAGACATCTACATTACAATTTATAACAGTAGCAAAATTACAGTTATGAAGTAGCAACTAAATAATTTTACTAAATTTTTTAATAATTTAATAATTTTGGAGGGTCACTACAAGATGAGGAATTGTATTAAAGGGTCACAGCATTAGGAAGGCTGAGAAACACTGCTATTAACCTTTTTATCCTCCCATTGCACTTACCTGAGTTGGTTTTGAACTTATACATTATTGAGAAATCTTTATTTTCCTCCTTCTCTTCCTCCTCTTCCCTTGCCCTTTAAATAACATTCTTTCTCACCTCTCCTCTTCCTCCTCTTTTATTTGATCTAGCTCCCTCTGGTTCTACCTTCTCCCTGTCTCCTTCCTCTGCCTGACTCACTCACTATTTCTGTACTTATTCTACATAATTTTAAACCTGTAGCACACTCATACTGTAAAGTTTTACTATTTTAGCTTCATGGTCATATATATGTGGTCCTGTTTTAAAAAAGACATAATCTCTTTTCATAGCCCTGACTGTTCCAAAACTCACAGAGATCTGACCACCTCTGCCTCCTAAGTGCAAGGATTAAAGATGTGTACCACCATGCCCAGCTTATATTTGCTCTTCTTGGTGATATATTAGTAAGTTACCATTGATGTTAAGTATATTTCTACATTGAGTATAACATGTTACAACAGGTTTTGTTTTTGTTTTTTGCCTGAATGGTGCTGGGGATTGAGCTCTCAAGAATGGGTTGTTTAATAAAGACAACACAATTTTCCACAATGGAAATGACATCTAAAATAATGTTTAGATGAAAAATCAAGGCAGCATGATTCCACAAAAGATTTTAACTCATCAACTGCTGAACTCAAGGATATAGAAATCCGCAAAATGCCAGATGAAGACTTTTAAATTTTTTTCTGGTAAAAAAGAATGCAGACAAGACGATTAATTCATTCTAGAACCTGGAAAGGAAAGCTGGCATCATAGAGAAAAAAGTCAACAAGGTCAACAAAAAAAATCAACAATATATACTTTTAAAAAGCCAATGATAAACTGGATGTAGGGGAACGCCAGGACAGAGAAGCGAGAGGGGGTTGAATGGGGAAAAGAGGGAGGGAAGGGGGCTTATGGGACTTTCGGGGAGGGAGGAAACGGGAAAGGGGAAATGATTTTGAATGTAAATAAAAAAAACTTAGAAAAAAAAAAAGACAATATAACCTGAAAAAAAAAAAGAATACTACTCAGCAATTAAAAACAATGAATTCATGAAAATCTTAGGTAAATGGGGAACAAGGGGAGGGAAGAGGGCTTATGGGACTTTTGGGGAGCAGAGAAGTGGAAAAGGGGTAATCATTTGGAATGTAAATAAAGAATATAGAAAATAAAATTAAAAAATATTTAAAAAAAAGTCAATGATATAGAAGAAAACTTCACAAGGAAGCTGAACTTTAGGGAGGAAAACAAAAAGCTCCTAAATGATGGACATGCAAAATCCAAGTATTCAAATGAAAAAAACACAGTAGAAATCTTTACCAATAAATTCACTCAAGTGAAAGAAAGATATCAGGGCAAGGTTGACAAAACACTATATTCAAACATAAATAAGAGGGAAAAAATGAACACACATGACAATAGCTAAGAAATCTAGGAAAAATCCAGAATCTCCAGGATAGAAAAGATTTGAAATGAACACTAAAAGCATAGAGTATTCAGAGAAACAGAAATTGCTCAAATCAGGATAAAGAGACAAGCATTCAAACAGCACAGGCAATAAGAACTCAGACCAGACATGACCAGAGATCTCCAGATATTTTATAGTCAAGACAGCAAAAATGCAAATTAAAGCAACAGCATTAATGGGGCTGGAGAGATGGCTCAACGGTTAAGAGCACTGACTGCTCTTCTGGGGGTCCTGAGTTCAAATTCCAGCAACCACATGGTGGCTCACAACCATCTGTAATGAGATCTGATGCCCTCTTCTGGTGTACTTGAAGACAGCTACAGTGTACTTACATATAATAAATAAATAAATCTTTTAAAAAAAGAAAAAAAGAAAAGAAACAGCATTAAAAGCTGCAAGGGAAAGGTACAAACTCACATACAAAGGCAGGAACATCAGACTAACATCAGATGTTTCCAACAACCCTACAAGCCAAGAGAGCATGGGATAATAGAGTTCAATCCCTGAAAATAAAGAACCGCAGATTGTATATCCAGAAGAGCTATATTTTAAGATTGCCAGAGAAATAAGTACATCTCAAGACAAGTACAAACAAAAGCAGTTCTGATCTTTAAGCCAAACTAAAGAAGACTTAAAAGGAATGTCATATACAGAAGAGAAGAAACCACAGAAAAGAATAAACTTCATGAGAACCAACCATTAACAGCTTGAATAACAACAGAAGTGGTAGTCAGGAATTAGTAAACATCTCCCAATAACAACCCTAAATGTAATTGATTTAACTAATAAAGAGGTAAAAACAAGCATAGATACAGATGGTAGGTAGGTAGGTAGGTAGGTAGGTAGGTAGGTAGGTAGGTAGGTAGATAGATAGATAGATAGATAGATAGATAGATAGATAGATAGATAGATAGATAGATACATAGATAGATAGATACATAGATAGATAGATACATAGATAGATAGATACATAGATAGATAGATACATAGATAGATAGATACATAGATAGATAGATACATAGATAGACCCAAACTTCTCTCATCTCCAAGCAACATACCTCACAAGTGAAGGCACTCACACATTTCAAAGCTGAAGTCATTTGCCATGCATATGGAAATCAAAAGCTGGTGTAGCTATTCTAATGTATGATAAAGCAGATTTCAAATCAAAATAAAAAGAGATAAAGTCATCATTAATAAAGGAAATATTAATCAAGAAGATATAACAATATGGGGGACTCCTAATTTCATAAAACAAAAAGTCATAAATTGTAATACATTGCTTGATGATTTCAATATACTACTTGCATCTCCAGATAGGGCATCTAAACTGAAAATCAACAAGGAAACCTCAGAGTTAAAGCATACCACAAATCAATAGCCCATGCAACTGATACAGAATACATGCTCTTCTCAGAAGTTCACAAAATCTGCTCTTGATAGACCACATTATAGGTTACAAGTACTAAGGAACTGAAGTAATTTGTTTCTAACTAGATCATAATACAATGAAAATGGAAAGCAATAGCAAGAAAAGTTACAAAACCCACACAAATACGTGGAAATTCCTCTTTCTCGTTCTTTCAAAGAAAAGCTAACATCAGTCCTCCTCAAACTGTTCCACAAAATAGAAAAGAACACTACCAAGCTCATTCTACAAGGCAAGAAATACCCTAAGAGCAAACGTATATAAAGACACAACAGAGAAAGTAAACTATAGACCAATTTCCCTGATGAACAAGTAGACAAGAATTCTCAATGAAATTCTGACAAGCCAAGTTGATTCCATGCCAGAAACGCAAAGTTAGATTAACAAATGCAAATCAGGACATTTAATTTAGCACATAAATAGACTTGACGACAGAATTACATGATCACCTCACTAGATGCAGAAAAGGCCTCTAATTAAGTCAACGTTCCTTCATGGCAACAGCCCTGCAGAAACTAGAGATGGAAGGATCATACCTCAACATAATAAAGGTTAAATATGAAAAACCTATAGACAGCTTCTGGCTATTATAAATAAGGCTGCTATGAACATAGTGGAGCATGTGTCCTTATTGCATGCAGGGGAAGCCTCTGAGTATATGCCCAGGAGTGGTATAGCAGGATCCTCCGGGAATGTCATGCCCAGTTTTCTTTTTTTTTTTTTTTTTATTTTATTTTTTTAATTTACATTCCAAATCACTTCCCCTTTCCCGTTTCCTCCCTCCCCGAAAGTCCCATAAGCCCCCTTCCCTCCCTCTTTTCTCCATTCAACCCCCTCTCGTTACTCTGTCCTGGCGTTCCCCTACATCCAGTCTTTCCAGGACCAGGGGTCTCTCCTTCCATCTTTTTAGAAATCTATTGATATGCTGATTGTGTCTAGGGTATTCCGAGATTCTGGGTCAATATCCCCTTATCAGTGACTGCATACCATGTGTGTTCTTTTGTGATTGGGTTACCTCACTAAGGATGATATTTTCAAGTTCTGACCATTTGCCTAGGAATTTCGTGAATTCATTGTTTTTAATTGCAGAGTAGTATTCCATTGTGTAAATATACCACATCTTCTGAATCCATTCCTCCGTTGAGGGACATCTGGGTTCTTTCCAGCTTCTGGCTATTATAAATAAGGCTGCTATGAATATAGTGGAGCATGTGTCCTTATTGCATGCAGGTAAAGTCTCTGGGTATATGCCCAGGAGTGGTATAGCCGGATCCTCCGGGAGTGTCATGCCCAGTTTTCTGAGGAACCGCCAGACTGCTTTCCAGAGTGGTTGTACCAGCCTGCAATTCCACCAGCAGTGGAGGAGTGTTCCTCTTTCTCCACATCCTCGCCAACAACTGCTGTCTCCTGTGTTTTTGATCTTAGCCATCCTGACTGGTGTGAGATGGAATCAGACTGCTTTCCAGAGTGGTTGTACCAGCTTGCAATCCCACCAGCAGTGGAGGAGTGTTCCTCTTTCTCCACATCCTCGCCAACAACTGCTGTATCCTGTGTTTTTGATCTTAGCCATTCTAACTGGTGTGAGATGGACTCTCAGGGTTGTTTTGATTTGCATTTCCCTAATGACTAAGGATGTTGAACATTTCTTTAGGTGCTTCTCAGCCATTAGATATTCTTCAGGTGAGAACTCTTTATTTAGCTCTGTACTCCATTTTTTAATAGGGTTATTTGGCTCTCTGGAGTCTAACTTCTTGAGTTCTTTGTATATATTGGATATTAGCCCTCTGTCGGATGTAGGGTTGGTAAAGATCTTGTCCCAGTTTGTTGTCTGCTGCTTTGTCCTTTTGACAGTGTCCTTTGATGTCCCTCAACGGAGGAATGGATACAGAAGATATGGTATATTTACACAATGGTATACTACTCTGCAATTAAAAACAATGAATTCACGAAATTCTTAGGCAAATGGTCAGAACTTGAAAATATCATCCTTAGTGAGGTAACCCAATCACAAAAGAACACACATGGTATGCAGTCACTGATAAGGAGATATTAACCCAGAAACTCAGAATACCAAAGACACAATTCACATATCAATAGATTTCCAAGAAGATGGAAGGAGAGACCCCTGGTTCTGAAAAGACTGGATGTAGGGGAATACCAGGACAGAGAAGCAAGAGGGGGTTGAATGGGGAACAGGGGGAGGGAAGAGGGCTTATGGGACTTTCGGAGAGGGAGGAACTGGGAAAGGGGAAATCATTCAGAGTGTAAATAAAAAAATATATAGAAAATAAAAAAAAAAAAAGAAAAACCTATAGACAACATTATACCAAGTGGGGAAACACTAAGAACATTTCCTCCAAAATCTGGAATGAAGCCAAGGTGGCCACGCTTTGAACTTGTATTCAATATAGTGTTCTAAGTCTTAGCTAGTGAAGTAAGCCAAGAGATACAAACAGGAAAGAAAGAAGCTAAGTTACATTTATTTGCAAACAACATGAGCTTGTACTTTAAATAAACAAAACAGAAAACTCCATAAAGAAACCTCTGAGACTTGGTACTTTCATTAAAGTAGCAAGATACAAAATCAACATACAAAATATTAGCATGTGTGTGTGTATATATATATATATATATATATCTCACCCACTACCACAGTGACTCCCACCCTAACCTAGGACCACCTGCATAATTGAGGTTGCCTTCCATAAATTTCTGGGAGCCTGTAGTGAGAAGGTTCCAGGAAAGTTATGCTCAGAAGTAAGCCCTAACCCTAGCCCCCAGGTAATATGGGACCCCATTTACATACACATCAACACCTAGTGGCCCCAAGACTGAACTCCAAACACCATTCTGCTGATCTATAAGCTGACAACCTGGGTAACAGCAAACAAAGATCCAAATGTCTACTCAACAAAGTTAGGGCAGATCCATACCAAAAACAAGACAAAAAAAAGAAAGAAACAAACAAACACTACCAACAGTCTAATTTTGGGTACCCAGGTCCCATTGCAAAGCACAAATACAGAAATAAACAAGACACTATGTCTCCTCCAAATCCCAGTATTCTCATAGTTATGTTCCCTTAGAAAGGAAACTTATTTCAAAATAGTAATTATGAACACGTTCAAGGCTGACTCAAAGGGGATATGCATAAAATATCAGAATGAAATTTTATCAGAATCACAAAAACACAGTTGCCTGACACAAAGAAAAAAATTCAAAAATATGAAAATGTAGTCTAGTAAAGAGCATTTCTGAAGACCCAACAGATAAAATGTGAAATGAAAAATTCGGTAAGTCAAATAAAAAACTCAATAGAAAGCCTTGCCAACAGAATGATCTGTTAGAAAGGAAAACATTAATGCTTGAAGAAAAGGGTAAGCAAATCAATCCTGAGCAATAAAAGAACTGCTGGAATTATCACCATCCAGATTTCAAATGATACTAGAGAGCTATAGCAATAAAAACAGCATGGCACTGGCATAAAAACAGATACATCAATGTGGAGAGCCTTCTCCCCACACACACCCGCCCACCCACACAGCCTGGCAGGAATCTTACATCAGCTAAGGACAAGGAAATGGGCTTCAGGCTGGAATCTGACCTTAGGCCATAACATGGAAGTAAGTTCAAGCAGGAATCTTAATCTTAGGGTGGAACAATAGAATTATGCTTCAGGCAAGAACCTGATTTTGGGCTTGGACAAAGAAGTGGGCTCAGATATTTTGGTCATTCTGATGTGCTCTTGGAAACAACTGTCATGGGAGTAAACTTTGCTTATTGCCTTGCTTGTTCCTCATTGTACCACTCACCCTTAATACTTGCATGTAATTAAAAATGGTATAAAAGCAGACTGGGAAAAAATAAACCTGCCTCAGCCTCAGAACTGGCTAGGGTCATGCTGCAGTATTGTCCAACCGTCTCTTTCCTTTTAATCCTCACTCGTGCTGGAGAACCTGTTGACTGACAGAACAGGCTTGGTCACATCATTTTTTTTGTTTTTGGTTTTTTTTTTTTTTGTTTTTTTTGTTTTTGTTTTTCGAGACAGGGTTTCTCTGTGTAGCCCTGGCTGTCCTGGAACTCACTCTGTAGACCAGGCTGGCCTCGAACTCAGAAATCCTCCTGCCTCTGCCTCCCAAGTGCTGGGATTAAAGGTGTGCGCCACCACCGCCCCACTGCTTGGTCACATCATTAATGGAATAGATTAAAGACCCAAGTTAAGCTCATGCTCCCACAGTCACATGATTTTTGATAAAGAAGCCATCCATATACATTGTAGAAAAGATAGTATCTTCAACAAATGGTGCTGATAAAACCAGATAGCTACATGTAAATGGATAAAAGTGGACCATTATTGTTCACCCTGAACAAAAATCAATTCCAAATGGATCAAGGACATCAACATAATGGTCTGAAAAGATATGCTCACTGGTACAAGAGTGGCATAAATGTTATTGTTATTGGTGTAACATACTGGTCTGGCTGGACTCAAGGGCTGTTCTACAAGGTAAGATTTATGGACATGGGCATGGAAGAAATTTCCAAATTTCCCAGCTACACTGTTCTTGCAAATATGTACAAAGAACTCTGATAAAACGCATTAAAGCAATACTATCACATCCGTATTTATTGGTATCTCCCCCACAATATTCAGGGAATGAAATAAGCCTAGATATCCATCAACAGATTTTTTTTTAAGTGTTGAACATACACACCATGGAGTTTTGTGAAGCCATAAAGAAGAATGCAATTTTGACATCCTCAGGAAAATGGAGGCAACTGAAATCATTGGTTGGTAAAATAAACTGGATTCAGAAAGTCTATTCTTATATTCAGAACCTAGTGGGGGGGGACTAGAAATGGAGCATGAAGGAGCTTTTTAAAAAAGATCTTCGTGGAAGTGGAACAGAGGATGTAAAATATATGTGGTAAGAATCAGAAGAGGATCTACTAGGGGAGGGAAGGAAACCAGTCAGAGAAGATATGAGGAAGACAATAGAGAGGGAGGGAACCACGTGCGAACAAAATATTACGCATAGTGTGGAAATGACAGAATTGCTTCTAGTGCTAACATAAAAGTTAATTTAAGACAAATGTTACCTGCATGGGTGTGTGTGTGTGTGTGTGTGTGTATAGATATATATTATACACACACAAATAAAACAACAGTCTCAACCTTATTCTATACTTAAAGGCAAAAGGCACTGTTTTAATAATTCGACATGTGACAAAGTTAAAAACAAGTAAATAAAATATAAAACTTGACTAGACTGAAAAGAAAGATGTAGTGATAAAATTGGGGCAACAGAAAAACTCTAATTGATAAGTCTAGGATAAAATTCCCTATTGAGCCTCTTAATAGAAGTCAGACAATGTCTTAATCCTAAAGTTTATCCCAAACTCAACTGTATTGATGACTTTCTGTGAGCTAGCCATACGTTAAATAAATCTGTCTTATATCTGCATTTATTCCTCTTCTCTAGCATGTGAAGCACTGATTCGGATTCTGTGTAGGCCACAGAGTACTGGAGACCAGAAGGGGAGCCACCAGGACACCCTTATTTTTCTACAGATGGATACTGGGAAGTTCTCCTGAGAGAGATTTGGTTTAGTCTGACTGCCAGTACCTACGCTGCACCCCACAAATTTCATTGTATCATGGTTTTTGTAAATCTAAGTTTTGTTATTCTTATATTGAGACTGAAATACTTAAAAATTCAGATACTCATTTGGGAGTCAGAAATTGGTGCAGCTCTGTGAGTTCAAGGCTGGTCTCATCTACATAGCCAAGTTACAGGCCAAACCAGGGCTACATGACGAGAACTTGCCTCAGAAAACTCATATTATCAAATTGTATGTGTGTGAACAATCCATGCTACTTAACACATATAAACTATGCCTATACTTGCAAAACTCAGTTGGTATCTCTAAGAGAATCCAATGTTCAGCAATTTTTAACCTATTCTTCAATATAAAGCTTAGACACATGATTCTAAGGGGTAATCCTTATGTCCCCTTTAAGCAAAGTCACAGACAATGACTTCATCCTAAAGTTGATTTCGAATCCAAGGCTGTGGCCATGACTTCTCCCGCCAGCCTCCGTCTTACCTCTGAAGCCCCTGGCCGCTGCACGGAGCTGTCAGAAGGCCACAGGGACCCTTCCTGGAGGTGGAAGGAGAAAAGTGAGGAACATGAGATAAGAAAACCACGTGCTTCATACAATAGCAGCAGTAGCCCCCCCCCCCCAAAAAAAAAAACCTTTAAACTCAATTTTTTGAAACAAAAACCACTTTGGTCTTTGGACAATAATAACTCACTTGTCTAAAACACAGAACAGGAAAGAGCTGATCTCATTGCATTCCTCAGAGGACGGTTGTAACCCAACGGCCAAATTAGAGACCTTAGATCCTGGTCTAATGGATTGGAAGTCACAAATACTGGTTCATCTATGTAACTATGTGCTTCAAATGGCCATCGAACTATACACAGTTGGTGCCTACAGTTGGATAGTCCCTGGGTTAGACCAGCTGTGAGAGGTCTCCCCAGAGGAATGTATTATTGTGGCCTGCCAGGACCAAATGCCATCCCCCACCATCACCACACAGCCTAAAGTCTATGGCTGCCACAGTGACATTACTCCCAATGCAGGTCATCTCTCAACATTAATTGTATTTTCCAAAGCCTGGATGACCTTCCAAGGTCTTCTATTGACTTTATTTTTTAGCCTGAATATTCATAGACATAATTTGATAAATAGGGGCTGTCTGAGAAGTATATGGCAAGGGCCAGCCAAGACAGGACAATATTTACTGCCAAGCTTGAAGACCTGAGTCAGGTTTCCAGAATCCTCTGAACCAGGGCACACAAACTTGCCCCCATACACACCCATACACACACACACACACACACACACGAAAATTTTAAAAATTGTTTGGCTAGACTATCAAGGTGACAAGCATATAACTTCATTATTGGGGCAGCTATTCTCCTACACCATAAAGCACTCCACAGTGATATGCCTTTTGAGTTCAAATTATTGGCTATTTGCAAGAGTTTCCCAGTTTATTGTCATTGTTATTATCAGAGTAAGACCTTCTGCAGGGGAAGACACCTGTACTTTTGGACTTCTGGAGAATATGTATACTTGGTCTCTGGAGATCACTGAGTTTCCCCAAATTGCAAAGTCCTAAGTAAAAACAGCCACAGTGAAATCCCAGACCCTCGGATGAAAGTGCACACTGTTCTTTCCTGTGACCAGTGTTCCAACAGAAATACTCACTTCATTGCTAACCACATTGTTTTGTCCAATACATAAAACCCGTTCCTAAGATACTCCCAGGACATCACGGACTCAGTAGCAAAAATATCAGCTGCCCAGCTGTTTGGAGGAAGTGTGGGCATAAGGGTCTGACTATAAAATTATGTAATGAATCGTTACAGCTTGTGCCTGGCAGCAGGCGAAGGATCAAATGGTGTGATTGCTCTGTCCCTTCCCCAGTACAGCAAAGAAGTGATTAGCACCAGATTCCAGAGCACACGTCCACTGGTATTTCTGAGATCCTCTAGCCACACTGCTATGAGCCACTGCCCCCTCTCTTCCCCCCACAACACTCAGTGTTGTCCAGCTCCAATCATTTAATGGCACCATCAAGAACTCAGGAATGGAGGCTCAAATAGACTCAATGGCAATGACTATTCCTAGTGGCTTCATTTTCCTGAAAATTGTCAGATCTGACCAAAGTGCTTGCAGGAAGGAGCCCCTAGCAGCCTCTCAGACATCCCTCCTTACTTGGCCTGTCATACCTTGTAGGTGTTTGTTAAAACTCTGCACTGGAATTACTTAGTGGGGTCACTACCTGGGGCTACTACCTAGGAGCCTCAATGGGTACCTAATAACATTCTGACAGAAGGCCGAAGAATCTGCTTGTCTAGACTTTTTCCTCTCTCCGTTCACCCTTCTGAATCCTTTGCAACCATGGCCTCCTTTATCTCTGAAAAAACAAGGCCTATTTAACATAGGGAACTCAACGGCTCCTCGTCTTTTTTTGTTTTTTGTTTTTTTGTTTTGTTTTGTTTTGTTTTTGTTTTTTTGAGACAGTGTTTCTCTGTGTAGCCCTGGCTGTCCTGGAACTCACTGTGTAGACCAGGCTGGCCTCGAACTCAGAAATCCTCCTGCCTCTGCCTCCAAAGTGCTGGGATTAAAGGCGTGCGCCACCACCGCCCGGCCGCTCCTCGTCTTTTTAGACATTCCTGCATGCACCTTTTAGAGCCACTAAGGATAACCATAACCACACACCTCAGGGTGGAATCCACACCCATGCAAAGCTCCTCGTAGCAGGGAGACAGTGGACAAGGTTAGTTCCAAACATCTTTGCCACTTTGAGGCTTATGGTATATATATATATATATATATATATATATATATATATATATATATATATATATATATTTTTTTTTTGGATATTTTCCTATAATCAAATCTTCACTGTGAATGAACACATTATTTTTAATTCTCCAGATAATACAGTAAGACAGTTCCTCACCTTTGCTCACCAGAGCAGGAGAACAGTTTTCTTCCAGGTCTACAAGGCTCTATGTGGGGAGAGCCTAGACAGTTATAAACACACTGAGAGGCTAGAGGCTTTCCTGTAACAATGTCCCTCGGGCTACATCTATAAAAGGCCCGTGACAGAGATTGTGTGGGGGGGAGGGAGGCAGACAGTACTTTCTGTACATAGATATAGCCTCTGCTATTATTTGAATGAAAGATGTCTCTCATAGACTCATGCATTTAAATACATGCTTCCCGGCCGGTGGCACTGTTTGGGAAGGTTATGGACCCTTTAGGAGGCAAAGCCTTTCTGGAGGAAGTATGTTACTAGAGGTAGCCTTTGAGGACTTATAGCCTCACTTGACTTCTTGTTCTTTCTCTCTGCTTCCTGTGTGCAGATAAAATGTGTTCTACCAGCTCATACTCTTAACATCATGCCTTTCCCAGCATTACAGACCCTCTCTTGGAAACCATAAGCTAAGCATTGTCTTCCTTAATTCACTTTTGGTCACAGTATTTTATTAAAGCAACAGATAAATAATACAGGTTATACTCTATAGTTTACATATAATAAGCTATATATGTATGTGTGCATCAGTGTGTGTGTGTGTGTTAAGAACACTTTGAATTGCTCTAGAACAGCGGTCCTCAACTTTTCTAATGTTGCAACCCTTTAATACAGCTTCTCATGTTATGGGACCCCACCCAACCATAAAAATGTTTTGTTGCTGAGAACCTCTGGCCTAGAGCTTTAGCCGAGCCCTGGAACTTGTCTCCAAGGACAATCTCACGGAGCACAGCATGAAGACTGGCTCACTAGGGCATCCTGGGACTTTGGACTTTTTATTCAAATATTTGTGAAAAGAGACACAAGAAGTTTGCAGGCTTAAAGACACACATCTACTTTTTCCTTTATATTTGAGAAACCAGTTTCATGTTTTCTTCTTTCTGGTTGGCCTCAAAACAGAAAACAGTCATACCGTTCCACAGATCCCATCTGTTTGACACAAAAATCTCAGCACCAGAGAAGATGATTATCTTATCTTTCAGATCTATGTCTTTATTATTAAAAGAATAAAAATGTGTCATGTAGATCTGGAGCACAAAGACTAATTTTTTCCCATCTGACACATTTTGGATGGACTGTGAAGAGGTAAGAAATGTTCCCAGTGTGGTGGTATTTGGAGAGGCAGAGACATAAGTCAAGAGAAGGGGCTCATTGTGAACACACAATCAGCTATAAGAAGTCAGAGAGCAGCAAGCTCTCCTCCCCAATACAAGAACTTTTCCACCAGTCCAGAAGCGGGTGATGCTAAGAGCCTGACCATGCTACCATGTTTCATAGTACTATGAACTCTGACATCCAATACCCAGGACTGTGGTAAAGGAATGTCAATTGTCTATAAGCCATGGTGGTATTTTACAGCAGCCAAACCAGGACAGAATTTTAAAGTTTTAGCTCTAACATTTACATTGTTTAGAAACGCATTTTAATTTTTAGATGTGTTGTAAGGTTAGGGCTCCTTACCATTGTTTTGCACAACTTCAGTTTTGAAAAGCCTGTTCTTTTCTAACTGATGCTTGTGGCACCCCTATTGGCAGTCTCCTAGCCACCTTTGGAAAGGTTTGCTTCAGAGCTGTCTAATCTATCTCACTGAAGCACACATCATCATCCTTTATCCCAGTATCAACTGTTTTAATTACTGTTGGCTTCGTATTGATTTTCGAGGTGAAGAATTATGAGGCCAGCTCTTGGATTTGTTGTTCTCCTTTAAAATCGTTTTGGCTATTGATGGCCCCCAGGGATATCATGGAAGTTGTCAGATGGATTTGGGTTTTTTTTTTAATTTTTGCAGAAAAGAATGTAGATATCTATACTAAAGACTTTCAAAACTGTTAAGATGTCAGTATTTTATTCATCTATCTGGGGTGCCTTTCTATTTCTTTGTATCTTGTTTACATTTTCGGCAGCAATCAAAATCACTGTGGATTGATGAGGTTATAGACAATCTTACTAAAGAATACATCTTTAGTCTTTTCTGTTAATTCTACTTTGAACTATTAGTAAGTCTATTGTAAATGGAAATGCTTTCTAAAGTTCCTTCAGACTATCCATTGTTAAAGAAATGCAGCTGATTTATGAGCGCCAATTCTGTATCTTGCTACTCTGCTGGATTTCACTTATTAGTTATAGTTTTTCTCTTTGTTTTGGTAGACTCCTCAAGGTTTTCTACATATAAGATCATGCCATCTGATAACAGGGAACCTTTCTTCATCCTTTCTTCAGCATCCTGGGATGCTATACTGGCTATTTTTTGTATCATATTGACACAAGCTAGAGTCATCTGAAAGAAGGGAACTTCCATTGAGAAAACCTCCATAAGATCAGGCTATAGGCAAGCCCACAGGGATTTCATAGTTAGTGATTGATAGGGGAAGGCCCAGCCCATTGTGTGTGGGGCCAACCCAGGTGCTATGAGAAAACCGTGAGAAAGCTATGAGGGAAAAGCCCACAAACAACTTCCTCCACAGCCTCTGCATCAGCTCCTGCCTCCAGGTTCCTGCCCTGACTTCCTCAGTGATGAACTGTGATATATAAGTGTAAATAAAATAAAATCCTTCCTCCCCAAGTCACTTTTGGTTATGGGTGTTTCATCACGGCATAGTAACCCTAACTAAGACAAATGTCTTTTGTTTCTCCTGGCCAACTTTAGCTAGAACTTCCAACAAATGCTGTGTTAAATAGATAAGGCAAAAGCAGCCATCTTTATCTTGTTCCTGATCTTAGAAGACAGTTTTAGTATTTTACTGCTGATTATGATGTTGTCTGTGAGCTTCTCATAGATCAATAGAAGTTAAGGTGTTGAAGTTTCCTTTTCTCGATCCACTTCATCAAGTTAATTTTTTATGTAAGGATGTTGAATCTTATATCAAATAATTCCTCTGCATCGACTGAGATGATCATGGGTGTTCTTTCCTGCCTCTTCATCCTGTTAATGGAGTATTTAATGTTGACTGATTTTTATATTCTAGGCCAGCCTTACATTCCAGAAATAAACCACATTTGGCCATGGTGTAAAACTCTTTCGAAATGATGCTGAAGTCAGGTTTCTGTTATTCTATTGAAGACTTTTATGTCAGTATTCATCATATTTATATTCAGCATAAAGGACGCTGCTTTATGGCTCTCTCTTTGCTTTGTGTTTTCTTTGTCCTTCGGTACTGGAACTGCTGGCATCTTAGACTGAGTCAAGAAACTGTACCTACTTTCTCAGGTCTTTGGAGGGACTTGAGGAGAGGTAGCAAGACTTTCATATTCGGTAGAGCTTCCCAGTTCATACATCTGACCTTCCTTTGTAAGGAAGGTATCCTGATTAAGAATTCCTATTGCTACAATAAAAAACAAGACCAAAGGCTACTGTACTGGCACAAGCTGGAGTTATCACAGAGAACTCCCCTGAGGAAATGTCTCCATGAGATCCAGCTGTGGGGCGTTTTCTCAATTAGTGATCTAGGTGAAAGAGCCTATTGTGGGTGGTGCCATCCCTGGGCTGGTGGTCCTGGGTTCTATAAGAAAGCAAGCTGAACAAGCCAGGGGAAGCAAGCCAGCAAGTAACATCCCTCCATAACTTGTTTCTTGGTCATGATGTTTGTGCAGGAATAGAAACCCTGACTAAGACAGCTAGTTACCTAGGAAGAGAGGAGTTTATTTCAGCTTATAGTTCCATATCACAGCCCATCATCTAGAGCAGGCACGAGTTCAAGGCAGAACCCCAGAGACAGGAACTGATGCAGAGGACATCAAGTGGTTCCTCTGACTGACTGCTCCTCATGTCTCAGCATACCTTCTTGTAGCACCCACCACCGGTCCAGGGGTGGTACCACTCATGGTGAGCTGGGCTCTCCTAAATCAACCATCAATCAAGAAAATGCACCACAGGCTTGCCCACAGGCCAATCTGGTGGGACTGTTTTCTCAACTGGGATTCCTTTTTCCCCAAATGATTCTAGCTTGTGTCAAGTTGACATAAAATTATCCAGTATCAGAAGTATATTTGCTATTTTCTTGGCTTATATTTGTTGTTTTTCTTGGCTTAAAGAAACTTAAGAAAGATGTATTTTGGCTTGTGTTGTAAGGGGAAGCACCCTCTATAGCAGGAAAGCTATGACAGCAGGGTCAGCCCATGCCCAGTTAGTGGGAGTCAGCCCATACTGGGAAGCTCAGAGAAGGACCCGAAGCAAGTCTAGGCTATACAGTTCAAGAACCACCCATAGCAAGCCACTTCCTCTATCTAGGTCTCACCTAAGGAGTTTACAGCCTCCTTAAAGTATCACCAGACAGAGACCTATTGCTCTAGAGCACCAAGCAGGCCATAATAGGAGGCTTTTACTCATCTCTCCCATCTTCTTACTACTTAGAGGTATGTTCTGATTTCTTCTTTCTTCACAGGGCAGTTTTGGTAAGGTGTTTATAACCATTTGTCTGTTTTATCTAGAGGGTCTTAGTTGTGGCTACATAGTTATTCATTGTCCCTTGCCATTCTCATTTCTATAAATCTTGGATAATGCTGTAAACCAGGAGAAGGCAGTCTGTCACTGTGACTTGCCTTGAGCTGTGCTTGTGTCCCCACGTCCTGTGACCCCGTGTGGGGACAGCTTTGGGCTTGCTTACACATGTGTTCTCAGCTAACCTCTCCTTACCATCTGCAGAGAGCGGTGGGAACGACCCGTGAGAACACTGCTTGGCATTTTGTCTTCTTTCTCGGAGGCTCCTTACCATGATCAAGTGTCCATATGGCTTCAAATCATTGCACATCTATTTTTCTATGTGCTCCACGGGGAGAATTTGAAAGCAGAGGCAGAAGTGGTCTTCAGATAGTCAGTCACAACTTTACTTTCTGATAAGATAAATTCTCCTTCCTGTCTTTTCATAGACCTTTCCACAACCCAGATAGGGCCATACTGCCTTTTCCCCTCTAGGGGGCAGTAACAGCTTAGAACTCAACACCTCTACATGGCCACGGGTATTCTGGCAGCCACAGCCTCCTTTATTCCTCCTTGGGAATCTATCATCAGACTTCTTAAGACTGCTAACTCTACTCAATCTAGGGCACATCCCTTAAGAGAACAGACAAATCTTCCAGGAAGATCTGTTGGGAGGAAGAGAATGTGGATCCTTCCCATTTGTAGAATAATGCAACGGATTAAGAAAAGAAGCCACCAGGTGCTTCCTCAGCCTAGAGGGGCGGGATGGGGGGGGGGGAACACCACCCTCCAATAAAATCCAGCCAGAAATAAGAAAGCTCAGGAGACAGGAAGACTTTTCAGCGTTGGCAGGCTTCCAGCTCCAGTCCCTTTTATGCCCAGAGGGGAACGTTTTAATCATGGCCCAGAGCTGGCGATGAGTTAACTTGTAGTCAGAAACCGACCTAGCATGGAGGCTCTTCAGTAAGGGCCACCTAGAATTTCAAAATGACTGAGAAACCTTTGAGACCTTTCCTACAACCATACTAAGAAAAAATTACCATATGAGTTACGGCAATGCCTTATAAACTTAAAAGGTTACTAAAATCTTGTTTATTTAATTTGGGGGAGGGGGTGTCAAGTGGCTCAGGGGGTAAAAGGGCTCACTGTGCAAGTGTAAGGAGCTGAGTTCTACCCCTGAAACACGCAGCGGCAGGAGAGAACCGAATTCTGAGAACTGTCCCCTCACCTCCACACATGTGTCATGGCATATGATCCTGTCTATAATAATACATAAAATTTTAGACTTTCACAAGTATTCTTTTAACATGTTATTTTTACATACTGTTGCACCAATCTAAACCATGGCCACTAGTTCCCTGGGATCTAAAGATGATCAGAACAGTATTGGATTTGCATTCCTCTTTTGTTATGTGAAAAGAGGGTTTTTAATTTTTAAAAGAAAGGGTCTCTGTGTGGAAGTCCAGTTCGTCTAGAATTCACCATACATAACATTTCCCATCATGGCTGGCTTTAAGATTTCTTTTTACTTTTATTTATGTGTGTGTGTGTGTTGGGGGGGGGTGTATGCTTTATATGTTCAGATAAGTAGATGCCAGAAAAGGGTATCAGATCCCGGGTGTTGGAGTTACAGGCAGTTTTGTACCTTGCTTTGTGAGGGCTGGAAACAGAACCCAGCCAGGTCTTCTGAAGAACAGCAAGTGCTCTTAACCAAGGAGGCTCTTCCCAGCCCCTCATCATGGGACAATGCAGCTGAGGTACCATTGTCTCTATTGTCTTCCGGGAGCAGCATGGGTTTGTTGTGGGTCCTGTCTGGTCTTTGTGTGGCTCACCTTGTGACTTGGAGAGCATCATCTTCCCAAGTCACCTGGCTTCAAACCAACATGGTACCTTGCACCATCACGTGATCATCCACGGGACTTGCTCTAAATGGATTATAGATACCAAAGCTCAAATCTTTCCTCAGAAAACAAACAGAAAAATGAAGACTTGCCATCATGGAGAAGAAAAAGAAAAGAGATTTCCTTGATATGAAAACTAAAGACCTGTAAACCCTAACGGTAATGCTGAGGCTATTCTGAGCAATGGTGCATTAAGAGGAGGGTGTGAGTTACTCACATGGCTTTCAAGGTAAACCAGGATATTAAAGATGTCCATGTAAGCTGCTTTGGAGGGGAACTGGCTGCATCCCCACCACACTCTGCTTTGTGCCCTCCCATATTTGAAGGGATACATTGTGACTTTGAAGTAATCTGTTCTAGGGCTCCAGACAGATAGACCAAAGGGTAAAACTCTTTCAGTGTCCACCTGAAGCTCTTCCTGCTAGACAGTGTAACTGGAAAGAGGAAGCCGGTGCTGAGACTACCGGGATAAATGATGTCATGCCCCGCCTCATACCCTGCCCACCTGCTTGGTGCTTAGAGAGCAGAGAATAGAGACTGGACAACGTGGACACCAGCTCCATCTGGTTTAAGGGTGCAGGGATATCCCTGTCAGGGAAGCCACCCCCTGACATCATCTTCCATCCCATCAACTCCACCAGACCATCCTCTGCCACACTTTTTAGGACTATAACAATAGCATCATTTAGTAAAGATCCTACAGAAAATAGTTTCTTTCTTCAGTTTGCAAATACTTTTCTAAACACAGTCTAAAGTAGGTAGAAAAGGAGGAGGCATTCTTTGGTCACTTTGGGGGAAAATAGATATGTGGTAGCCAGCCCCCCCACTTCCTGTACCCTACTCTGGAACAGAGCATAGTCTGTAGGTTTCCAATATCCCTATGGGTATGAGGCCCACCTCAGAGCCTCTGCCTAGGGAGGAATGATGAAGGCACAAACAGGCTGAGAAAGATGCCTGCCATGCTGAGCGTGTCCTGGAAGGTCCCGCGACTCGTGACTGCTGAGCTCCAGAGCTTTGAGATATGGCTGGGCTGTTATCTGCTGTTCAGCACTTCCGTCTTCCATTCACCTTTACTCCTAAGGCTTCCAGAGGCTGCTGGTGGTAGGATGAGCTGCAGACAGCTCCAAGAGCCCATAGCCAGTCCTTTGTTCTCACTCACAGGCTTTAGCCACAGAGGGGAAGGCCCTGTCCCAAGAGGATGACTAAATGGCCTGTCAGGACAGTCACAGGATATGCCACACTTTGTTGACACAGATACGTGCTTCACTCAGGAAAGAGCAGAAAAGGTCTTTGCCTTCACAATGGTATATGTGCCATTTTACTTGTCTTTGTTTCTGGAAATCAGAAGCCTTCTTAATTCATTTTTTGTTTTCTTCCTGTGCTAAACACTGTTTTCTTTAAAACAAAACAAACAAACAAAAAATAGCTCCCATACCAGGTATGGTGGCTCATGCCCATGATCCCAGCACTTGGGAGGTTGAGGCAGGGGGTGTGAGCTCAAGTCCAACTGGATGAGCTGCAGTGTGAGATCCTGTCAACAAATAAGTGTTGAGGACCAGGAGAGAAAACTCAGCGGTTCAGAGCACTTGATGCTTTTACAGAGGACCAGAGGTCCATTCTGAACACCCACATAGTGGCTTACAACCATTCACAACTCCAGTTCCAGTTCCCCCCCTCATCTGAACTCCATCCACACCAGTTATGCATAGGCACGCATATATATATATATATGTGTGTGTGTGTGTGTACATATATATGTGTATATATATGTGTGTATATACACATATATATATATGCAGGCAAATATCATAAACATATATGTATGTTATATGTACTTTTTTTTTTTTTTTTTTTTTGGTTTTTCGAGACAGGGTTTCTCTGTGTAGCTCTAGCTGTCCTGGAACTCACTTTGTAGACCAGGCTGGCCTCGAACTCAGAAATCCTCCTGCCTCTGCCTCCCAAGTGCTGGGATTAAAGGCGTGCGCCACCACCGCCCAGCTTATATGTACTTTTTAACATGCCCCTACACACACACCTACCACAAGGCTACAAGCCAGTAGGTAACTACAGCACGGCTATAGGACTCAGAATCCAAAACAAAAACAGGATTACAACCACAGCTGTTCACTGGCCCATCTCCTGGGGCATCTGCTCTGGGGCCCATCCTGAAAGACTAGGGTGGCCCAACATGCCAGAGAAGATTTAAATTCCACAATTTGCGTGATATCGCCTAATTCTTAACAATTGGGTCAACTTTTGTCAGAGGGGCAAATGGCAGGCACTGACCTGCTCCTGGTCACATATATAATTTCTTCAATGTATAGACCTACCCCACACAAAGGTGCTTGAGGGCTGAGGAGCACATTGCATTGATAGAGGCCTACAGAGGTCTGGTTCTCTTTTTCAGCATCCAGGGAGACAAAAGAAATGGCTTCAAGTAAAATTGGTCTGGTAGGCAGATGCCTGTCCTTCCCAAGCTGCATCTCTGTGCCAAACCCCAGACATCTGACTCTGCACAACTGATCAAGCCCCTGCAGCAGCTGGTAATGAAGAAATGTGTGCTGTAACCCTTCTCATTCACTTTTAAATTGGAACTTATGCACGTCAAGAGTGGCTCGGTATGTACTATCTCATACGGCTCAAACTGAGCAAAATGCCTGCCCCTGCTCTGACACCAGCCACCTCTCCATGCCTACTTGCCACAAACCCTGGGCTGCCAGGATGTGGTTAACAGGACCCATCAGGCAAGAGAGCAGCTGTCAGAAAGGACCCCTCAGACCTCTCCAACTGGAAAAGCCTAGACCAGCAGTTCTCGACAACAAAGGTCATGACCCCTTTGGGGATCGCATACCAGATATGTACATTATGATTTATAACAGTAGCAAAATTACAGTTATGAAGGGCAATGACCACCACAACATGAGGAGCTGTATTAAAGAGTTGCAGCATTGGGAAGGTTGAGAAGCACTGGCCTAGACAATTCTTGTAAATATCCCTTAGGGTTGGGTCTGGAATATCTAGGCCCTTCTATTGTTTCCCCGTTATTTGGTAGTTTAAGATAATGGAAAGCAATCTAGATGGTCTCTAAGCTCTAAGCCATACAAACAAGGCACTTGTAAACATGTTGACATTGCCTTGAGAAAAACAAACGAGATTTGTGTCACAAATCTATCTCCTGCTGCTAGTCATCAGTTGAGCCTTTACTTTTCCCTTGAATTTAAGCCTGAGCTACCTCATTTTCATTTTTGTCCAGTGACTTTCACTGGCCAATGTGATCCCATTCCCAGGCAGCCCTGGCACACACATTTCAGAGGGAAGCTGACAGGTCTCAGGCATGTGGAGTCTTCCTCAAACCTCAAACCTGCATCGTATCAAACAAAGAATGAAGGGACAAGGGTTGTTGGCCATGGGAGAAAGGAAAGGTAGGAGCAGCATGTCTCATCTCTGTGAGGTCCCTCAAGATTGTGCTGTCCAGAGAGGGGGGACTCATGGGCGGAGAACACTTGGACTGCCAGCGTCTTCTCACAGAACTGTCCCCAGCAATCGAGTCCAGTTAAGCTTTTGAGATCCTGTTATCTTCATTTTCTAGTTTGATTTCTGCTGTTGTTAAAACCAAACAAGACCTGCTCTGTCCAAAAGCAATACGGGGAAGAAAGAGAGTAATGTGCTGTACACTTCCAGGTCACAGTCTGTCACTGAGGGAAATGTTGGGGCAGGAACTCAGGTAGGAGCTCGAAGCATGGAGGAATAGCACTGATGGTTCTCTCACACTCACGCTCAGTTAACATTCTGATACACCCCAGGACCATCTGCCTAGGAATGAATGGTACCCCTCTTCGTGGGCCCCCCTGTATCAGTTAATAATCAAGATCAATCTGCTCTAGGCAATTCCTCAGTCCAGATTTCCTCTCAGATGACTGACACTAGGCTGTCAAACTGGCAGTTAGATCTAAGGAGGATAGTAATTTCACCCTGGCTTTTTCTTTGATCCAAACAAAATGCCCGCCAACAAGAAGAGAGGTGCGCCTCATGCTCTCTCAACCAGTTTAAGAAGAACAAAGCATTATAATCCCACTAAAGATCTCACATGGGTCTGTAATAGAGAGGCAAAAGACCCCAAACATTGTCTCTGCAACACTCAGGTTCCCCGTTGAAAGGTTGGCAGGGACCTTCTGCACCTACATGTTGCCAAGTAGCAGGGTGTCTGAGGTAATTGCCCACACCACTAGGGGAGGTGATCCTGTGCTGTGAGTGCTAGCTACACAAGGGTGCTTCAGGATCTAGGAACACGGCTTGGATAACAGATATGACGCCACTGGACAGAGGCACAGTGGACATACACATTCATCCTCACTTGCCACTCTGTCCCAAGTTCCACTAACCAACATCCCATACAGGGGCAACCTGGCCAACTGATGTGAGTGAGAGCAGAGCATCCTCGCCTCTATGATGTGACTGCCAAGCTTCTGCTAGCTCTTGGCAGGAAGAAGGTGAACACAGACTATCATATTGAGGGCCCAAGGGAGGCACCCTGGGAAAGCAATTAGAAGCTGTCCAGACTGGTCAGTGGCTTTAGTAGAGGAGACAATGGGTTCTCGTGCACACTTCATTAAACACAGGGACTGCGTTGATCTAAGTATTTCCAGTAGGATCAAGAAGGTGGTAGTAGAGCCCCGACCTCAGCCGAGGATGGGAGTTGGCTGCTCTTGCCTGGTTGCTTTGCTGTCCTGGCTGGGATGAGGTCCAGAGAAGGGTGGGGTGAACAGAGGTGGATGGAAATGGCTAGGGAAAGTGTCTATAGGCAG